>CM031877.1:7366967-7479716 GCA_018697195.1 Certhia americana
TTTCTTTCTTTCTTTCTTTCTTTCTTTCTTTCTTTCTTTCTTTCTTTTTTTCTTTCTTTTTCTTTCTTCTATCTCTCTATCTATCTATCTATCTATCTATCTATCTATCTATCTATCTATCTATCTATCTATCTATCTATCTATCTACCACATGTATACATTTTCCACACCCCTGGAAGTGTCCAAGGCCAGGCTGGATGGGTCTTGGAGCAATCTGGCATAGTGTTGATGGCTGGGGGTGGAATGGGATGAGCTTTAAAGTCCCTTCCAACCTAAGCCACTCTTTGATTCCATATAGATTTATATGTATTTCATAGAAAAGTATGTATATATGCATACATATTTGATGTAATGGTGTGTGTATATATACATCTATTTGATATGATAATGTACTGTAGTGTTAAGGTAAAACAAATTATAAATGTTTCTGTGGAGGATTTAAAACTTCCCTTAATGCTCCACTTCTGGAGGCTCAAGGCTGACAAGGACCTGAGTGAAATCCTCAGCCAGCACATTCCAAGTTCTGCAGAGCCAGGAGTACCGGCATCCCAACCTTGCTGTGGGAATTTGGGGAGCAGCATCCTTTTCCATGAGGGATAGAGGGGAGCAGGGGGCATGGCCATGGTGGGAGGAGATGAGCTTTAAGGTCCCTTCCAGCCCAAACCATCCTGGCAGTCAGGGCTGGGTCCATAGCAGTGTTTGTGGAGCTCCAGGCACAGCAGCACGAAGGGATGTGATCTGGGCTTCCAGAACCAACCCAAGGGATGTGATGGCTCTGCAGGCTCTGCCACAGTGACAGTGACAGCTGGGGGGGTTGGCTCTCTGCTGCACCAGGAGCACTTAATTCCAAAGCAGGGGGGAGCTTCAGCTGAACAGGAGCCCTGGGCACTGCTGCAAAACTAACACAGCAAGGCCTCGGGGCTGTCCCGAGGTGGTCTGTGGTAGAATCATGGAATCAGTGAGATGGGAAAAGCTCTCTGAGATCATGGAATCCAAGCATTAACCCAGCACCACTGTGCTGTTGGGTTTTAACAGCTGGGGGAACTGAGGCACAAAGCAGGGAGCAGTGTCTGGTCTGACGTTCCAGAGCAGAGTTCCCTATGGAATATGGGTCTCTCCGGACCCAACCTCGCCATTCCTGATCCCCCCGCTCCGCTTTGGGTGCAGTAGCAGCCGATGTTCACAGCCCCCAGCCCTCCGCTCACATATCACCTCCAAATTCACCGCCGAGAATTCCCAACATTTCTGTGAAGGGGCTAAATATATCCTGCTAGCACGGCCCGTGCCAAAACCGAGGCACGAAATGCACTGAACTTTGTGTAATAAAACACGGAACAGTCCCAATAAATTCTTGCTTTGCTTTTCAAGTTTGCTGCGGTCGCCCGACGGAGTTTGGGGCTGCGGAGCGGCTGATCCGCAGGTGAGCGGTGCCATCCTGTGGCAGCGGCACAGAAAGCACCGCGGGGATCTCTGCATCCCTTGCATCCCCGAGAGTCCCCAGCATTCCTGTGCTCCCCAATATCCCTGTGCACTCCAACATCCATGTGCACTCCAACATCCCTGTGCCCCCCCTCATCCCTGTGTCCCCCAACATCCCCGAGAGTCCCCAGCATCCCTGTGCCCCCCAGCACCCCTGTGCCCCCCAGCATCCCTGTGCTCCCCAGCATCCCCACCTGTCTCTCTGCTGGGCTGTCACAACAGATTAATGTGGTGATTTTGCACAGCTGGTTGGGGTGTACTTGCCCAGGAGAGTGAGGGCTTAATGCTTTCTGTGCTTAAATTTGGCCAGCAGCGTAAAAAGAGGAGGCACCAAGTGAGTCTGTCTCATCCCCAGCCTCCCCTCACTCATCCACCTCCTTTGAGCAAGCAGAATTTATGTGCAGCAGTGAGTTTGTTTAAGTGCAAGTCTCCCCAGGCAGATGCTTCCACCACAGGAATGTCAGCTTGGCCTCAGGAATTATCTTTTGTGTGTATTCAAGCAGCCACGGAGAGAGCTCCAGCTTTCCCTCACTCTTGTTCCAGTGATGCTTTCAAGGGGTTAAATGTGATTTAAGGCCAGTGCTGGTGGTGTCAGAGGTTCCCGAGCTGCAGCAGAAGAATTCACGAATTCAGAGGGTTTAGGAACTTGCACAGCTTCCCTCTCTGCTTCCCTTTCTCTGCTCACATTCCTGTCCTGGTGCTGTGTTTTCTCCCTGCTCCTTTGGGGAGGAGGAGCTGGGCCAGCACCACATCCGTGGACCAAGGCAGGGGTGATTATTTTAGGGGGAAAAAATGAGGTGGAAATTCTGGCTGTTCCCAGCAGAATTCCCAAGGGTATGACTACCTCAGTTTGCCTGAGGAGAGGGAAGGGGATGGGACACCTTGGCTGCTGCCACTTGTGTCTTTGCTCAGTGCTGACTTATTTGTGGGTGAGCAGCAGAATTTCCAGGGAATTGCACACAGCAGGAGCTATCCAGGCATCCACTGGCAGCCTGGGAGCAGCAGTCTGCCACAATCCAGCAGTGCAAGTCAGTGAACATCTAAACAGTGTGCCAGGGGGCTTTGTTGTTATTATTGCTGTTGTTATTATTATTTAGGGTTGTCTTTTCATCAGTTCCTCCCAGAGCATGTGTGTAGACAGACAGCAAACCAGCACATGTCAGTTTACCAAAAGCAGTTATTTTAATTCATGGCCCTTTCTCCAGCAGTCAGCAGGATGCCTTATTCATTTGCCAGCAGGAGGGTAAATCTATTTCAAAATGATTGAAATATTATGCACAGCATGAATGAATGTTTAAAATAAATACAGTAGAAGAAACATGTTGTTTGTGAAACGAGAAGATAAATTAAGTTTAGTGCAGACACGTTATTCCCAAGCCTGGCTGCTTGGCTTTCCCAGTGAAATCCTTTAGGCCTTAATCCAGCAGAAATGGTCTGATTTGCTCTGCTGAAGGGGCAGGACTTTCTCCTTAGACATTTTCAGGGTATGGACCAGGCTGCTGGCTCAACGGGGTGTCCCAGTTTGTCCCCCAAAGGCAGGATGGGCACCCCAAGGGAGCAGGGACCAGCCAGGGTCGAGCAGAGCTGGAGAAGCAAAGCCCTGTCAGGGTGAAGAAGCCGGCCTTTGTCTTCCAGTATCGGCTCTGTGGTTCCCTCCAGCCACTTCTGCTCAGCAAGATTAAATTTATTTTCATCCTCTTAACTGAACTTTCTTTTAATGGCAGCGGGGGTGACAGCCCCCAAAATAGATTTCCTCTGGAGTGTGTCCCAAGTGGCCTGTCCCTGATAACCTCTTTCCTGGCCAGGCCTTTATCTGCCGGGTGACAAACAGCTCTCCCTGAACAGCCAGAGGAAATTCCACTCATTGTTGTGCTGCTGCTGTGCTCTGCCTCAGCTCTATCTCCTGCTGCTGTGGGGCTGGCAGGGCTTCCTGGGGTGACAACCAGTGGGAGGCTCACTCTGGGATTCCCAGTTGGCTCCCAGTATGATCCTGCTCTAAGGGAGCATGATAGCTCAGCCATGGCCCTGTCTGCTTTGGATCCATCCCCTCGAAATTCTTCTGGTCCTGGATCCCTTCCAGCAACACCAAAATATACAAAGGAACACAGTCACCCTTCCCCTGGTGCAGGTTCCTTGTGTTGCAGGTTCCGAGGCAGGTGTGACTGTCAGGAGGGGGAACACCCTGCGGGGGCTCAGGTATCTTCTCTTGGAGCTGTGGTAGCAGTTCATATGCCTAGAAATGGAACAACACCCTCATGCTCATGCTGCAGAGACAGGCAAAATGTTCCATCACTGCATCAGGAAGAACGTTGTGGTTTAGGATTTTGAGAAGGCTTTCCAAGGGCAGTGTTTGGGAAGGGAATGTGCATTGTTTAGGGACCGTCTAAGTTTTGGAGGGTGTGCACCTCCTCTTGGACAGGCACTGCAGAGTGTTTGATTTATTCTTCCCACTAGCAGTAACATCCCAAACCAGGATTTAAAGTAGGAATCTTCTGTGACTCCTCATTGCACAGCTGGGTTTGACCTTTCAAAATGGATTTTCCTTGGACTTGCTATTTTTGTCCAGTGGGGACACTTCTTCTGCTTCTATTAAAGGCATCTTGATGAATCTCTTCTCCCAGGGGTAAGAGATGTAGCTTGTGAGCCTTGAGCACTGACAGTGCCACTTTCTGGGGACATTTCACCCAGGGAACTGTACAGGAAGCCTTGCAAGGAAATGCAGCAGCAGCTCTGGAAGGATGGAGCAGCCTTTTGGTTCAGACCACTCTGAGACTCTGGACACATCATTTCACTTCCCTGCTCCCTCCAAGATTTCTGTGCATGGCAACTGATTTCTTGATGTGTGTTTTGGGGGATCAAAACTGCCCTTCCAAACTAATTATATGAGGGGCTCTAAGGTGCTGCGGTGATTGGGACTGTAAAGTATTTTTCACACTATTGGTTTGCAAAGGTCTCAATCAAATGAATTTATTAAAATATCAGGCAGTATCTGTGAGTTACCTCAAAGGTCTCACTCCTGCTTCACTATTCATAATTCTGGCTCTGATACAGCCACTTTTGGTAGCTCTGATGTGTGATGAAAGCAGAACTTTGTGTGCTGACCTTTCCATCCAGAGGTGGAGAAGGGTGTGACAGTGGTGCACTGAGGAAAGATTGACACAGCTGAGAATTGGCTTTTAAAGTGCTTTAGTGACATAATTGTTCATAACATTGCTCTCTGTACAATGTGAGTGTTTATGTCCTGTGTTACAGATGGCAAATCGGAGATACAAAGTCAAGTGATTTGTTTCTGACCCAAGAGAGGAGTTCAGGCTACACTGGGACTGGGACCTGAACACTCCTGGTTCCCAGAGTTTGATTTCCATACTGTGCTCAGTTGCAGCACGACTTTTTCTCGTCATCATCTGACCTGCTGAATTCTCTCCTTCTTTTAAAACCACTTAGTCCAGCAGCTTTTAACACTATTTCCATTTTACCACAGCATTGAAAATTGATGAACAGAGTTACATCACTGGGAAGAGTTCCCAAAACTCTTTGGTCTGCCACTAGAACTCTCAGTAACAGAATGAATTGGGGAAAAAACCCTGACTGTGAGGAAGTAGAAATTCACTAAAAAATATTGAAGTTTCTTGTTGGATTTACATCAAAAATCATCCCCAGAAAACGTTCAGCACTACTCAGCTCCTACCAAGCTGTAGGGATGCACATTTGGCTGTGGGGAGATGAACAGTTTGGAATAAAATCTGAAGCCAAATGAAGGTAGGAGTTCCTGGGCCGTGTTTTTGTTTGAACAAGACCTTTGTGCTTCAAAGGGGAAGATAATCTCTTTGCATTGGGGAGTTTTTGGAAGGATACATCCAGAGCTGGGAATTAGCTCTCTTCTCCCAGTGGAGTGCTTCCTCCTGGGTGTGAAAGAATCAATGTGTTCTCCATCTCCCCACCTTTCTGAAGAGTTGTCTTCCAATGTTTCCCTGTTCCCCATCCGGGCAGCTCCTGGGGCAGTGAAGAGCAGCTGAAGGCTGAGACAGTTGGGAATAAGCTGCAAAATTTCTTTTGTCGCAAAGTGGGTCTCTGCTTCTCCTTGGTTTTTCAGATTTCATTTCCATTTGGCTTTTTTTCCCTGAAAGTAGTCAAAGGCTTTCAGAGGGGAGAAGTCACATTTTGGCCCAAGCTCTGTCTTCTCTACGTCCTGAGCTTGTCCCATCCCTTACTGCTCTGTCCTGTAGCTGTACCAGCTCCAAAGAAAGAAGGAAGGAATTGTTTCAGAACATTCAAAGGTGCTCAAGTTCCAGAGCCAGAGAGTCTGTTTTCAGAGACTCTGGTTGACTTTGGCAACCAGAAATTTTTTTGAGGTTTTGGCTCCTAAGTCTCTTAAGTTTCATTAGCTTTGCTTTCTGTCTCACCTTTTCATGTTCTCCTTCCAGCAGCTGTGTATCTTTAACACCCTAAAATTTCTTTCCCTATTTTCAGGCTTTTTAACACCTTTGCATGCCCATGAAAACTTCGGTGAGTTGGACATTCCAACATAGCAGCTTCATTAAATGTCCCATAGATATAAAAATATAAATTCTATGAAATACATATAGTGTAGTTAAATAGTGATCACTGGTATGCTGCTCCTCTTTGATTGGAGGCTTTTGATGCTGGGTTAACCCAAATGCTGGGTTAGAGCAAACCCAAACCTGCGTTTCTGTTTTGTTTTACTGAGTTATTTATTAATCATCTCAAGACTTAATTCTCTCTGAAAACTCAGTCCCATGAATACCTGGCACTACATTTTTGTATCGCTGGTTTCATTGACTTCAGACAAGACAAAGCCAGGATTGTCATAACCTTTCTTCTCTTTGGCTTTGGCTTCCTTCTCATTGTAGAGACAGAAGGCACAGTGGGGAGTCTCCACAGCCACTGTCTTGCTGAAGTTCTGGAAGTCCACTCTGTATTTCCCTTCTTTGGTCTTGGACACAATGGGAGCGAAGCGGTACCCCCAGAGCACCTCCTCGGGGATGTAGGACGTCCTCACCTGGCAGGTGGCACTGGTGGCCTCCACAGTGCCATCCAGAAACACCACCAGCTCAAAGTCCTGCTGCAGGAGGGTTTCTGCTGCCATATGGAAGAAGGGGCTGTTCTTGTCTATGATGTGGTAAATGGTGAGAGGCGAGATGAAGAAGAGATTCTCGTTGCCAGCGTCCACTACGAATTCGATATTGACCTGGTCTAGGATGATGGTCTCCCCCTCGGGGGTGATGGTGGTCTTCAACAGCTTCCCGTAGATGTGGCTCCCGATCAGCAGGCTCTTGCGGAGGTTGGCCACGCGGATCAGGAGGCAGAGCTTCCCCCCACGCTTGCTGATGACAGCATTCTTGCTGAATGTGATGGTCTTGGCCCGGTTTTTGGACCTGGAGATCTTGGCCAGGATGGCCCCACACATGAAGGAATTGATGATGACACCCAGGATGGACTGGAAGATGAGAAGAAAGATGGCAGTGGCACACTGCTCTGTGACACACCTGAAGCCGTACCCGATGGTCACCTGGGTCTCCAGGGAGAAGAGGAAGGCTGAGGTGAGGCCATTGATGTTTTCCACGCAGGGGGTGTGGTTGATGGAGGGGTTGAACTCGGGCAGGTCTTTGTGAATGTAGGCCACGACATACCAGAGCAGCCCGAACAGGAACCAGCTGCCCAGGAAGGCCGAGATGAAGATGGTCATCTTGTACCTCCACCTGAGGTCCAGGATGGTTGTCCATATGTCAATCAGGAAGACAAACCTAGACTGCTCCACATTGCCAAACTCGATGTTGCACCTCCCATCCTTGGAGACGAGCCTGGCCCGGCGCCGGCTGCGCTCCCGGAGGTGGCTGGTGAAGCGTTCCCGGAGGTAGCTGAACATCCCTGCTGCTGACAGGGCTCTGCAGGGCAAGAAACAATGACCAGTGGTGTTTAATCTTTACCTGCAGGCCAGGGGGAAACTCTGACTCAAGGCACTTGTTTAGAACAAACTTATATAATTTGCATATTTTCCCAGAGTTGACGGGGAAGAGTTCCAGTAAGCTGGTGGGGAAATTCAGAGTTCCTTGCCTAAGGAGCATTCCAGCAAAAACCCAATCATTTAGGCTTGCTCAATAAACTCCAAGTCAGTCAAGTGTTAATATTGTCCTGTGCTCAGTTGTGTAAGTGAAGCCTGGAGCAGCAATAACTCCATTGTGAGCATGTGTGGGGAAAACTGCTGCGTTTGGAGACCTTTCTGCCTTTTAGGAGATGAATCCTGGTCTGTTGATGCAGTTTTGTGTGTACCTCAACATTAAGAGACCCTGGATGAAACGTGGATAGGAAATTCAGGGACAAAGGGCAGCAGATGCAGAAGGCATAATTACGCCAGATACGCAGTTATTTTTAGCATGGTTAGAGATGGGGTTTGGAGGTGTGAAATTCAGACCCTGGAATCACGCAAGCATCTCAAATAGGATTATTAAGTGAGAACAAAAGAAAAAAATTGTACTCCAGCCGGAGAATTTGGGTGTTTGCTCATCACAAAGGTGATGCTAAGACTAAGAATGGATTTCTGAACCTGATCCTTTAAAGGAAAGTGTAGCTCTCCATCCCTCTAATTTTGTCCTTTATGACTGACCATGTTAACAAGAGGCCCAGGGAATAAGATTCATTGATGGAGAAAATGCTACAGATGTGTTCAGACTGGAATTTGGATCAACCTACATCTGAAAAATTCCCAGTCTTGGAGTTACTCAGACACACAGGTGTGGGGAGAAGCTGATCCACTGCAGAGTCAGACATTGCCTGGGATGTTCATGAATCATCCTAGGACCTGATTTTGATCCAAAATTTAGGAGTGTTCTTAGAAAAAATTGATTTCTGAGTTTGTCACCCTTGAAGCATAAAATGTGTTTAGTTACAAGAGAGGATGTTGGATTAGTGAACAGTGAGCCTGCCCTGGACACATGTGTGCCTTTTATCTAGCTTTTGTTGAACAAAATCCTTCTTGAGTGGCTGAATGAGCTGTGTGCTGTGATCATGTGTCCTGGGGCAAAATGCTGCAGCTTCCAAACCAAGTAAGAACTTGAGAGGAAAATATTCCCAGTGCTGCCTCACACAGGGCTGTTCTGAGCCTGCTGGGTCTCTGAGGAGGAGAATCCCCAGCCACACAGAATGAGGGTTTGGGGTTCCCACAGCTGCTGTGGGGATGCTTCCTTTGGGAAAACCTGTGAGTGCACCTGGAATCAGGAGATGTTGAGAGCTTTGTGTTTCTATTGTTACTTTACCTTCCCAATGGGAAGGGACAGTAAAACAAGCTTTAGGAATTACTTTTTTCGAGCAAGCTAAAGATGCTACACTCTTATCTCAAATCCTGCCTCCTATCAACAGCCCACCCAGGTTTCCTTTTGGTCAGCAGCAAAATGCTTGGGCTCAAATAGGTGGCAAGTGGACTGCCTAAATTTTGCTTGATTTCATGTGCTTAAATATTTGTGGCAAGAGCTGTTTACCTCTCCTAAGGTCTAATTTCATATATCCAAAATGAGGATAATCCCAAGTGAGCAATTACACACTGGTGGGAGTTTATTGTGAAATTTGTCTCATTTAACTGTAGCCATTTAAACACTGGAGAAATGTGTGTGCCAGTTGTACAGCTGACACAGGAGAGGACAAAGTGCCCCCTCTGAGGCTCCCCTTGCCACCACAACATCTTTATGAAGTCAAGAATTGCTGTTTGGCAATGTCCCTTTATCCTGTAATATTAACTTAGAGAAGCTGCCTGATGTCTCCGCTGGCTAAACCAGAAATCCTCCCATCAGACCCAGTTACAGGCACCAGAAAACATCTTCACATGTGTCAATCAGTAGCAAAGAGAAAATATTAAATTATCAAGGACAGAGTCTAAGTTTAATTGCATTTTGTAAAGCCAGAAGTAATTTTATTATTTAATGTCCTTGTTAGCATCAGCAGCCCTAAGAATAAACTTATTTTTATGTCTCTTACAGCTGCCTTCTTTCTGCACTTAGACTGAATCACCTTCCTCCCCTGCTCAATAAAAGAAAGAAATGAAGGTCACTTTGTACTGTACCTTTTCACCCTTTTGCTGATGCATTTATTGGTTGCAAATGGAGCTGACAGAGGTTAAACTTTAAGCCCGTATTCAAGGAAAGGGGAATGAGGTCACACTTTCCTGAACAATTCCCAAATTTTATTTTCCTGATACACTTCTGATATGTCCATGTTAATGCATAGTTTGAGCAGAAATAAAATATTCCCGTGTAACGTATTATTCCAAGAAATTCTCCAGGGTTTAGATTTACTGTGCTAAAGCACCCAACTTCAGCTGGCCCTTGTGTTCATTTTGTCCTTTTTCTGCAGGAAAGTGAACATTGGCTTTACCAGAATGGCACAGTGAAATTTTGGGATGCCTCACCTTGTACATCATGAGCTGCACATGCACTCCTTAGGCACAGAGGGGCTCCTAACCTCAGGGAATAGGTGTGAAGAGGAGAAATTCGCAGGAATTCAGGTTTCTAATCTGCCCATGTCCTCACAGCAGGGGTCATGATAAATCACTATCACACTATTACTATAATGTAATAATTACTATCACTAGATCTGATCCAGCCTCCACTGGAAACCTCCTGGAATCTGAGTGAGGATCTGGACATGCAATTGAACAGATAACTGCAGAAGAGCTGAGAACAAGATGCTCAGCCTGGATCCGTGAAAACAGGTCCCCAGCTCCACCATTCTTCTCCTGCCTCTGTAAATCATCCATGGCCCCTTCTGAGGCTCCTTTACAAGCCCTGCTTGAGCTACCCCTCAGCAGATCAAAGAGGTAGAAGAATTACACCTCTCTTCAGGCAGGATGACAAAGGAATTCTCCTTTCAACAAAACCTTTGCCCCCACACACAGCTGAAATGTGTTGATTTGCTTCAGCAGGAGAAAAATTCCCTCCTGGACAAGCATGCTGTGAATATATCACCAACTGCCTGGAGAAGATTATATAAAGCAACTTATATAATACAGCAATTAAAGGCCTTTTAATTCAAATCAGCAAAGGTGCCCAACTACATCCTAGCTAATGTTTACCAGGATATATTTCCTGTTGGGCCCAAATAAACAGGGCACTGCTGTCTGTCTGGAACATGGAATTTTGTGTGGAACTTGGGGAAGGTGCTGCTGTCCCCAGGCATGAGCTGTTTAGAGAGGGTGCACTGCTCCAGTTCCTGCACTGGGGGACCTTCACCAATAAAAACCCCATGAATAAACATGACCTGTCAAGGTTAGCTGTGAAAACAAGGAGGTCCCAATTCCCTGGCCCAGTCATGTACTTCCCAGAGATCACCAGAGGAAGCAGAAACTTTCGTGTTTCCATTCTCAGCTTTCCAAGCACTCCAGCAGTGCCTCCATCCCAAATATCTGAGAGCTGTTACCTGTATTTCTGCCTGTTCTCTGCAGCCCTGCAAGTGGGTGACACCAATCCTTGCAGTTCCTGAGCAGCTGGAGTTCCTCTGCTCCTTCAGGAATGTTACCGAGTGCTTCTCTTTGCTCTTATTTCCTTTCAACTGGTCTGCTTTGAAAGATTTTGGATGCGGGAGATAACGACATTTGATTGTTCCTTGGGTAAGTTTTAGTCCAGGGAATTGGCTTCAATCCCAGCCACGTGCAGCCCTTGAGAAGATCAGAGGGGGAAGGAAGGAAAAGATGTTGAATGTTTGATGGGGACCTGACAAGAACAAGGTTCCATCTCCTGCTCTTTCTCTGAAGTTCTAGTGTCTGTGGCTCCACACTCATTCCCTCCTCAGCAGCAGTGAGTGTGGGAGCCAAGCTGGCACAATGGGATCATTAGGGGGAGACAGAGCAGTTCCCTGAGCCCACAGCCTGCTGTAGAAATACATCTTTGTTAGGGATTCAGAGGAAGTTCTAAGCAGCTTAAGTAGAAGAAAGGGGATATAGAGTTAAAGGATTATTTTTTTCAGTCCTGTTCATTTCTTTACAAAACTCAGATCTTCTTTCAGTCCTTTCTGTGTTTTTCTTTTTGTTGAACTTTCTCTGAACAAAGTATGTGAAATACCCAATTCCTAATACCTTATCAAATCCGTTTTTATTAGAATAGCAAACTCTAACACTCTCACTACTGAGCTCTTTGGGGAGGAGAGCTCATCTGCCCTTTGCCAGCTGCCCTGGGCAGAGCAGGAATGAGCATGGATGGGATGGGATGGGGTTGGGATGCAGCAGGAATGGGCCTGTAGGAAGGGAGTAGCAGTTGCATCATTCTGTCTCATTGCTTATATCAAAATCAGAATCAAGGACTGTCACAGAGAGATGAATCAATAAGGTCCCTGAAACAGCCAGTTGGCCTTGGGGCCTGTCTGTACAGAACCTGATTTGAACCATCCTCTGAGCATCCTCCTGAGGGACACATCTGCCAAGGGACCAGACCTGCTGGCACTGGCATGGTTCCTTCTTGGCCCTGGCAATGCCACCATGGAATATTTATCCCTGGCAGCAGCTTGCAGCACTGAGCACTGTGGCTGTGCCTCCAGAGTGTCGCCTGAAATGCCAGTTCCATGTGGGAAATGTGATCCTTCCATCCGGCTCAGTGCTAAGCTGGAGTCTTGTCACAGCTCCAGCCCAAGTGACTGCATTTGCCTAAAGCCCAAGTGGAATTTCAAGTGGATACCCCAAAGGATCTTATCCCCTGCCTTGCCCTCTCTCCTGCTAACAGAATTACTGTGAGGTGCCCAAGCTGCCCTTTTCCATGCAGGAGAAGCAGAGGGATACCTGCCTGCCTGCCTGGGGGCAGTCCATAATACCCACTGGGAAAATGGAATATCCTTGGAAGAGGTGTCTGCCACCCCAGATTTCTGTGTCAGCACCCAGTGAAGAAATCCCTGAAGTGCCAAACTGTCCCACTTAGATGGGAGAAGGGGAAGGTTTCATTCTCCTGTTTCAGACCTGCATGAAGCAGGACTGACCCAGCCCAGCGCAGCAGGGACATAACCAGGACATGCAGTGTCCCCTCCCTTCCCCTCCTCGTGTCCTGACTTTTCAGAACAGAACCATGCTCTGACATCTGTGGGATGTAAGGACTTTGCTCTAGGGACTCAGTCACCTCAGAAGTGCTGCCCTGCCCTTTCAGGGGGATTTCTGCCTCTCTGCCTTACACAAGATTTTCTCACTGAGCTCTGTACCTGTTCTGCAGGGTTTGGCACCTGATGTGCTGCTGCTGAGCAGCCCCGGGGTGACTTGGGTGCCCCTTGGAGCCACCTTTCAATCATATTTCTGTGATAATAAACAGTCACTAATTCCCAGGAATGTTGTACACATGGTTTGAAAGGAGAGGCTGCAGTTCCCCCCACAAAGCTGAGGGGGAGAAATAATTCCCTCATGGGAATGCAGGCCAGTGAATAAATGAAAGAACAGGCACTGCAGCACTGGGGACTCAAGCAAATCCTGTTTTCTGAAAGCTTAAGAGTGTTTGGGGTCCTCAAACCTTAAAATATTTACCTCAGATGTATAAATAAAGGATTTACAGCAATAAAGACATTACTGTCATGGTTAGCAATTAATAATACTGTAATTAGTGCTACACAGAAATTAAGCCAGGACTGCATTTGCTGGGGGAGAGTTAAAGGCTTCAGCTGACTGAGAGCAAAGGACACATCCCATACACAAACACTGGGAGGGGTTTGGTAGAGGAACAGAAGCAGCATTTCCTCCTGTCCTGGCCCACAGTCCCTCCAGGAATGTGGCACTTGGAAACACCTCTGACTGCACAAAACCAGCTGCCAACATTCAGCAACGATCACTTCACAGGCACCAGAGACAATGTCATTATTGGATATTTTTGCAGTGCCATGTTAATTCCATGGCTGGACTGAACCTCCCACTGCACCTTCTGCTGGGATGGAGAATTCCCAGGCACCAGCTCAGGGTGCAGCCATGCTGGGATGTTGCCTCTGGACACAGAGAACTGGGAGCTGAGCTGTCTTTCCGGCAGGATTTCCCAACAGAACTAATTTCTATTTTCAGACAAATAGGTTTCCACTGAAAATACTCAGATTTTAGTAGAAAATTGCTGTCTAGGAGAAATGATTTCTCAAGCAAATTATATCTTTTGGGATTTTTAATTTGGGAAAAAAAATCCCACAAATAATTCTCATTGTAGTAGAGTTGTGTGTGACACATTGTGATTGCATGAGAAAAAAAATAGGGATTTAACTCACCCCCAGTGTTGTACTAGATTTTAGTTCTGCTTTAAGAGAATTGATTTTGATGGGCTGAGAAGCTGTGAACATAAAGCCTTTTGCATTTAGCTGAATTTTTTAATGGAGAAAGTCGGGTTTTGTGTGGCTACTTCTCTGTGTTGCCAGGCAAACGCACTGCCCTGTGAATGTGTGAGAAGGGCAGATGGAAATGGGTTCTCACCTGGACGTGTGGGATTGATCTGAATGCAGTGAACCCTCAGCAGTGTGGGCTGGAAGGCAAATGCTGCATAAACACCCCCAAAAAGCCACAGGGAAAATGGGCAGAGTCATGTGAGCCAATTCTGCACATTCCCCATTTTGGTGTTCTTTGCTGAGGCATTTAAGGGGTTGAATCATTAACTCCCATTTTGTTTCTCCAGGCTGGCAATGTCAAGTGTCAGTCACCAGTTGCTGCAGGAGCCCAAAGGCAGCTGATTCTGGGCTTGGGGACACAGCAGGGGACAGACTTTGCCAGAGCAAAGCTACCTGTGAACACTGATAGGCCTAACCCTGCTCTGCTGTCAGGACACCTCAGCACCCAGCACTGCCCTGTCAGATAAAACTCTGCTCCTGTAGAGGAGCTCCAGGGGCTTTCTTTCCAAAGTGCTGGTGAATTGAAGCTGATATTGCTGTGGAACTGCCCCAGACAGGTCCCAGCTCTGGGAGTGGGGGAAGAGAACTCAGCACTGGTGAACTCAGTGGGTTGGGAAAGGGTTCTCCTTACTGAGAGCACAGGAGGAACATTGCAGCTCCTCTGTCTGGGCTCTGCACAAGGACACAAACAAAGAGCAAACGTTGTGTGGCAGAAAGTCTCCCCACAGTAGTTCAGGGAGCAGCCAATTCCAGCTCTGGAGCAGAAACACGGTAAAGGGGCACTCAAATCACACCCAAGAGCTTGGCTGGCCCTGCCACAGCCAAACTGCATCCTTCAGGGCAGGATTTGATGTGCTCTTGGGATGCTACCTGTGTCTGAGCCTGAGGAAGGAAAGAGAAAGGCAAACAAACCCCTACCCTGTGTGGGACTGCAGCAGGAAGAGCTGCTCTGTTTTTAGCATACAGACTCCAGAAGCTGCTGGTAGCCCTGGTGTGAATGCCACCCTGGGGGATCAGTGCTCTGATGCCATCTCTCCACTGCTTAGGGCACACGGGAAAACCCCAGCCCAATATTCCCAGTCAGGCAGGGAATATTTTCATGGCATATGAAGAGCACTGTCCTCACCTTAGGCTGTAATTTCAGCAGCCCAGCCTTTGGTGCTTCTCAAGGTGACTTTAGTCTCTAAACTGGCCAAAGTCCCCCTGTGCTGTGCTGATTTGGTGCCAATAACCCAAGCAGAGCAGAGAGGTCTGTCACACTGGTCTGGATAAGCCAGACTCCAACCCTGTTTTGCCAGGTCTCCATTGGGAATGCCAGCCCCTGAGCACTTCCCAGACAGCAGGATTGGAGAGGAAAGACTTGGAGGTGTACAGTAGGATGTGATATGTGGTAGCTGCACTCCCCAGCCCCCCTGAGATGGTTCATGTGAGGATTCACTGGCCTGGAAACAGCAGTTGTTGAGCTGGGGCCCTGACTCTGTGCACTCGGATGTTTCCATCTCTCTCTAACTCCTGGTCCCTGCATGCAAAGGAAACAAGAATCATTTCTCTACTTTACATGCAACTGTGAGGCTATTTTAAGGCTGAGGCTGGGGTGTCACCAGGTGTTATTTTCCTGCCCAGCCCCCTCTGCCCTGCCAGAGTACTACAGTTGCTTCAGTAGTAACTGCAGTGATCCCTGGGCACAGCTGGCAGGGATTCTGAGATCTTTCAGGAGCACTGGTGTGCTATAAATAGAATTTATTGCTATTTGTTTCCCACAGAAGGCAGCTCTTTCACATTTTATCCCTTTCTTCAGGTAAACACTGAACAAAGTGAAGGCTTTCTCTCAAGATCAAAGTGTGTGTGGAGCTCTTCCCTTGGATCATTTACATCACCGAACTGTGTGTGAAGCATTTTCCAGCTCTGCCTGTCTCACTTGCCAGGGATTAAAGGCTGCACTGCAGCCTGAGTTCTGTACTGCTCATTACTTAGCACCTCTCATCCCCTCCGTTAAATAACAGTACTCTCATAGTAAATCCCACAAATGCATAGTTTACAGAGGGATTTTCTGCTCTTAGTTCTTTCTGCTACTGTTCTGTCTGTTCCTGGCTCTGCTGTTGTTTGGATTTGGCTTTGTTTTGCAATCAAGTTGTCCTTGTTTCCTGAATTTCTGTACAAAGGATCAGTTTGTAATATTCCTCTTAGACAGGAATATTAACAGACCCTGTGCTTCATGATCATGTACTCAGTTCTTCTGAATGTATCCTGCCTCTCATTCAGGAGTTTCCCAGCAGACCTGTTGAAAGGAACATCATTCCAGAATTGCTCTCCATTAATAGACATTTTGGACTTTTGAACTCACTTTTTACCTTGGAAGCATAAAGACCCTCCCTGATATCTGCAGTCAAAGTCAGGTGGGCTACAGTGGCACCACAGGGAATGGGAACATCTGGGGGGGGAGAATGCAACCTCTTAATTCTCATTGTACATCCAGAAAGAAAAGAAACTTCTAGTGACCTTACAGAATTGCTCAAAAGGGATTTGTTTCATTCCTGAACAGATGCACTTTTCCTTTGGATAATACAATTTTTTCTGCCCTATGAATTCCTTCAAGTGTCTGCCCATGTGATGTGAAGCACATCAGCCACTACCTGTTGATTTTCCCTGCTCCCCTTTTGCTTCCTGGCCCTGCTCTCCTGAGGTGCAGCAGCTCCCTGGCAGGCTGGAACCTGCTGGCTGATGCTCCACCTTGAACCAGTCCAGGCTGCACAATCACAGATCAGACACCACACTTGCAGTGGCTGGGAAGATTCCTGTCTATCACAAGTGCTCCAGACTGGGACTGATGGGTTTTGTCCTGCCTCTGGCTCCTGTGGCTTGATTCCCATGATTTTCAACATCAACTCCCATTCCAATCTCATCTCAGCAGTTTCCACCTCTCAGCTCTCCCTGGCTGCCACCCCAAGGTGTGGATAACAGCCCTAATTCCAGTAATGCACAGCACAGCTTGCAGCCCCTGCCACGGCCTTTAGACTCAGACTAAGACTTAGGCTGTGAGAAGCCTGACTTCAGAACTTCCCAGCTGAACTCAGAGCTGAGAAAGGCATTTTGTGCTCTTTCGTACAGGGTCTGATGAAGCAGATTTTGTCCATCTGGATTAGAGTCTGTTTGTGCCCAGCAGATTGGTTAAAATGTTCCTAGGATTTATTACAATTTAATGCCATGGAAGCTAAACAAATTCCAGGAACAATTTTGAGGATCAGATCTCAGCAGACAGCTATTTGCCTAATGTCCTGCTTTTTTATACATCTGCAGAAAGAAAATAGCTTTTAGTTACACTGGAACCTGATTATTCCCTGAAATACTGGCACTGAAAATTTCCCCTTTTCGGGCCATTTCCTGCTGTCAGGGGCACGCTTCTTGGAAGGGGAGCACAAGCTGCAGATCTAAAGGCAGGAACGCTCTGCTTTGCCTGGGATATGCAATATTTCACCAGCAAGACTTTTTCTATCACAATCCTCCAGTTACTTTTGTGCTCCTAATTATTTCTATGAGTGTAATTGACTTGCAAGACATTCTTGGCTTGCAGGGTGCACGGAGTGAATTATTGACCCGTCACATGGGTCATTGATGTGAGGAGACGTCAGAACAAACTGGGTGCAAAGCAGCTACTTCGCATTCCTAATAGCAAATGTAAGCCATTAATAACTGTGCTGCCTGCTGCACTCAGAGCCTGCCCAATTTGGGTTTGACATGCATATGGCTGAGTTCATCCTCAGTGTAATTTGAAATTCATTGGGCACGACTTCATCTCCTTCTGCTGCTTGAAAATCTCTCCTGTGCTGAGATGTGCTATGGTAATTCCAAGAGTTTATGGCTGACTTGAGATGTTTCATTTGAAAAATCAAATCCAATTAAATCAACTTATTACCAAGGTCAGAGACCAGCATTCGGTACATCCATTCCTTGCTATTTCACAGCAAGGAGTAAACTTAGGGAGCAGATTCTGTCTTAACCCAAAACCAAACAGATCTGTCCTAATCACATGGTTTTTGGCTGCAGGATCTAGGAAGTGCAGTCAAGTGATAAAGCATTCCCCAGCGTTCAAATAGCTGACCTGAATTCCTAACTTTCCACTTTTTCTTTGTGTACTACACTTTTTCTTATGTGTACACAAATATTCTCCTCTTTGTGCCTGTTTCCCCGTCTGCTCATAAGATGGAAGAGGAATGAGGGGGTTGGGTGGATAAATTCAATGGCTGCAAAGTTTTGAGACCGCTTGAGTTTGGAGCTGTGGACTGGTAACAGCATCAGCTTGCTGGAGTCAGAGCTGGAATGGAGCATAGATTTCAGGAGAATCTCAATCAGGGATGCCCCATTGCTGTACTGGCAGGCACCTGATTATTGGTTGTGCTGGGAAAAAAGTTTCCCCATGTATAATACCTCAGTACTCTCAGCAAGGAGTGAAACAGAGGGAATATACAATGGCTTTTGGAGGGGGACAAATATAAAGCTGATTTGCAGATCCTTGTGCAAATTAAAGTCTTAAGTTTAGATTTATGATGAGCTCCCACACTGTGCAAGGCCTTGTATTTAAATTATACCATCACCAAGTGCCCAGTGGCTCTTCCAGCCTCTTATTTTTCAGCACCTGATGCAGCTCCTGCAGGAGGTCCTTATGTTCCAGACAGAACCAGACAGAAAAGTGAGAGTGATGTTGACCCCTTGGACTCCCTTTACATATATCCCACCGTTTCATTTCCAGGAAAAAACAGCTTAAACTCTCCAGGCATCTCACATCCTTCCCACTCATTTAGGGGCTTAAATCTTGATGGAATTTTCTGTGGTGGTGATTCATTCCACCAGCCTGAGGGAACTTATTCAAGTGACTCCGGTGCCTCAGAATTCCTCTCAGTTCTCAGAGACTGGCATTTCAGAGTGAATTGCTTCAAATTTCCCTGGATCATCTGCTACACAAGCAGTTCTAGGTACCAAGATCCCTATTTTAAGTTTCTGCTTCTGTTAGAGAAGTGCCTAAGTTGAACCTGGGACTAAATTACTTCCAAAACTGAATCTCTGACCTCAGCCATTAATGAGCTTTTAAAAATCCTGTATCAGTTGTGCCACTTCATGTAGGATTCAATTATGCAGCAAACCTCGGGATGTTATTTGAGCTTTCCAGAGTCCTACTAAAGTGGGGTAAAACCCATGAAGGATTTACTCTCACCTCACTTTACCCCTTCAAACATTTGAAGAGCCCAGGCAGCTCATTTAAGAGAGGCACCAGAGCTGCAGTTTATATTTGAAGGCTGAAGGAGCTGTTGTTCAGAGCGTCTCCTCTCACCCGGGGTGACAAGATTAGATACAGCCCCCAAATTTAAATGAAAAAGGGAAGTGAGATAGACTCCTCTCCAAACATCCACACACAGGGGGGCCCCACAGGTCGCACAGCTCTGTTCTGTCACTTGTGTTACTGCCTGGTTTTCCCTTGGGATGGGCATTCCAAGGGCTTTGAGCAGTACCTGGCTGCTTTTTACGATTCTGGGTTCACCTGCACAGGGTTCTGCCACAGCGCAGAAAGTGATTGGCAGAGTTTGTTAAAGCCTGAGCCAAGTTAAATTCCCTTGCCTTTCTCATGGAATGCTGCAGAGGAAGCAGATTCCCACATCCCAGCCCTGCTTTCCTCCTCACCAAAACCCAAGCTATTCCAAACTAGCACAGTGGTGAAAGCAAGGAGGGAACAAACCCTTACCTGAGTGAGGCTCAGCAGGGAGGGTGTGCCCTCATCGGCCCCGTGCTGCTCCCAGCTCCTGCTCTGGGACTCCTGAAGATCTCTGGGGGCACCCAGAGCACTGGAACTGAGCTCTAAAGCTCCTTTTCTCTGTGGGCAGGCTCAGCTGCAGTCCAGGCAGGGTGCATGGTGCTGGTGCAGCTTTGGGATTGTGTGCCCAGGGAACACAGAGCGGGCACTCCTGGGGCAGCCTGGCTGGGAAGGGGAAGTTCCATTCCCTTGTCAAACTGCCCTGCTGTAATCCAAAGATTTAGGGATGTGATTTGGTCACAGGGGGCTGAGGTGAGCTGCTGAACCCAGAACAGCCCTCTGGAGCTCTGAACTCCTCTTCCCACCACCACCCCTGCAAGAACCCCACAGGTCCCCAGGATGTGCTGCTCACCAGTGCTGGCGTGGGTCCAAAAGACTTCTGCCAGAGGTGGATTCACAGAGCTGCACTCTTACATTTCTCCTGTCAAGGACAAACAAAAAATCTGGATGGAGCTGGAACCCAGCAAGAATCCCATGGCAAGGAAATGAGGCATGAGAGCCTCTTTTGCCCACCTGTCTCTCCTGCTCCCACCACCGCCTCTTTCACACCCAAACACAAATCCATGATTAAGGCTTAGTGCCCTTTGCCCTCATCCTTACCCACTTCACACATCGCTCCCACTAAGCAGGACTGTGTTTCTAAGTCTCCACACTCCCCTCAATGTCTCCTTGCCAACCTTGGTTATGTCTGGAATTAAAGACCTCCTGCAGGAGCTGTAGTAGATGCCAAGCAGTAAAAGACACAAAGAAACACTGAGTGATTGATTTAGGTACTCAAAGAGCCCATCCCTAGAGTTCCATGCCATCTGCATCCAGCTCCAGCTCCTCACTAATGTGCTCTGTGCTGCCTTGTCCAGCTCCCCCTGACTCTGCCAGGCAAAGCCTGGTGGGATCCAGCAGCCCCAGCTGTGACCAGGGATCCAGAGCCAAAGGCCCTGTCTCAGGAACACTGCCCTGTGCATGGAGAACTCCTGTAAGTGTGAGAAGTTCTTACACTGCACCTCTTTGGACTTTGGGGACAGAGTGTAACAGAGTGGCAGCTCTCAGATAAGAACCTATGGAAAAAGGCTGTGGTATAGGAAATACAGGCCAAGTACAAATGGCCACTTGTTCCTTCATGATCATTCAAACCATTACCTGGTTATATTTGTAATTCTATAAGGAAGATTTTTCCCCCTCTTGTGTACTGAAGTTGTATGATGCAGAAAATTGGTTTGTTTAAGCAAGAGCTCTTATGGTGTCTTTCATCAAATGTTCTCCAAGAACATTACTAATAATTCATTAAAGCAGCACTGTCAGCTGGAACACTTTTAATTACCATTTTCTGACAAGTCAACCCTTAAGTGGTATGCCCTGATTTTTAAATTTATTACTAACACATATGCAGATTTTTCTCTTTCCCTGCTGATGTTTATTGGGGTTGAGAAAAGCAATTGACTGTGAGATTAAGGAAGTGAACCATGCACTACACGTTGTCATGCCCAAAATGGAAGAGAATTTAAGGGTGGTTACTTTTTTTAACTTTAGAAGTTTTGAGAACCTTGTTCCTGGAGCTCTGAGCATCTCCTGCAGCTGAGCTGGGGGAACTTCTGCTCTGAGCAGAACTGGAACTGAAACACCTCCCAGTTCAGGTAGGGCGGTGGAAACCTTGAGCTGATGCTCATTAACTGTCCACTTACACAGACTTAATTAGCCCTTCAGTTACTCTGAAGTTACTTAAGTCACCCTGAAGCCCAGGTGGTTGCTTCTAACACAGGGTTAAGCAGCAATGCTGGCAGTTCCCACAAAAATCTAACATGCTCTGAGCTTGTACCAGCTTATCCCACACCAGTTTTTCACAGAGCTGAGGTTTAAGGCCCTTCTAGCCCCATGTCACTGTCAGAAATCCACTCAGCACTCCCAGGGAGGAGCAATGCCTGAACTGCCATCATCTGCACTCAGATGCAGAGATTTTCTTTGGCAGTGTTCTCCTCAGTAGCTGCCTAGTGGGAGCAGAAATGGAGGCATAGAACTGGAAAAGGGCTGCCCAAGGAGAGGTGAGACAGTGAAAAGGCAGACTAGAATCCAAGCATGCAATTCCACCAAAAAAAGTGGATTTTTTGGTTCCATTGCTGTAGTCCTGACATGGCAAATTTGTGCAAGGAAAGAGAAGGGACAGTCTCTAGGGAAATATGGTGGGGAAACAGTAGAACATAGCCCCTTACCTTGTGTCTTACCCAGTGCAGGTGCCTGCAGAAGGGAGATGGGAGAGGAGCTATCCGTGTCTCCCAGACCAGGGAACTTCCACAGAGCTTGGGTCCAGCAACTCCTGCATCAAAGGAAGAGAGCCCAAGGCCCTCCTTGGCTTTTATGTGTGGCTGTGGCAGCTCAGACTGGCTGCCAGCTCATCTGTATGCAATGGCTCATTAATGCTGGGCCTCGTCTGTGCAATGTGTGTGGAAGGCAGGGGAAGGGGCTGCAGGATGGATGGGAAGTCAGCAGAAGAGCTGGGCTGCCAGAGTTAAAAAGTAATGCAGCATTACCTGGAGGAGCTGACGTTACTGCTGCTGCCACTAACACCTGAGTCTCGTGTCCCAGCCCACCAGCACAGGCACAACACAAATGCCTTGGCCGCCTGTGAGCTTCAGGCCTTTCCTTGGCGTGGGGAGATGGTTTGGACAAGAACCAGGTGCCTCTTGGTGCCCCCCATACGCTGCAGAACCCTCTGCAGCCCCTACAGGGGCTGTGCTTTGTGAGCTGGCTGTGTCCTTGCCCAAATTCCTGGTCAAACTTCCCCCCTAGATCTGAGCTGAACCCCTGAGTCCATCTGAACCCTTTGCAGAGGGGGGGCTGCAGGAGTAACCCCACGGAAACTGCAGGAGTGACCCCACTGAGGCTGCTGTCTTTCTCTCAGCTCTGCTGTCACCTTGGAGCTTAAAGAAATGTCCGTCTTTTGTAGTTCTCAATCTCTGCATCCTGAGGGACCAAGTGACCAAGGCCTGGGATCATCCCACTCACCTGCAGACACACAGAAACGAGGTGTCAGATAAAGCCAGTTCCAGATCCCCTCATGCTCAGGAGGCATCTCCTCTTCTCTGTCTCAGACAGGTGTCCAAGGCTGCAGTGCTTTGTAGAGGTGCCCATCCCTCTCCATCAGCAGAGGATGGCTGGGGAAGGTTGTATCCCTGAGTTTTGGAGGCCCTGCCATGAATAAATTAATTTTTCCCTCAACAACCACCAGCCTGGATGCTGCTCTTCCCTCGGGGATAGAGCAACAAGCACCCAGTACCTCTGGCCACCACAAGGGACAGCTGGAGATGGGATCCTCCAAGGCTTGAGGAACTTGGGAACAGGATTTGTATGTTCAAAGAAAGTTCTTTAACACTTGGACAGAGCCAGGTGAGCTCAGAGTTCAACCAGAGGAGCTTTGTGGCTCAGGGAGGCAGCGTTTGCCCCACAGTGCTCTGAGGACAAAAACACTGGAACAAGGAATTAATTCTGTTATTAGACACCCCTTTGTTTTAATAGCTCCATCATTAATAACAAATTGGATCACACTCAAGCAGCCCTTTTCATCTGCAGAGCATGTCAATCCATCTGTTACACCTCCTGACATTCCTGGCAGGCAGGTATGTTACACCAACACCTTTGGGCTTTTACAGCACCAGGAACTGAGGATGGAATTCCTCCAGACTCTTTACCAGGAGCTGAGTGATGAGGTACACCCTGAAAGAACATGGTTATTTTTGTACCTTACCTACTACTCTCAGGATTCCCATCTTTTTCACCTATTGGCAGTTCATGATGGCACAAATTAATTTTCTTGCATCACTTAACACACTGCAGATTGTTTAACATAATTTTCTAAAGCATCTGGCTGGTTCTCCTGCACTGAAATTCAATGGGATTTTTCCCTCTAGCTTCAAAGAACATTGCTGAGCCCTTAAAGGGATTTACTTCTGTTAAATATTATCCTCAAAACTGAGAAATTAAAAGCAAATGGGCTTTCTTCCTTTTCCCTCTAAGACATGTCAAAAGAATATTATAAAAAAGAATAGCCTTCCCCAGCTTTCAGAGACTCCCCAAGTGAATTTCAATTGCAGGTTTTTAGGAAAGAGTGTAATTAACAACTTTATTCAGTCTGAAGCCAGAAAATACATTCTATATTTAGCATGAAAAAAAAAGCAGAGCAGGAGGAGGGGAGTAAATGACCTAGATTTTCACAAGTGACAATGACTCCAGGGTGCTCGGAGCCCCCTTGGATGGCAGGGATTCCCACAATGTGCAGAAGGATTTCTCCTCGTTGTCTCTCATGTTGGACATTCCAAACCACCGAAGGCACTCTTGGAAATCCAAGAGGTTGTGTTTGTGAAACTGTTTATTTTATTTACTTCAGGCAATATTCCCAAAATTGCATGCATAACCAAGCAATTAAATCCCATTTTCAGCAGCAACCTTGGTGTGCTGGCAGCTCTCCTAATTCCCAACATTGCCCACTTGTCTGAGCTTCCTTCATTGTTTTCCTGGAAATATGTGTGATGAGAGCATCTCCCACCAGGAAGAAATGGGGAAAACAAGACATGACTGAGCTCCCATTTCCAGAATGTCCCTTGCTATATTTGCATTTTCTTGTCTTTCAGCATTCTGTTTGCCATGATAAAGGCAACATTTTCTATAAAAAGCAAGAGCCTGCTTGCCTACCAGCAGTTTTTCTGTCTAAAAGCTGATAATCTCTGTTCTGTCAAAGGAAACATCCAATGCTTTTATCTCTTGGAATGGTTATTTATGGAGAGGTCTCTCAAAGATGCAATCAAAGATATAGATGTTAAAAATAGGAGGCGAGTGAGTCCTGCAGGCGGTTGTTTATTCATTAACCTCGGTGCAGGAATCCTGGCAGCCTCCCAGTCCTTATTTACTGTGTGCTGAGCACGGGAGGGATTTGAGTTCCAGCACAGTCCCAGGAGAGATGATTCCATCCTTCCGGGGATGAGCCACGCACTGAGCGACTTCCAGCCCATGGTGGAGCAGTGAGAGCAGCAGTGACAGGGGGCTGAGCACTCACTCTGCTGTCTGAGTGCCTCTGAGTCACTCCCAAACTTCCCTCTCTGGGAATAAGTGCCGTCACAGCCCAGGGAAATGTGAGAGCGGGGTTTTGGCTCCTCTTGGCTTCCCTGCCAGCCTTCCCTAAATAAACCGAGCACGCAGACAGGCAGGCCTGCAGTGAGTGTAAATCCCTGAGTGCCTGCAATGGAAGAACAGTCTTACAGATGGAGTAAATTATACCCCTCATCCCTCCCAGCACCTTCAAGCCTTGCTAGTAATGAAAGTAAAGGGTTTGTAATCACTTCAGCCTCGTATGTTCTGAGGCAGCAGGTTGGTGAAGTCTTGTCCTCCTCGGCTGAGTCTAATGACAAAATTTAAATGCATAGGCTGTTTAAATGTTGGTTAGTAGTGCTGGCAGTGCATGTGGGAACCCAGACAGGCAGAGAGCAGTGGGATTTGTCTCCTGGAGGTCAGGAACAGCAGCAAGGCCCTTGTGTTATCTGCTCTCTTCTTTACAGAGCACTGAGGATGGACTCAGAGAGGGTAAATCCCTCCTCAGACTTGACAGCATGAGAGATGCCCTGGTGAGTTATCATGGAATTACAGAATCATGGAATATCCTGAGCTAGGAGCATCCAGTCCAGCTCCTGGACCTGCGCAGGACAACCCAACAATCCCACTCTGTGCCTAAGAATATTGTCCAAACCCGTCCCTTCTCTGCCCCTCTTGAGGATGCTGAAGACCATCCTGAGGTCTCCCCTCAGTCTCCTCCTCTCCAGGCTGAACAAACCAAGTTGTTTTATGTCTTTCTGACATGGTCACACAGTTTATTTTTCTATGATTTTCAGAGAACTGATGGCAAGAATTTAACACTATTTGTAAGTTGTTACACTGGAGCAGCTCAGCTGCCATCAAAAATTCCTAAAGCCGTGGGATCTGGAATGGCCCCGGGTCCCTGGCAAGGCCTCAGGATACCTCTGCTGGCAGTGCCACGTGGGGAAAGTGGGGCTTATGCAACTCTGCTGATGGAGGGAATTATCCCAACTTCTGCTGCAAGGAGCAAACCTCCTTACCTGTATTTACTTGTAACTTGTACTCGGCAGAGCAGGGAGTGCCAGGGATATCCTTACTTCCCCTGGAAATGTAGGGCATGGGTGCACGGCACAAAACCTCCTCTCTCCATCCAGACTGGACTCAGCTGCAGTTCAGCACGGGGTGCTGGGCTGTGTAGAGGGAATCTGCCAGCGTGGGATGGGGCTGGGGATGGGAGAGGGAGTGGGATGGGAGCAGGGATGGGAGCAGGGAGTGGGATGGGAGCAGGGGGTGGGATGGGAGCAGGGATGGGAGCGGGGGTGGGATGGGAGCAGGGAGTGGGATGGGAGCAGGAATGGGAATAGGGAGTGGGATGGGGGCAGGGTTTGGAGAAGGGATCTTTTCAGAGGTCAAGATCAGAGCAGGGGTCGGAGCAAAGAGTGGGATGGGAGCCAGGAGCGGGATCGGTGCAGGGAGCAGGATCAGGGGCTCATGGCACCTCAGGTGGAAGGTGTTCAATCCCCCCTGCACAAACAGCAGGGTCACTTCCCTTTTCTAGTCACTGAATCCTCCTTTCAGAGAGTTAAACTGAGGGTATAGAAGAAAAGATAAGGCTTGTACTGATAAAGAGCCATGTCCCTGCATTGGCAGCTGTGTCTTTGCCACCTTCCCTGCCCTCCTAAGCAAAGGGATCCGTGGAAAAAATGAGTGAGTGCTCTGAACAGTGGCACTTGCACCTGACTTGGAGGTATCTGAAATCTCTTCTTCTGCTTGAAGCTCAAAAACCAGAAGTTTGAAACCCTCTGTGTAGGAAAGTGTTTGAAGCCACTGAAGAACTGGTCAGCAGGTAACATCTGCTGAAGTTTTGTTTCCAAATTTTCAGCTGGGTTTGTCTGGTATCATGAGGTTTCTGCAGGACATTGGAGCTCTCATCCTTCTAGTGTACATTATGGTAATAAAAGTGTTAATTACTAGCTGCAACTCAGTGACAAAATTAATTAATTGGGTACAAGAGGGAGCACAGATGTCCTAGGTACACACAACTTACCAAGGTTTTTCTGAGCAGTAATTAATCAAATACTCTGAAGCCTTAAAATGAGCTCACACTTCACTTTATCCTCTGCATGTTTCCTCTCACATTGGTTTCCAATAAACACACTTCTAGAAGCTCTAAAAAGGGCATTCAGGGAAGTAAAAGTTGTTCTCAAGGGGCTGAGATGTTTCTAAATTGCCATTTGTGAGCTGTTGTCCCCACACCACGCCCAGAGAGCATCCAGGCTGTCAGACCCAGCTTTGTTGGGAGCACAGAGGTGTCTCCCCACACACCTTTTCCTCTGGAGCAGGTGACATTCTGCTTGCCTGAACCAGCCTGGGAGCTGGATGAGGGGCAGAGTGGCACAGCGAGGCATGGGGACTGTCTCCTGTCTGCCAGAGGGAGAATATCCAAACAGGAAATGAGCAGATTAGGGTATATTTGGCTTACTTGAGTTGTCTTCTTAGGGTGTGTTCAACACCACCAACAAAATTCAGTTGGGAATAGAATATGACCTGTTCTGGAGAACGTGTTCTGGAGAACCAGATATGGATTTCTGGTAAATCTGCTGTCTGTGCCTCAGTTTTTCCACCCCTTGTACTTCCCAGATGAAGAAAGGAAGAGTTCTGTGTAGCTACAACCCTGCCTCACTCAGGTCAGCAGCAGCCACTCCTCGTACTGCTGTTCCCAAAATCCCTTGACAATCCAATGAGTTGATATTGCTGCTCCTCAGAAGTTCCCAGATATTGTCATGCCTCTGGTTTGTTCTGCAGCAGGACCTGCTGATGGTGGTCATTGTCCCCTATGGGATGTGTCTCTAAGGTCACTCTTTGGGTCAATGTCCAATTGACCATTTTAGCCTTTTCTTCCTTCCACCTTCAGGAATTCATTCTATC
Organism: Certhia americana; assembly: GCA_018697195.1. Taxonomy (NCBI): domain Eukaryota; kingdom Metazoa; phylum Chordata; class Aves; order Passeriformes; family Certhiidae; genus Certhia; species Certhia americana. Next base: position 7,394,569 of record CM031877.1, read on the forward strand.
TGTTCCCTAAACAGGCTGCCTGGCAGGCCTCAGCTGCAATTCACAGACTGTGAGACTCTGGGTTTGCTTAGGTGTGATTATTATTGCTGCTTTCACTTTGGACAACGTCAGTAGGTGCTTTGAAAAGAAACAGTGCAGCACAGTCCTTCTGTGAGGCAGAACATTCTGCTATGCTTCAGGCTGAGTCTCCTCAGGTCCCCAAGGGCTCCATCAGCATTAATAAATGAAAGTCACCCTCCCTTTGAGAATGCAGGTGAGGGAGAGAAAGAGGCAGGAAGCAGTCACCACTCTGTTTTTCACAGAGGATAACCAAGGCAGAGAGAGGCAAAGCAAGGCGGAAAGCCTGGTTTGGTATCCTGATCCACTGAAGTCAGGCACTGATCTCTCCTGGGAGCCATGAAGAAAGTGAGAGCACATTGTGTGAAGGAATTACAGCCCTGATGAATTCCCTCTGCAGATAATGGCTGGGATGGAACCCATGGTGATAAGCACAGTGAAGAAGTGAGCAAGTTGTGTGGAATGATTGTTTATTTAGTCATCTCCCAAGATGAAGTGTGGGATCCCAGAGGCTGCAAAGATGCACGACAGTGTAATGAGGAATTCAGCACATCCTCTTTACATGTATTATGCTCTTTGTTCTGCTCTTTCCCTGGGAAAAGGGCTATATTTGGTTGATGTCTGAGGGTAGGTCACAGGCCTGTGGAGCCTGGCATTGAGATTTAGTCAAAGCCTCTGTGGGAAGAGCTGGAATCCAGGAGCCAAGCCTCTACTTCTGAGCAGCTGCAGGAGTTTGTGCTCCATGAAGGCAGTGTCGAGGGTAACTGGAGCCCCTGTATTCCTGCCTTCCTCAGGAGCTCCACAGCCCTTTACTCTGGGGACAGCAGAGCTGGGTGGCAACTTTGTCCTTGTTCCTCAGGGCAGCAGAGTGGGCTGGAAGTTGCTATTCTCCTTGTGCATGGTTGCAGTTATCAGAAGAAAAAAGCATAGAGTATCCAGTAGGTTTTTTCCCTCAGCTGAGGCTTGCAGATGCCTCAGCGCTCCTTTTGCAGGAGCACATTTCCCAGAGAATCATGCAAGAAAACAGGCCTTGCTTTGGCAGGTCAACACCTGAGGAATAAAGGATGACTGATTTCCAGATGAGTGAGCCCATCCAGGTGGTCACCTCGGAGGGCAATGGCAACAGGCAGGGAGCTGTTCCCACCCAGGGTAAGAGAAAGCAGCCTCAGGTAGCAGCTCACCCCGCTCCCTGTGCATCAGCACTGGCAGGGGGCTGGAAAAGAAGGCTGCAGAAACAACCACAGGTGCAGTGACAGAGTGGCTCTCCCTAGTTCAGTTTGGGCCAAGTTGCTCTGGATGCCACACAGCTTCCCTCAGGAGGCAGCTGGCTTCAGAGCCTCTGCCTTCCTGCTGGAATAGGAAGCAGGAATTCAGCCAGCTCTGAGTCAGGTTGGCTCCTTGTCTCTCTCAACCTGGTAAAAGCCTGCAGGCTGGGTAGATGAGACACTCTTCTGCCCTTCCTCTTACAATGTGTCCATACCCTGAGGTCTCTTTGTGCCAAAGTTTCCCCTTTACAAAGCTTTATTCCACAGAGACTCTTTCTGAAGAGAAACTTGATTTATGCCCAGGCAAGCAGCTCTAGCTCCTGTAGCAAAGGTTTTGAGAGGTCTCCATCACTCACACTGAGGTGAAACTCAACTCTGCACAGCCTTTTTTGTAGATGTGCCAAAAAGTTGTTTGTCCTGCACAGTACTTTCTAAAACTGTGAACTATTATCTAGGCCCCATACATGGGTAAAGAACTTCAAATCAGCATGTCTTTGCCATCAAACTATGGACAAAGACCTTATTTCAGTAAAGCTTCTGCTTCATGTTTAGAATCATGGAATGGTTTGGGTTGGGAGGGACCTTAAAAATCATCTGGATCCAACCCTGCCATGGACAGGAGCACCTTCCACTAGAAAAATTATGCTTAACCAAAAAAAAAAATTATCTTTCTTTGCAAATAGGGTGTGTGGCTAAATAATGTCTTAGAGATGTGTGGCTTTACCACAAGACTGGGCAGGAGAGGAAAAACCAGTGTGGCAGCCCACTCCCCTCTGCTGGGCTGTGCAGGGACTGCTGGAGGCAACATTGGCTGGTTGTGGTGGGGAAACCTCTGGAGAACATGAAATAAAGGCGGAGGGGAGCAGGGGTAAGGTGAAGCTTTGGGCAGGAAATGTTTTAGCATTTTCATGCCATACCTGCCTGAGCCCTACAAAGATCCATCTTGCTCCTCACAATAGGGCTGGTGTTGTCAGCTAAAGAAACCACTTAATCTTTTGGCAAAACCCTTTTGCACAGCAAAGGGTAGAATCAGAGAGGCTGAACTTTCCATGCAGATGTGGTTGTCCTGCGGATGTTTTGGGGATGGGGTGGCCCCACATGGGAGCCAAAACAAGGGTGGTGGTAGCAATCCCTGTCTGTTGGCTTTTGTAGTTTTATCTCAGATTTAACACAGCTCAGATGAGAGCAGCATCTGGTCCAGGCACAACAGGGAATTCTCTTGGCCTTGGCTCAGAGTGCTGCATAAGTCTTGAATAAATCACCCAAAGTAACAATCAGAGCCTTTCTGGCAACTCAGGGACTTTACTGGGTGACAAGGTGTGTGCAGGCTGTCAGCACAAATGAATCAATTCTCCACGAATGGGACAGTGCAGAATCCACAAGTTCCAGTGGTTTTGTCAGTGTGGAAACACCACAGCCCAAGGCAATTTCCGTGCTGAGCTGACATAACCCAGTGCTCTTGCTCTTGACGTGGAAACGCCTGGGGAACTGTGAGAAGCCTCACCAGAACAAAGACCATATCCATATGGCATCATATTTCCTGGGAAAGCTTATTTTTATGCTTTTTGACATGTCTACAATTCTGGTGTTATGCCTCATTTACACTGGTACGTCCTGGGAAAGCCAGTCAATAATTCCTCGTGTCTGTTCCTACATGGAGCTGAGGGACCCTGGAGTTGGCTGAGTTATGGCTGTGGTTGCATTCCACGCTGAGAAGGTTTTATAAAACTGAGATTACACTGATCTCCTTCATCTTGGGCTCAGATACATCAAACAGAGGATGAAATTCATGACTAACCAGAAGTAAAGTAAATTTCATCCATCTGGGTGAAGTATCTTTTCTCATACAATTTTAGCACTAAGCAGCAGTAAAATTTGGAGTTGGTGTGTGGAGTGGCACAGGAAGAAGCCCCAGGCAGATCCAGGCAGAAAAGAAAGTTCCAGTGAGGGACATTCACTGAGGTGAATCCAACAGTTTTGCTGTAATTTTAGAGAGGTGTTGCTGCTCAGTGACAGCATGGGAGGGAGCCTGTCATTGAATCCTGCATAATTGCAGAGAGGAGTGGAGGTTGCAGAGGACCCAGTTTGCCTCCCAGCAGCACAGCCTCATTCCCAGGACTCCCTGAAAGGTCCTTGGCTCTGACCTGCAGCAGGTTTCACACAGGTCACAGCAGAACTCATCTGTTGACTCCTTGGGAGGATTTGGAACACTTTGAGGAAGGTCTGCCAATGAAGGGCTCCCCAAAAGTGGTGGGGCACTGCCCAGGCTCCCCAGGGAATGGGCACAGCCCCAAGGCTGTCACAGCTCCAGAAGCCTTTGGACAGCACTCCAGGGATGCCATGGGTGGGATTGTTGGGGAGTCTGTGCAGGGCCAGGAGCTGGAGTTTGTTGATCCTTGTGATCCCTTCCAACTTGAGATATTCCATGGTTCTATGAACAGCCAGCTGTCCCACCTGGAGAGGTGCAGGGTCTGGCAGGCTTAAGAGCAGCACCTGCATCCCTCCTTTTTCCAGGGAATTCAGATCCCACAGTGCAGCACTCCTCTCTTGGGCACATGAGTGCGCTCCAGCCCAGTCTGGAGGACAGGAGGGTGTGTATGGAGAGGGCTGCCACGCCCTGCTGTCATAGCCAGCAGCTCTGAGGCACCTGAGTTCTACAGCAGAGGCTCCATCCTCTCTGCCCTGAGGGAGCAACGTGGGACACAAAACCTCCCAGCCTGTGCAGAGACAGAAATTCGGGGAGGCAGGAGCAGGGGCACCCCAGAGCTTTGGCACATTTTGTCCTCAGTGCTTGAGCCAGTCACTTCTGCAGTTTTATATTTATGAACCTGTGCCGGGGGATTGCTGGAGAGGTCTTTAATTTCCTCTAGTTTCACTCTGAACATGCCTCTCTTGGGACAGAGGGAACATTTTCGGTGTTATTGAATGTCATTTCTGTGCAAACTGAACAGAGGAAAAATATTCTGATAATAACTGGAATATATGGAGGGTGGTAGCTCCTGGCTGCTGATTTTTTTTTATTTTACTCCCTCTGATGAGAGTTTCAAGGTCAGCTGGCTCCACAGACACAAATATGCCAGGAACAAAATGTGCAGATGCTCAGGAGTGTGGGACAGCCACACTGGCACTGTAAACAGCCCTGGCTCATGGCCAGCACTGCCTGCACCCAGCATGCAGGAGGGTTCAGGCAAAAGCACTTTATTACAGCCAGATCAAGATCTTTTCTCTCAGCTGCATTGTTAAACGTGAGTTATTCGCATTTTTGTGGGAAAACCTGGATTCAGCACAACCTCAACATTTTATTTGGAGGATCAGGAAGGGCTTTATTCAGAACCCAAAAGCAATATCTGAGGGCATAACAACACTGAATGAGTGGCTGGAACAAAAACAGGAGAAAAAATGGTTCTTTTTCCTCATTCTGCTGCTCATTTATAGTGTAAACATAGACAAATCTGTCACTGTAGCTCTTGCAGTTTCTTATGCACCCTCTCTTTTCCCTCCCAGATATGTCTCCTTTTGTCAGTTACTTGTGTGAACTAAATATCAGCCAGTCAGGCAAAAGCTGGAAATATCTTCCTCCAGCAGTCTCAGGCAGACTTAAAATATTAATGCATTTTATAATGTACTTATTTTTCGTAACTGTCAGTCGTTGCTACCAAGACAGGGAATTCCTTATAAATATTGAATGCTGCTGCAAGGTCTGCAAATAAAATTCTAGAAATGGTTCTCCAAAGCTCACAAACGACTGAAAAACTGCTGAAAATCTTGCTAATTTTAGTAAACTATGTGGAAATCCAAGTTGCGTAACTGTTTCTGGGCTTTGCTAATGAACAGAGATGGTTACAGGGATGGGTTTTAAATTCAAGCAGTGCATGTAGATTCCACACTGGACACAGACACTCTGGGGACAAATGGAATGATTGGGTATGCTCTGCAAGACTCCCTTGAAGGTGTGGATGCATCTCAGAAATTGGCTTGGAGGTCTGTTAAGTGTAAAAGAATAAAACTTAATTCCAGAGGAGATCCAGTGCCCAGCCCAAGGGCTGGAATTGTGACGAAGCAGAAAATTCCCCTGTAGAGTATTTCCAGCCCGTGCAGGGGAAAGAGAGTGCAGCCAGGAATGCTGTGCCAGGTGTGGCCAGCAGCCACTCCGTGCTCCTGTTGTGGCTGCAGGAATTCACATTTTGGTTCTTATGTGAACCCTCCCACCACCCTTCTCCCACATAAAGGATCCCAGGGCTCGGCTGAACTGGGAGCAAGGAGGGGTGAGACCAGCTGCAAGGGCCAATCTGTTTTTAGTTCCTGAGAATGGCTTGCAAAGAGTATCAAAACATGTCATTTATGCAAATTGGTGCAGCAGGGCTTCTCATTGTTGGTTTTGCTCCATGGATTGTGCTTTCTGCTCAGTGACCACAGGATGTGCTGGAAGAGGCTGGTTATGATGCCTTGATCCATGTCCAGAGGATCCTAGGTTCCCCTGATCTATATCTAGGGGATCCTAGACATCCACATCCAGGGGACCCTGGGTTCTCCTGATCCATGCCCAGGGGATCTTTGGTTCACAGGGGGACACAATCCAGGCCTGGAAGGGAGCACACAGAGCTTTGGCTGAGCTGCTTCCAGTGCCCAAATGCAACATTCAGTGTATGACACTCATGCAGAGACATTTGTGGAATGTCTCAAAACCAATTAAATCCCCTAGAAGATTCCTCATGGACAAATGAAGGAATTGCTGGCTCTACCTCCTGTCTCTCTCCTGCCAGTGCTGAGAAAGCCACAAGCTGGAGGTGAGATCCGTTTTCAGTGAAGGGGTTAATTAGTGGCTGATTTGAGAACTGGACTGTCCCTTCCTGGTTACACCCTGTATCCACCCATCCCATCCCTCTGCAAAAGGAAGGCTGCCTGCCTGCTATAAGAGGAAGTTAATGTAACAAGATTTTCACCTGAAAGAACCGAGGCGTTTGCTTTTGTCAGAAACCTTTTCAAATTCTGACAGCCTAACAAGGAAATTGTCTTCCTGAATTTGCCATCATCAGAGTGTGCTGACTGGTGTACTCTGTAGCTCCTGAGCTCGCAGGCAGGGAGAAGCCCGGCTCTGGAGTGGAGCTTTATCCACAGAGGAGGTGTCACTCGTGTCCCAGCCCACATTGTGCCCCTCCAGGAATTTCTCTCCCTGCAGCTACCGCGGAAGTTCAGTCTCTGGGCGCCCTTCAGCCTCAGGTGCTGCTGCTACACCTGCAAAACAAGAGGTTAATTAGCGTTAATTACCACGGCAGCTCACTCGGAACAGGACTAACCCACTGGCGGGCAATCCTGAAGTTAAAAGATCCGAGGGCTGGGGATGTCTCAGCTGGGGGAATCAGGGGCCGGCCCCAGCCCGGTGCGCTGTGGGAGAGCGCATCATTCCCCAGGTTGGGATGGGATCCTCATTATCACATCAAAGCACATCCAGGCTGACTCCTCCACAGCGCCTCGCGGAGCGGGGGAGTTTACAGAGGAAACTTCCCCTCGCCTGCCTCTGCGCCTGCTTCCCAAGTTTCATTTTGATTTTGGGGGCTGGATAAGCCCCAAACACAAAAGGAATTCGAGACAGAGTGGGTGACTGTCACGTCAGGATTCTCAGAGCCTCAGCTCTCGTTCAGGCGGGTACCAGGGAGGGCTGGAGGTGGATGAGCAATCCTAGGAGCTGTTCCCAGCACTGGCTCTTACAACTCTGTTTTCTTCTAGTGGGGTGGTCGGTTCATGGCTGACAAACGGGAAGAGACATCTCTCATTCCAGAGATCAAATTGCACAACAAATTAAAACGCTCCCTGGAGGTACTGCTGCTCCCTCTCCTCTCAAAGCCAAAGCCTGCCCTGACTGCAGAGCAGGTACCCACTGTCACCGGGATTCGCTGTCCCTTTGAGTGATGAGTGTCAGGTCCAGCCTGGGCTCAGCAGGGGCGGTAGCTCGTTTATGTCCTGTGAAACCTCAGGGAAATGCAGGTTAACTCCCCATTGGGTCCCTGACAGATCAAAAATGGGGCTGCCCTGCTGTGTTCTACAGGTATCTGCAAAAGTCCAAACTCTTCATTTTAGGCAAGCTTTTGACATAGGTAAGATCCTCAGAGAGCAATTTAGTTATAGCAAAATGAGATTAGAGCTGGTTCTGCAGCTTGTTGTTCTGCTTGCAATTCCAGGAGCTGAGCATTCCACAGTTGCCATAAATCCCCCCTGTAAACAGCTCTGGATGTCCTTTGAACAGTACAGCTGTTAGAGCTTATGAGCACCCCCAGGAAAATCAAGATGTTGCACCGATGTGAAATCTGTACCTCTGTGCTCCTGGAAATGGATCATTCATCCCATTCCAGCACAAGATTTAATTTGGCTGCCTCCTGCTCCTACTTGTATCTCTGCATCATCTGGAATGGAAGGAAGGCTGTTCAGACTCAGACCAGCGCATCCTGAAAGCCACTGCCTGAGGTGAATCCCATCTTGAACAGAAAATCAATCCCTCTGCATTTCCGTATTTCCATCCCAGCCCAAAAATATCCAAACTGTGCTGCCATTTGGTGTTAAATCAGTCCTTCTGCAGCCCGCTGATCCCTGCAGGTCTGGAACATATTTCAAACCTGTGAGGCCATTGACAACTTTTTCACCACCTCAGCAGGGGCATGTTGATGTCACTGGAGTTGGTTTGCAGCTGAAAAACTGCTCTTGGGTCTGGCTGGTCTTTAATCAGTACAAATTGGGAGATAACTGTTGAAATATTACGTGAAACAAAGCAGAGCTTGCAGTGTAGGGATAAGGAAGCAAACGCAGGGACTCACATGGACCAGGGGGCAGACGCTTCCTGCCCGGTGATTAAAGAAATGCTCCTTAAAGGCATTTAATGCTGATTGAAGTAGTGCCTCTCAAAAGCCCTGCTTGGTGTGGCCTCGGGCGTGCCTGGTGAGGTGTTTGGTGCATCAGCTCCTGTGACAGGCACAGAAAGGCACTTCAGGTGTGTGCTGGGTGGATCTGGGGTCGGGAATTCTGCTTTGCTCCGAGCTGACCTGGGCAGACGGGTGGGCACGGTGCTGTGTAAACCCCTAAGGTGGGCAAGGGTCCAAATCATCCACCTGCTCATGAACAAACGTCCTTGGGGGAGAAGCCTCTTTTTCCAGCCGGAGAATATATGCAGAATGTTGGGGAAACCGGGATTTCTGCAGCCTCAGGGGCTGGGCTGTGAAAATCCAGACCCCCTTTTAACCCCTGCCGTAACCCGGCTTGTGTCGAGGTTTGGGGGCTGGTTTGGAGGGATGGCCACGGTGCCGGCAGATGGCAGTGCCTGTCAGAATTCCACTGTCGGGAGATGAGAATTCCACTGTCGGGAGCCCCGGGAATCTGCCCAAGCCGGAAAAGGTGTCAGTGACAAGCACGGGGCACGGAGCCACTCTCGCTCCACTGCCGTGGGAGCCGTGCGGGGCTGGGCAGACACCCACCCACCACAGCGGGGACCCCTCCTGAGCCCACCCTGCTTCCAGGGGCCCCATCCATACGCTCCCAGTGCGCACACACGGGATAAGCCTGTGGGATGTGGAAGGAAGGCTCCCCCAGCCCTAGCCATGACACAGCCTTGCAGAGACTCCACTCCTCCAGAGCTGCTGGCTGGGCAGCACAAAGATTCCTTCTACGCCTAGCACAAAAATTCATTCCAAATCTTATTAACAGAGATGAGCTGAAGGAGGGAGCAGAGCTGATGCCATTCTGAAGGTGGCACTGTCCTTAGTGCTGGGGAAGCAGCATCCAGGGACCTGCTCTGAAAGCCAACGCTGGGATTTAGGGGGGGCTGACTCTCCCACTAGATGAATTTACTCTTTAGTGCTTTTTAAGTAAGTTTGAAAGCTCATTAAAAATACCCAAACTGTGACTGTACTCCCCAAACAACACTTTTATAAGGTTATCACAGACATACCCCAAAAAGGTAAAAGTAATTCTGCAGAAAAGGCACTCCTGGCAGTTTTGAGCAGGCAGAAGATCTGATGGAATTTCACAGGATTTGATCAACAGTTCATTACCATGGCCTTTTGCTTTCATTGCAGGTGGTTTTGCGGCTGATTGGAATTCAGTCCCGAGCTGCTGCAGCCTTGCTGGGCCACCCTGAGCTGCTGCTGGGGAAACAGGAGCCAGGCTGGCTGGGCTGAGCTCACTGCCCACGCTGTGCTGGAGTGGCAAATACAAACTAACACGTGGAAAAGCAAAATTACATCTGCAAAACTGATTTTTGATGGCTGAAATCTTTGGTCTGGCTCCAGATTCCTGTCCCATCTGGACAGATCCGATCTCCAGAGCAAAGAACCAGAGCACTGATAAAAGGACTGTATGTATAGAGATGGGCTATCTTCTCCCACTCCCTGGGCAATATGACTATTAATGATATTCAAACCTGTGGTTATTTCCCTCTCTTCAGCATGTCTGTCTTTGATTTTCTCAGTCTAGTCTCCATAATAAGGTGTTAGGTAGCCTAGATTTAAGCTGGTTAAAAATCAAGTTCTCTGAGCTACATGAAATTTCATTAGTTCCCTTTTTCCTTTCTTAAAAAAAAATGGAAATAATAAATTGCATAATGTCTAGATCGGAAAATAAAAATATCATTCCATGCTGATGTATTTCATTAGTGAGAGTGTAACTTTTAAAACAGAAAACATTGAAAATCATTCAAAGCAGAACAAAAAATAGCTTGTAGATTTCAGCAATACCTGCACATTCCTGCACCGTGCTTTGGTTTGGGTAAATTGTCTTTTCCTGACCAGACAAATCTTCTGTGAAAGCTTTTCTGATGGGCTGTAATGTGTGTGCTCCTGGAATAGGGAATTAGGGAGGACAGGGGGGCTGGACTGTGAGAGCAGGGCAACAAAGCCTTGGGGTAACCTGCAGTCACCAGGCAGATCTGCTTGAGATACGCAGCTGGGCTGACATTTGCTTTTCAGAAAAGGAAATATTTCACTAAGCTGGGGAGACAGCGTGGTATTATCAGTGACAAAGGAAAAAAAAATAAAATAGAAGTAGAAGAAAAAAGAGGAAGACAAAAAATACGACAAAAAATAATGAAACGCTTTGAGAGCACTGCCGGCGCCTGGCTGGATCCCAGGCAAACCCCACAACTCCGTCAGCAAACACCATGGCAGAGCCTGATGGGCGCAGGCAAGGGGAAGGTGCCGGGGGAAGCATGCTCTCGCCCTTCTCCCCACTCTGCCCAGTCCCTGGTCCAGCCCGGCGGAGTTTCCACGGTGCCGGTGACGATTTTCACACGTGTGAAATGCGCGGCTTCCGCGCTCTCCCTTCCTCCTGGTTTTTAGGAACTGCTTTCTGTTTGTGTGATTGTGACAGCCCACACCCCCTGAAGGATGCCAGCCCAGCCCGCACTCCGGGAAAGGCGATCCCGGGAGGAGCAGGGAGCGCTCGGCGCTGGGGGAGCCGCTCGCGGGTCGCCCCGGGGAGCTCGGGGGTCCTTCCGGAGCTCCTGAGATCCCGAGCTCCCCAAACAGGGATTCGCCTCTCCCGCTGCCACCCTCCCTCCTTCCCTCCCTCCCCTCCCGGCAGCGCCCAAACCCCTCCCTCGCCCCCCGCCCCTGCGCTCATTGAGAACAGATAAGGCGCCGTCACACGCAGCCTCCGCGCCCTCCCTCTGCCCCAGCCCTTCAAAAGCTCGGGACCACCACGGATCCCTTGGAACGGGAGAGGGCAGGAGGAGGGAAAGGCAGGCGAAGGAGGGTGAGGGCTTGGAGCAGCGCCGGGAGATCAGGGATACCCAGGGACAGGGGCGTGGGCATCCTCAGTGCCACATCAATGTTTGCTGCGAACAGGCAGCGGGAAGGAGGCAGGAGGCAGCCCGGGGCTCCGAGGACGATCCCGGCTCCCTGGTGATGGCATGGACCGGCCGCTGCCCCCGCAGCCTCTCCCAGCCCCGCTCCTGCCCCCGGGAGCCCAGGCGCGACACTGATGCGGAGCCGCTCGTAGCAAGTAAGTTACCGATTCCTTTGTTATTCCAGGTCACTCCCGATCTTCGCTGGCTGCAAAGGATCAGGAGCCCAGCAGGACAAACGCGGAGCTGTTGGGCCAGCGGGATGCAAGGCTCCTGTGCCCAAACCTGCCCGGGTGTGAGCTGTGGACATGCTCCTGCCTAACTCACAGCTGCCACGGAACTCTTTGGGAAGGCAGGGATTGGATGCTGATCTGGAGCAAAAGCACTGTCAGGTCTAAAGGTGTGATGCGGGAAAAGACATTTAAGAAAAGGAACTGCTCAGATTCGGGATTAGTGGAGATCACTGGAATGCAAAGGGCACCAGGAGACTGATCACAATTGTGAAAAAATTGTGTGGAGCGACTCCATAATCCTTATCTGGAGTCCAAGATTAAATTCTTTCATAATTAGGATACTTGCCAGTCAGCTTGGAGTTACAGAGCCCTGGCAGTGCAGTCTTCAGATGAGGAAGTGGCATATTCAGCCCTTGGAAGGGACAGGGAATGCAGTGCACTGGGAATCCCTCGGGGGTTATGGCTCTGGGAGGTAAAAGCATGACTGATTTTTTTTCCCAATGTCCTGTTGCATCACTCAGAAAGGTGCCTGGGGTTCTCTTTGTGCCAGCACATGGTGGCTGGGAGCACCAGGTTAACTTTTACACAGCATCTCTCCCTTGGGTTTGAAGGGAGTTTCAGGAGCCAGCCAAGAATTGGCAGAAACAGACCCTGTCCCAAAAAACTTACCTCTGGTTTTTGGAGATTGTCATCAAGCAGCTCCTTCCTCCTGCACCCTTTTACTTTCAAGTAGACCGTGGATTTGTGGAAGAGGGGCTCAGGAGGAAACCAAACTGGCTTTTCTCACTGGTTCTCTGACCAGTCCAAGCAACCCTGAGAAGGTGGGGGAGTGTGTGGGGCAGTGTTTATGCTGGGGAGGGTTATTTCACTTCTGGGATTCAGTTCTTTGCCTCACTCTTCCTACCCAGTTGGCAGTAAAGGATCAGGATAATTTCTGACTCCCATGGCAGAATATTTTCCATCTCTGGAAAGTTCCAGCCCAATTATTTAAAAAAAAAAAAAAAAAGAAAAAGGCAGACAGCTTTGGAATAATATTCCAAGGCAAATCTCTAGACTCCACTATTTAAGTTACCCACTTTCTGTTGGGTTTGAGGTCAGGAGGGGCACTTGGACACTTGGGGCAAGCACTGGCCCTTGCCCAACAGCTTGGTATGAGGTCAGTTTGTTCCTCTGTGACTCCTGACTGCTTTCTGCAGTGGGTTCAAGCACTGCTGAAGGCCTTGGGGCAAAAAGAGCCTGTGTTTGGTAAATCCATCTGTGAACTTTTTGGGTGCAAGGTATTGCAGAAGTGTGAAGTGGTTCAACAGTTTTATTATATTTTTTTAAAGCAGCTGCAGATTACAGAGTGATTCTCTGGTGCTGCAATGGTGAATTCCTAAACAATGGAGAATGGGAACATTACTGCTCCTGGGGCAGGATTTTCTCCTAGAATTGAGATTCTGCTTCCCCTACATTCAGTGTTTGCTGTTCAGAGTAAACAACCAGGAGCAGGAAAAACAGGAGTGTCTGATCAGGACAAAGGTGTCCCTGTCTTTGTTCAGTTGTGTTGGTTGACAATGGTCAGATTTTCAAGGTGTCCCTAAAATAGAGTTGGGGTGAGAGGCCAGGGACAGAGAGGCTGCAGAGTGCCTCAGGCACAGTCACTTCCTTGGAAGTGGAAGGATCAAATTGATTTTTTTCCAGGCTTTATTTGTTGTTGGTAGAGAAAGTATCATTTGACTGTTCCAAATCATGGAAAACACCTGAGAGCACAATATTGTGGTTGCATCCTTTGCACAGGGACTGGTCATGCTCAAGTCTTTTAATGCAATGAAGTACAACAGAATTGTCTGGAAGTTACATGGATTAAATCCTCCCATCCTTCCTGTGCAGTGGAACTGTGCCATAATAGGAGATAGTCCCAATCTTATGGAAACTCCGTATTCTCCAGTCCTTGTGCTCTAAGAAGTTGTAAAAGCCTGAATGATGCCTCAAAAAGCATTTTCTAGTTTTCATCTTCTTTTTCTGTAAAAAAACCCCACCCAGTCTCTCTCCTCATCACAGTTTTGTTTCTCTACTCTTTTCTATATAGATCTGGAGTAAATTTATTTAATGCAGCTGTGAACTTGTGTCATGTGTGGGGTTTTTATACTTCAATCCACAGTTGAGGGAAAATGTATTTGAAACCTGTAGCTATTTGAGAGAACAAAAATGGCCTTCATTTGCTTTGGAAATAATCTTGCTGGGTTATTCATCTGATGGATCAAACTGTGGAGGCTTTGCAGAGTGATCTTCATTTCAGACATACCTGAAGCAGACAGGTGCTGCATTACCTGCTGCTGGAGTGGGGGAAGGAGGAAAGAGTTTTGCAGTGATTCCAGGTGCTCATTTAGGATTTTGGAACTGCTAAACTTGATTCCTGCCCTGCCACAGACTCCCAACTGAGTGTGGAAGAACTAAGTGTCTTTGTGAGTGACTCCCCCATCCTGAAATATGGGAAATAGAGCCCTTCCTTGGTCCAGGCATCTTGGAAAATACATAAATGAAATATATGAATACAGCACGTGATATTTGCATTGAGTGCTGTGAAACACTTGGATATTCTGGGAGCGGGAGAGTCACGTTCCTTCCTCACAACTGGCAATGGAAGTCAGTTATCCCAGGATATCAGAGGAGAAGGATGGATTGGGAGGTAACTCACAGGTAAAAGGAATGTGCAAATGTCCATAAACCCTTCTTTGGGCTCAGATTGGCTCCCTGGCCAGAGAGATTTTCTTTGGAAAGACTGAACACCTTCTGTTGGGGTATTCTGAGCCAGGGGCACTTTGGGCAGACAGGAGCTGTCACAGCCCAGCTCTGAGACAAGCACAAAGCCACCCTGGCCCTTCAGAGTAACAGCAGCCACCCATCTTTGTGACCTGGCAGCAGGGTGAGCCAGCCCCAGAGGAATCTGCTCTCACTTCCTGAGTGACTGGAGAGTGCTGCTGAGACTTAGCAAAAACTCACAGATGAAATGAGTGGCACCTTCCCACCACAGTGCTGAGTGAAGTGACACTTGGAGAGGCAATTACTGGGGTCAGGGAGCTTTTGAACCACGTTTGTTTGTGAATTGCCACAGGTCTCCCTTCTTGTGCAGTCTCTTTGAATCTTTTTCCTTGGCTTTCAAGAGCACAACTCTTCTGCAGCCTTCCCTCTACCTGTGGATCCCCAAGCACTTCACAAAGAGGCAGCCACAAAAACCCCAAACCTCTATTTATATAAAGTCAGAAAGATGGAATATTCCATGGTTTACCCCAAATCCACCTGCCTTTCCTCACTTTGCATGCACAGGTATGTGTGGAAAGTCTGGTGGAGTTTACTGTTCAGTCCCACTCACACATAGGCAGTGAATAAAAGAATGGATGCCTTTCTCAGGGAAATCAAAGCCCCACCTCAATCAAAGCCTATCTCAAGTAATTTTTCTTCAGATTGTCAAAGGCCATCTTCTCCTAAGATTTCTCCTTCCCCTTTCCAGGAGCACTCAGTGTTCATCAGACAATGCTTTTATTCTCTTTGGGTGCTGCTGCTTTAATTTCCTTTATTCCTGCACCTACTTCCCTATGTTGCTCCTGTCTGACAATTAAGAATTTCATTCTCTTGCAGCACTGTAACCTAAAGCAGAATTATGTGGCCCAGAGGAACCTGGGCACAGTAACCTGGTTTATGTGGTGTGGGCCAATAGGCAACAGAAGAACCAGATCAGGTTTTTCAGTAATCTCTGTTCAGTCTTACTGGTTGCTTGTTGAGAAGTACAGGAGTCATTGTCTGGAAAAAAAAAAGAAGACAGGGTTAAGTGAAAAAGAAAAAATTCTGGGTAGGTGTGGGAGGTTTGCTAAAGAACAGTTGCTCAATTATTCTCCTAATGTGAGAAAACACAGGCATCAGGTTTAAAAGAAACAAAAAGAAGTCTGCTTTTACACAAACTTGATGACAAATTCACATCTCTAAACCCCACCTGCCTGTGAGTTCAGGCCTTTCCAACACCAAATCCCATCCCCGTGGAAATTTGTGTGTTTACTGCAGCCAGATCAGCAATTGTTTAAATGGAAAAAGCCCCCAGGTCAGCAGGGAAAGAAGTTTCTTCAAGTATTTTATCGTTTTGCTTTCCTTGATGTCTCTGGCAAATCGCTGGACCTGCCAGGAGCACATCAGCTCTGTCAGGAGGGGTTGGGAGCTGCTCTGCCAAACACTGCCTCCTGGAGATTCACACCTAACCCCAGCCTGACTCTTGTGCAGCAAATCCCAGCCCCTAAATGTCACCGCCTGCCCCGAGTGTGTCATCTGGGCAGAGCTGAACATCAGCAGGGCTGATAAAAACCTCTCTGCAAGGCTGATAACGCACTGACTCACAGCTCCTCGTGCAGTAGCCTGTCCTAAAGGAAGGCAGCTTTGTACAGAAGTGACATTTTTATTATCCTGGCCTCGTTTAACCAAAGATGGTAAATGCCAAAGAAACAGAACAGTGCCTGTGACTATAAGAGGCAATTTCACCTCATGGCTCTCTATGCTGGAGGGAGCAGGGATTTACAGACTGGAGCTGAAATCTCTGGGAGATGCATGAACATATTTACCATGATATGGCTGAGATATTTATGCCTGGCAGCAGTGGCTGTGCAATACACAGTGAAGAGTTAACCAGGTCCTTACACAGTTACACTGCTTCTTTCAGAGCATCTTGTCATTTGGGCTGAAGTTCCTCAGTGCAGTTAAAATCATAAAGGAACAATGAATTTCCTAGAAGATTCTTATGCCTGGGACCTTACAGACTATTCATGTCCATATCACAGATTTTACTGTTGAGGAATTAAGGCAGAAGGAAAATCAGTGATTTGCCCAGAATTAGAAAACCCTGGAATCATTTGGAGCAGAAAGCTGGATAGTGTGCAGCCATCCAAAGCTGTGCTCAAACTGCTAACCAGGAGCATTCTGTTTAAAGACTCTGATGCAAAAATTCATATGCTTAATTATTTTCAATAACCACAGACCGAGGTTATGCTCATACTACAATGGGAAAGTTAAAGATGAAATATTGGTAGAAATTGTAATGCCACTGAAGCTGTCAGTGAACTTCTCATCCAGTAGGAATTTTCCTGCTTACTGGATCACTTGGAAGGTGTTCCTGAAGGTTTGCAGAGATGTTTCAGCTGAGCTGTTGCTGGAGATCAGTAGCAGCATCAGAGATGTTGCTAGGCCTGTGAGTGTTTTAGTTGAAAAGGTTCCTCCGTATATTCGTTAATGGACAGTTCCTCAAACCTGCTCCACCAAAGTGATATTTCTAGGGATTTAGGATTTTTGGTTGTTTTTCCTCTATTCTGTTCTTTGTAATAAGTTTTAAGATCCTTTTAGTCTATTTGGTGTAAATCTAGAACATGAAACCTTCCACTCTAGATTGAAGTCTGGAACTGGATTGTTCTCTCACCCATGGTGCCAGTGATAGCTTCAAATTTACTTTGATAACAAAATTATCTTTAAAATAAATATTTTAAAATTAAAAGTAAGAGGCAACACTTGCCTGGTTTTACATTTAGATAGGTGACAATGGTTTTAGTCCAAATGAAGTAATATTAGATTAATCAATCAATGCAAACATACATCAAGAATATTATTTGTAAGAAGTAAGTGAGGAGGTTCTTCATTACCTGATTCCCAGTGGATGGAGGCTTCTTTCCCTATCAAAGAATGGGAAAATGAGTGTAGTTGTTCTGCCATGTGCTTTCACACATTGGGAAGTGAGAGTCAAGCTGTGCCCTTGTCAATTTTCAGCATCTTGCAGTACTTTGCACGTGTGTAAAGAGACAAAATTGACAGTACACAGAGAGCCAGGCCAGTGGGTCTGGAGGTTCCCATTGCAGCAGGCACTAAAAAGCTCAGCTGAAAACTGAGGATGTGTGTGAACACACCCCGAGCAAGCTATCAGGAGGGACAGAAACAGAGGAGGGGAGATTATTCTGCCAAAATCCCGCTGCTTCCACTGGAGGAAGGGAACACGCAGCACTGGGATTATCCACCCCATGTCCGGGGCGGGTGGCAAAGCCGATCCCCCCCGATTTCTCACCCCAGCACCACGAGTACCCATTCCCTGCCCTGTGCCGTGGCTGCAGGGCTCTGCACAGCCCCAGCCCTGCCTGGCAGGAGGCTGTGGCAGCAGGCAGCAGCGCTGGGCTCTGCTGGGCACAGATGGTTGGGCTCCCTGCGGAGCAGAGCCAGCGGGGCTGGTTCCAGCAACAGGCTCCGGCCGCTTCGTTGGAGCAGTGATTGATGGTGACTTAGACAAGGGCCACGAGGAGTTCTCTGCCACGAACCAGACTTGGCTGCAGCCAAATGGAAGTGAAAATTTGTTGCTTCATTTATTCATCCTGCCTCTGCTTCCTTCCCGCCCACTCTTTGTGCTTTTTAATACCAAAAAGATGAAGCTACTTTGCTCAGTCTTAAAAATTGTCTCTCCCAAGATACTCTTAATTGTATCTCTACACCTTTTCTCATCCACAGGCACATAAGAAGATTAAAGATAGAGGGAGCAGTAATAGATTTAGTTAGGTTTTAATAGGATTTGCAGAGGACAATGCAGGGAATGAACACCATAGAAAATATTGCTGCTCTATCTTTGATATCCCTGAGGCTCCTTAGGTAGTCTTTGACAGAGTTTTTGTCTGTGCCCTGCATCCAGAGTCAAGACTCTCATTTTTTAAAGGAGTATCTAATCATCTCAGTAAACAGGATGTTACATTATAACTGGCAGAAAGCATTGCTGCCTTCATCTCGTGTTATTTATTTGTATCCTGGTAAACATAACTCTGAATGTCGACAGTGGGCTTTTTAATAGCTCTCTGATGCATTCCTAAAAGTGCCCAGTGATTTTGGCTATTGTCAGGCAGAGCAAAGGGGTGAGCTCTGACAGATGTCATTAACAGCAGGCCTGGACTCCTCACACCTTCACACATGGGATTCAAGATGCTCAATTAAATGTTTATTTCACGTTTAAAGCCCAGGTTCACGAATAAACTTCCAGAAGGTGATTCAGCACTCCTGAAATCTGAATTATCCCTGGAGATGCCTTTCTCTGCTGACTGCAAGGGAAGCCTTCATGCATAATTTAGACTCATGTGAGATTTAGGTAGTCGTGCTCAGCGTTTTCTCTTAATTTCTAAGGTTTCTCTTGATATGCACCCAAAACCTGAGGCATGAAAAAGCTCCAGACCCTCCTGAAAAGATGTTGATGTATCTTTACTTTGTTCTGAGTTGTGATCTCAAGCAAATTTGGCATGTAAAAATATCTAAGGACAAAAAGAAAACCCCAAAATGTTCCAAGGTTTAACTGTTCCACACTCCCACAGCGTCCGTAACCCCAGTAGCGGCTGATGTTTGAAGAGCCTGTGTGTTATAAATCACTCTTTAATTCCAGGTCTCTGAAGGGCTGTGTTTAACAAGTGGCTGTTGTGGGAGAAGTATGAACCCTCCAGAAACAACATCCTGATGTTCCAGACAGTGAAACAAAATGGCTTTTGTCTCCTTGCCTTCTGCTTGAAACTGTCTTTTCTTGTTGTGCAGCCCAGCCATGGCTGGAGATTCCCGGATCTTCATGAACCAGGACATGGACATCGGGGTCACATCCCGGGAGCCCAAGAAGATCCCCAAGCAGGCTCGGGATGATGTCCCCATTGCCACGGACAGGACCCGGCTCATTTCTGCTGAGGGCAAGAAGCCACGGCAGCGGTACATGGAGAAGAGTGGCAAGTGCAATGTGCACCACGGGAACGTCCAGGAGACCTACCGGTACCTCAGCGACCTCTTCACCACTCTGGTGGACCTCAAGTGGCGCTTCAACCTGCTGGTCTTCACCATGGTCTACACCATCACCTGGCTGTTCTTTGGGTTCATCTGGTGGCTCATCGCCTACATCCGGGGAGACCTGGACCACCTGGAAGATGAGAACTGGATCCCCTGCGTTGAAAACCTCAGCGGATTTGTGTCAGCGTTCCTGTTTTCCATCGAGACCGAGACGACCATCGGGTACGGCCACAGGGTCATCACAGAGAAGTGTCCTGAGGGCATCGTGCTGCTCCTGGTCCAGGCCATCCTGGGCTCCATCGTCAACGCCTTCATGGTGGGATGCATGTTTGTGAAGATCAGCCAACCAAAGAAGAGGGCGGAGACCCTCATGTTCTCCAACAACGCTGTCATTTCCATGAGGGATGAGAAGCTCTGCCTCATGTTCCGGGTCGGGGACCTCCGCAATTCCCACATTGTTGAGGCTTCTATTCGAGCCAAACTGATTAAGTCCAAACAGACCAAAGAAGGAGAGTTTATTCCCCTGAATCAAACGGACATCAACGTGGGATTTGACACTGGAGATGACAGGTTGTTCCTGGTGTCCCCTCTCATCATCTCACATGAGATCAATGAGAAGAGCCCCTTCTGGGAGATGTCCCGCACTCAGCTGGAGAAGGAGGAGTTTGAGATTGTGGTCATCCTGGAAGGAATGGTGGAAGCCACAGGTAAGGATCTGTCAGCAATCAGTCAATGTTTTGAGAAGGAAAGAGGCACAAGGCATTGCAGGCAGTTTGGAATTAGGATTTCACTGTCCATGTCACCTGGATTGGGAACACAGTGAGGTTTGTCCTTGGGTAGTATCTGACTCAGGTGGGGTGTCTGAGATATCCAGTGGTGAAAAGTGAGGTCTTTAGCTCATGCTGTAGGGCTTCATTCTCTTTTTTGTAGCGTTTCACCCTCTTTTACAAATCTGGATTTGAGGTGAAGGGGTTAGTCCTGGAGCTGCCAGAACTTAGAAATGATCCAGGGGAGGAAAAAAAGCAGTGGATTAAAGGAATTCTTGAAGTCTCTGGTAGTCCTTCTTCCTGTGATGAAAATTCATGGTGCAAATATTTTCCCATTTCTCCTCTGTATTAAAGATTGGCTGCAACTGTGCTATTTTAGGTAATGCTGTAGTGTTGATTTTAATGGGGGCTATGAAGTGCCCAAGTCTCACTGTATCCCATAAAGCAGCACGTGCTGAGGCTGAATGACTTGCACGTGGTGCAGGACACACATTCCCAGAAGGAGCTCAAAGAGGAAAAATACAGAAACTGCTTTTGTGACTTGCAGCCCTGCAGCTGCTTAACAGCTCAGACAAAGCTGGGTAATGGGAGATTAGCAGATATCCTCAGCCCGTTCCCAGTTTCCTCCTAGGGGTGTTTTCGTGGCAGGCGATAAAAGAACTCTGCGTCCGTGTAAAGTGACTCTGGAAAAGTGGTAAGCCTCGGTTTTCCACGGAGTGGGAAAGGGAGCTGAGGGGAGGGATGGGCACGGAGGGTCCTTCCCTCAGGAGCCCTGCCTGGGCAGGCGGCTGCACCTGGCAGCCGTGGCACCATTGGTCATTTCCACTTGCATGAATCCTTTGTTCCAGGTTTGGGGAGGAGCTGGCAGCTCTTCCTGTTGCACTTGCAGCACAACCAGTGTGTCCAAGTCCCTGAGATGCTCAGGTCCCTTCTGGGCACGGTTTTCCCGCCTGGGGTGGGCAGAATGCCTTAATGGAATCAGGGTCTGCAGGGAGAAAGGGCTGCAGGCTGCTCTGAAGAGAGAACTGCTGGCTGAAGATGGACAAACAAAGTCAGAGATGCAAAAAAAAAAAAAAAGCTTTAATAAGCAGTTTTCCTCTTCGGGGTTTCAGGATTTTAGTTACGAGTCCAGGATTTCCTGTGGGGTGTGGCTGGATTTTGTTTTCCATCTCGATGAGGTTCTCTCTGAGTTGTTAGCAGGGTTTTCAGTTTGTTACATGTACTCAGTGGTGTCAGCACCCTGTCTCACAGATTCTGCCCCTTGCTGACTGTTAATGTTATCCCCTCCTGGAGATTTATTTGCTCATTAGTCTCCCAACAGCCAGAGGAGGAAAAAAATCTCCCAAACTCCTGCATCCCAAACCTTTGCTCCCAAAGGCAGCTGTGTAGAGAGGTAAGTCAGCATCCCAGAGTTTCCCCTTAGGTGACCAGCAGTAGCTGACATTCCCAAACAGAGCTGATGGGAGAAGATGGATAAACTACATTCCATTTGGGCTGGAATATGTGCTGTGGAAGTGGGATTCACCTGGCATTTCCAGGGAAATGCTCTTCCCCAGCAGAGCATTGTAGAGATATGGCAAAGGAAGGGGTGGGTGGAAAAGACTATCAAAGGCAAGGATTTGTAACAGTGACTTATTCTGCAGCCTAAACATTTATTAGAGGCTGGAGCCTCCTAATCTGAGCATGGAATGCAGCTCCTTGTTTGTCCAAAGCCTCTTTCCTCGTCACACAGTGACACTATAAATGATTTGAACCCCTGCTGCTCTGCCTTCCTCACAGGAAGGCTCAGCCTCTGCTGGGGATATGTGAGAGGAAGTCATTATCAATAACAACTTCGGAATTAAAAGCATGGCAGAGGAATAATATTGCCTTACAAATGGGCTCCTCTCCCGGAGGGATTGCACAGGCCAGGCTGTAAGGATATTAAGGAGCATACATCTGTGGAAATGAATTATCCTGGGCTCAGGAGGCAGCCTGGGAAGTCCCACACTGGAGCTGGAGGAGGCATTTTGCACTGAACTCGGAGCTGAGTAGACCTCCGATGATTCCAGGATCCAGTTTGGAGGCTGAGATGGGTCAGGAACCTGTGGCAGCCAGGGGGGTGGGATATTTTGTCACAAGAAGAGTGGCTTGCAGAGCCAGTGTTTGTGCTTTCCTGATTCATCCTCACACTTAGGAATATTGATAAAACAGTTTGGGGTTATTAATCCCTCCCTCCACACCTTAAAATCTGCTCCAAGCAAATTCTTCAGGTCCTTCCCAGCCCATGGCACTGGTCAAGCCCCATCTGCTCTCAGGAGTGGTGTGATATTTACTGCCAGCAGGACTTCTGTTAAATCCTGACACTGTCACAGCCTGGTTGGCCTTAGGGCAGTGTAAAAGACAACAGAGCATTTGTTCCCTTAGCAACCCCTATGGAAAATAAGGAATCTACCCCACGGAGTGCAGAGGTACCACTGGGCAGAATATACAGCTTTGTTTTCCATAAGGTGTTTGGAAAGCAGGTCAGAATGGTGACTGGCAACATATCAATGACTACAGAAATGGAAGCAGGACTAAAAGTGGGGATACTTTTCACTGATTATTTGGGACAGTGATTTTATAGCTATTTTCAGTAGATTTAACCAGGTGCACACATATTACAAATGTAATGTATTGTCTCCTCTCAAACAAGCAGCTCTATTTACTGACATTTAAGTTTAATTCTGACCCAGTGCAAGGAAAAGATGGTAAATAGCTTCAAATGAAAAGTGTAGAGTAAATTCTGAGGAGTTCACACCCTTCAAGTCATTGTGTTTTTTACAAAGTGAAACACAGTGGCTTAAAACTAAGATTTTGTGTTCAAGTCACCTTGGCTTTTCAAAGGCCTAAGTAACAGCCCACTGAAGAACAGCAGCTCACCAGCCAGCCTAAAATGGAGTGGGTTTATTTGGTTGAAAAAGATAATAAACTTGGTGTTATGCCAGTGAGAGCTCTGAGGCACCCAGAGCCAGCTGGGGCACAAAGCCAGGCGTGGCTTTTCCCCTCCATGCTTGGGGTGGGTGAGGCACTGTGGCTCCACGAGCAGATGGAAAAGGCCAGAGGGAGAGTGAGTTTCTGGGCAGGTCTGTTGTGGTCATTGCTGGGTGAAACAAGCACTGTGAAGACAAAATCAATATTGCTGACAAGTGTTCTGACTCCCAGGGCCACTCCGTGGGTGTCTCGGGGGCAGCAGCATCACTCCCAGTGCTCCTGATGAATTGGGCACAGGGATTACTTCAGGGAATTCCTTATCTTTGCCTTATCAGAAAGGGACTCTTGTCGAGATCAGCTGCCCTAAATCTGACCTGCAATAAAAGGGAACAAAGCAAAGGCCATAAATCTGTTTGCACAGTGAATACATTTTTGCTTTCCCTGCCTCTCTGCTTCCTGGTGATGGAAGGAAGGACAGCTCCTGGCTGCTGCTGGCCAAAGTTCCTGCCCTTCCCCTGCTGATCCCAAACTGAACAGAGTGTTCAAAAGCTGATGGGACAGGGAAGAGCAGGGGAGGTCCAGTCCCCCCCTCCCACGTGGTGCAGTCAGCTGGGTTGTGATGAAGGACTTGGCTGATCCAGTTAGGGAACATTAGCAAGTCCAATTTTTTTAGATACTGTTTTTCTCTGTAAGCCATTACTCCATGTGCTGACACACTCTGCATGACCTACAAGACTACCTGGCAGGTAATTTGAAGGGACTCTCTTCCAGCTTTACCCTTTCTCTGCTATTTGCTGACAGTTATCCAAATCCTGCTTTTTCCATAGCTTCCTGCTGCCCTCATTCCCTGGGCACAGAGGTAGCAGCGCTTGTTACACTCCTGCTCCTCCCTGGTTTTCATTGCCTCTTTTTCCCAGCACAATTAAATAAGGCACAAGAGACACTCCAGATGCCTGATTAGTCCAGTCACTAAATGAAGTTTTAATGAACTCTTATGTAAGTACAGGTATATATTTTTCTGGCTTAGAGTCAGTGTGATAAAAAGGGGTTTAATGATTAGAAGTAATTAACCCACCCTGTCCCTGTGGGAGTGTAGGCAAACAGCAGAGTTTTCACTCCTCAATTTATCCACCTTTGCAGAGGAAAGGGTACAGTTTCCTGGCTGTAAATGTAGGGCCAAATGGAGTAGTCACAACAAAAGATATGCTGAAATTAATCATGATTTTCATAGGAGCACAAAGGAAGGGTGAAATTACTGAATGGAGTTTCTGAACATTCATCATCTGGTTTGGGTTGTCTTGTGTTGTTTTGCATTTTGCATGTAAATAAGTTTTCTGCAAGGAGCTGAAGTGTTACAGAAACTGCCTAAAAAATTACAGGGAAGAGATGTCTCAGGTCATTGTGTTCCTGAGCTGGACTGTCCTGAGCAAGCAGAGGCTGGCAGGGGTGTCCGAGGTACCTCTGCAGTCACTGTGAACTCTAAAGAATTTACCTGGTGTGAGCTTGGCTCGGGCTGGGCCTGGTAGAGACATGGCAATTGAATCTAAGGTCTTTACATCATAAAGTCCTTTTATTATATTTTTTCCCAGTGCCTAGGAGCTTTTGCATGCCTGGAGAGCATTCAGATAAATTAAAATCCTATTACTCTCCTCTGGCATAAATATCAAAGTGAATCCAGCCCAGCCATGTCCTCTAAAGAAGACAAGCACAAATAATTGGAGGACCATGCTCCTACCTTCTAATATTCCTTTTCAAGTTGGAAGAATATTGACTTTTTGGAGGTTACAGTGTTCTTGGTCTAATTAACACAGAGGGACTAATAACTTATAACTTACCATATGCTAATGCAAATTGAAAGACACGTATTGCTTAATTACAGCAATAGAACTTTAATTTTTTATGCCTTTTCCTTCCACCCGTAAACTTCCATCACTGCCACTGCACCGCCAAGGCCATCAGTTCCTGGGCAGTGGGTGTTCCACAGCTTCAGAGCATCCAGGAGAAGAAGAAAAGTCACCCTGGACACAACAGAATGGGCAAACAAGGGCAGAGGAGGGAGATCACTGCCAGCAGTGACCATGTCAGAGGGGGCTGAGCAGATCTGGCCCAGCCCAGGCAGCCACATGACATTTCCCAGCAGATAATCACTGAGCTCCCTGGCATTTCAATGAGCACAGTTAATTTTAGCCTGATGAAAAATGTTGTCTTGACAGCCCCAGGGGTTGGGATATCTCTGCCCACTGAGGAGGTTCAGAACATGGAGCAGCACTGGAAGGTTCACCTCTGCTCGGGATGGGATCCCATCAAAGCCTGGGGAGATTTTGGGGTTGGCAGAGCACCCTCTGTGTCCCCTGTCCTCTCCCACTAACCCTCTAGTGAGGTCACCTGGCTGGGACAGGATGTTTGCCAAAAAACAGCATCCCCCAACTGCTGGAGAAAGCCTTTGCTGCAAGCCAACAGCTGCAGATGGAGATTTGGGCAATGGGTTCTGGTTTGGTCTGGGCCCCAGGAGCACGATCCCCTCTCCCAGCAGAGACTCTGCTGAGCAGGAGCAGCCCCGTGCTGAGCCAGCTCCTCCTGCTCCTTGTCAGCACACTCAGACATTCCCAGCTCTTTGATAACTGATTGTGGTGACAGCAAAGAGCCTTATTGGAGAGTTCCCTGGCACTTGTTTTACACCCCAGCGTTTCCTCTGCTCTCAGATGTGATGAGATACCTGCTTTAATACACATCACAACTTATCCTGGATTTTTCATCTGCTGGGAAGCAGAACAAAGCTGTTTAGGGGGGATCCCTGGCTGGATCAGCAGGAACAGGCACAGCTCAGTTATTGATCTGTGGCTCCAATCCACAGGCAAAAAAAATCCACTTTTAGGATTCTGCTATAATGAAATTATCATTAAAAATCTGTGAAATGTTTATTGCACAACTTGAAACCAGGACACAGTCCCTGCGTCCAGCATCTAAAAATCTGCATCCAGCATCCATCCTGCATCCAGCCCTTGTGTCCAGCATCTAAAAATCGTGGAACCCATTCCAGCTTTATTGAAAACTTGATGCATCTGCTTCTAACTTTGAACAAGTTTTATCTCTGGTTTATATTAAAATTGAGTTTTGTTTGCAGCACAAAGCTGAGCTGCTGCATTATGAGAAAGCTGCAACTAGAAGTTGATATCTGAAGATTTCTCATATCATTCCATGTTTTTCACAACAGACATATTGCACGCATTTATATTAAACATACTTTTTCTTTTTTTAAACCAGATCATTACGAACAAAATTAAACTTCTAATGGTCTTGCAACCCAGAAAATGTGATAGAGTTGAAAAATACGTCTATGACTTCAAGTACATTTACTGTGACCGAAAGAAGGAAAATGAGGATATAGGGCCATGAAGGTGATGGGATGAAGCAGCTCTCCTATGAGGCTGAGACAACTGGGATTTTTCAGAAGAGAAGGCTCCAGGGAGAGCTCAGATCCCCTTCCAGTGCCCAAAGGGGCTCCAGGAGAGCTGGAGAAGGACTGGGGACAAGGGCCTGGAGGGACAGGACACAGGGAATGGTTTCTCAGTGACAGAGGGCAGGGGGCTTGGAGCAACCCGGGACAGTGGAAGGTGTCAATATTTAATGTCCCTTCTGAAGCAAATCATTCTGGGATTCTGTATTCCATGAAGTTTATTTAAAAGAACCCCCCAAATACCACTTCTCTATATCTGCACCATTTAAGCTCAAAACATGTAATTACATATTCTTTAAGGAAAGGCTTAACAGCCTTTATTGGGGCCATACATACTGTGGTTAATTCTGCAAGAAATTTGGAGAGTCTGGAATCTCTCGAGTGATTGTGTTCCCCAAAGTGTCAATGCTTCAGGGCTGCATGAGTGATGTAGAAGAGCAGTAATGTCACAGCTGGTGTGGTACCCAGATCTGGGTCTGTTTGCAGTCAGGAGTTGCACTTGGGGATCCTTGTGGCTTCCTTCCAATTCAGGATATTCTGAATTCTGATTCTACTTGATGGATGGGAGCATATGGCAAATGATTCCCTTTACCCAAGACATCCCACAGACTCAGATAAACCAGAATTCTGCAATTAAACAGGTGATTTTTTCATGGATACACAGAGGTCTGAGTCTGGGGATTGCTGTGCCCCACTGCAAGGTGGCACTGGGATATTCCGAGCTTGGGGGGTGCACGTTGTGTTCCAGTGGCAAGTGGCTGCATCCATGTGCTCTTAATAAAAACAATGTTTATGGTTTCCACACCTCTTCTGTCATCTTTTCGCAGTCACAGAGGCAATAATTAGCTAGGGACATTACAGATGCATTAATTAACCAGGCTGGAGAGCACAGGGCAGCCTGCAAAGCAGGCACTTAATGGAATTTGAAGCAGAGACAATGGTGTTGTTTACTGGGTGATGTGGGAGTTGCCAAGCAGTGTGTCCCCATGCAATTAAACACCACTGCACATGTGCTAAAAAGGAATATTTGAATGGGATTATGGAGCAATTACAAGTTGTCTTATTGTGCTGGCTCAGTGTCCCCCTGGGGTTACAGAAAGCAGCTCCTGCAGGAAGCTGGCAGCAGCAGTGTTTGGTTGCTGAAAGCTTTCCATTGTTCCTGTCCTAATTGAATACTTCGAGTAGGACTGGGACGATGTCTCAGGAGCTCAGGCTCACTCAGGTGCTCTCCCAGGGAAGGAGCTACTTCAGGCCCAGATTACAAGGCAGGAGTTCCCTCGGAGAGCCCCAGGCCCCCACATTTCACAAGGACACCCCATCTTTACCCTGGGGACTCCTTCAAGGTACCTTCATGCAGCACTTGGAAAACCAGGACAAGAATCAGCAGGCTCATTCACAGGACTGATCCTGGAGCTTGCAGGGTCTCCTCTCCTGCTCTCCGTGCTGGCTCTGGAGGAGGCACTTGGAGGCCTTTGGGATTTCTGGTGCCAAATCAGCTCTGTGCAAAGGGAAAAGGACTGGTTTAGTTCAGCCAACTGCTGGTTCCAACCTCCTGGCATGAAGCAGCATCAGGAAATGGGATGTGCCCTGCAGCCCTGGCCCCCCAGACAACAGGATAAAAGCCCTTGCCCAAGGAGGTCAGTGTAGGATCAGTGCCAGTGACACAGCTCCCCTGGGAAAACCTGTACCAGGGCTGGGAAATCATCAGGACTCCTCAGGCTTCCAGGGAGTGTGGAGCTGGCCCAGGGCAGGAGGGCTGCCCGTCTTCACCCCAAGGACTGGTGACACTGCACATTGTAGAGCCACCAAAGTCAGGAGTGGCCTCACCCTGTTCTTTAGCTCGAAAGCAAAAGCTTAGAGTTTCCTGAAAAAATTCTGAACTTCCACAGATCTTCTCCTTAAGGCAGCAACACTTGGAGTGATTTTTAAATCCCTGGCTGTGTTTTTCATGGCAGCCTCTGCACTTCCCAGTTCCTTCCAGCCCAGGAAGCAGGCACGCTGGAACACTGTGACTAACGCTGTACTTGTTGTTCCTGCCCAGAAGCAAACACTCCTGCAGATCTTCTTGAGGGGAAAGCTTGGGTTTTCAGTCTGTGCTACAGAAAACTGCAGATGTCTCAGCATTGCATGTGTCACCGTCTCTTCCCCTTTCAAGGAACAAAATACTCCTGGCCTGGTAGCTTTAAACCATGGAAAGCAGTAAGAGACTTTCAGCTTTGCAGAGCACTTGGCTGTGTGGGTGTCTTTTAATGGTCTGTAGCAATTATAAGAACAAAATATTCCTCTTTTCACAAAGGTGGGGGTTTTTTTAAAGGAAAAGGGTTTTCTGATTGCTCTGAGATTTCAGTCACTTATGAGCCCACAGAGTGAGAATATGTGATATCCTCTTCCCTCAAGCAATTTTCCCTATGCATTATCTTAAATTTCTGTCCCTGTGCTCTGGGCTGCAGGAATTATACTTGAAAGTATTGGCCAGAAACTGGATCAAGTGCATGTTTTGAATGTATTCCGGTCAGGCTAATCCCTCACCCTCCATGAGAGAGCAGTGGAAGTAATTCCAAAACCAAAACATAATTAGGACAAAGAGAAGACAAATGTTTGGAAGAGAAGACAGCCTTGACACTGCGAGGTGATTCTAAGAGAATTTGCTCACAGGTGTGCTTATCCCTGGTCTGCAAAGCTTCTCTTTAAACTTGTTCAAAGTAAATAAACTCTGATCCATGGGGTGGAGAAGCAGCTTGGAAAGTATCAGTTCCCTGTGAGCCACTGTTCATTCAATCCACAATCCATCCAAGGCTTGAACATTCCTAGGGAATTTAAAAGCCAGTTGGGTTGGGAACCTCTCACCTTTTGGGCTGAGCAACCAGGTGTGTGCAGCTGTGCACAGTGGAAATTGTGGCACTGCTGCACAGGGATTGTGGCACTGCTGCACAGGGAATTGTGGCACTGCTGCAGGGGAATTGTGGCACTGCTGCACAGGGAATTGTGGCACTGCTACAGAGGAAGAGAGATGGGGCCAGCCCTGGAGGAGGGCAGGGCAGTGGCTCCCTGTACTCTGGGCTGTGTGGGTTGGGAATGGGGCAGCACTTGCAGGGCTGGGGATTGTTCTGGCAGGATCCATTGGGACCTCTTGGTGTCAGCCACACAAACAACACCACAGCAGAGCAGGGGGAGACAGAGAGAAGCTGCTTAGAGGTCCCAGCCTGCAAATGCCTAAGCACGAGATTCAGGAGGTGGAAGATGTGGAGGTGAATGCATCCCTTTCCCTTTGGGTGCTCTGCTTGTTCATGGTAGAGGCTTTTGAGAGGCTTATTAAGCCAAGACTTTTCTGTGTCTCAGAGCAATCAGGTATGGAAATGACATGAAAGTGCTTTTAAGTGCCAGTTGTGGTTGGGTGAGCACAAGGAAGATTTGCCTCTAACATGCCTCTCTTTCCACCCAGGGATGACTTGCCAGGCTCGCAGCTCCTACATGGACACCGAGGTGCTGTGGGGACACCGCTTCACCCCCGTGCTCACCCTGGAGAAGGATTTTTATGAGGTGGACTATAACAGCTTCCACAGCACCTATGAGACCCACACACCCGTGTGCTGTGCCAAGGAGCTGGCCCAGTCCCGCCGGGAAGGGCAGCTCATTGGCCACCTGCCCAGCCTGGGCCGGGACACAGGGACAGCCAGGGAGGATGAGGAGGAGGAGGAAGAGGAGGAGCAGGAGGAGGAGGAAGGCAGGGAGCCGGCGGGACTGAGCAGAGCCAACGGAACAGCGGGAGAAGGGAAGGAAGAGGTGCCTGTATAACCCTGGAGCCGCTGGAGCACAGACACCCACACACCCTACTGGGAACTGGAGTGGCCAGCCAGGAACTGACTGGGAGCCAGAGCTGGGATTCGTGTCCAGCTGTGCTGCCTGCTGCTCATCCTGGAAGTCACTGCACTGCACTGTGCCTCAGTTTCCCTCCCTTTTCCTGAGGCTCTGAGCTTTGCCCTCCTCTGCAAAGCATCTTGATCTCCCTGGACAAGGCCCGCTTTTCTCATCACTGTTAAAACCGAAATTCCCACCACTGGTTGTTCCAAAAGGTGTTCTTTGGACGTGCAGAACTCTGCCCCTCTTGTGAGGGTGTTTAGCCAGTCCAGAATGTCCCATCTCAGTATGAAGAATGTGATTTCATACCTTCACTTAATTTGTGAGTCAATGTATTGTAGACATTGTTCCAGCTAAATTAAAAGAAAAGGAAAAAAATTCTCTGCTATGTAGTCAATTGTTTTGCCTTCATGAATTTTACAAACAAAAAGTGTCTTATTGTTTTAGTGTTTTCTTCCAGGATCACAGTCATTGGGATTTATTTCCTGCAAAATGTCTGATATGAGCAGGGCACCTTTCCCTGCAGATGTTTAACATGTTTATCCAATGACTTGCTTTCTCCAGCTGAAGTATTTTTGTGTACTCTTTTCATGGTATCTCTGACACATTTCATAGGCTACCCATGGTCAGAGAAAGTTTATATTTTGCCCCAGTGAAGGCTTGGCTTTTTTCTGGCCTGAATGTCCCAGTTGCAGTTCCTGTTGATGATTTAAAATAAAGTCTAAAACCCCTGGGGGTTGGGATGTTCTGGAATTTCAGAGGCTCTGGAGTAGGGAGACTGGGTAAGTGGCAGTTTGTAAAATTCGCTGTTCTTCTGCAAAGCATATCTTTCAAATAAAGCTGAGGTGCTGATGTTCCTGCAGCTAATGGGAAGACACTGGCATAACTGAAGACAACAATTTTCAACTTTAGAAAGAGACAGAAAACCAGATTTCCCAGAGAGGATTGTCTCGTCCAGAAAAGGAATGAAGAAAGGCAGTCTGTGAGATAGAAGGTTTCCATAAATTTCAACAACACAGGAAGAAAAAACCAGCCTTATTGGGGAAAATCTCTTCCCTTTCTCCTCAAACTTTGGTGGAAAAAACAGGCTGCCTGCAGAATTACTTCTTTAATAAAACAAAATGAAGAATACATAATATGCAAGCGTCATTTTCCATAGAGAAAGGACTGTATTTTTATCTGGGGAATAAATGTGCATTGTCTGGACTGAGCTGCATGCTCAGGATCTGAAATACAGTTTTGCCTCTTGATTTTAAAACAAAGACAAGATAAACTAGAAATAGCAAGCAGTGGTCTTATTGACATGGAAACAAGGAGGAGAACACAATCTGTAGGGGTCAGAGATACCGTTTACTCAGAAATGTAATTTTACAACGTAGGTAAAAAGAGAAATTTGTGGAGGTTTTCCTGAGGAGGTGGAAAAATGACCACGACATGACTGTGTTGTACTTAAATCATGTCAGGAGCTAGCAGCCAGCTTGGCCTCCAGGGTACAGGAATTACCTCTCAGTTATACAGCACATTTCAAGGGAAGGAATTTCTCTGGAAATGCTCATCAGTTCTAGAAAGCATCTTGCAGCCTCCGAGTGGGCAGAACTTTTCCAGAGATTGCATTTTTGGTTTTCTGCTCGGGTTCTTCTTCTTCTAACCTGAGCCCCAGTGGAACAGAGAGAAGAAAACAGAGAGAAAAATAAAATCCTTGGAATGGCTTGTTCGCTCTGAGACCTTCTCACCCAACCTCTGCAAGCTAATTAATGCCAGAAATCAAAACTGGGTTTCAGATTTTCTTCCTCTGTAGCTGAAGTGATCTCTTAATGCAGGAGATGGAAATGGAAGGTAAAACTGCAATGGGTCTGTGCAAGACAGAGGCAGTTTGAGCCCTCAGAGGGATGTTATGTGAGCTCTGCCCAACGAGCTGCCTTGTCCAGCTCAGCTGAACATGAGAGGTTTGATGGGTCCCTCTGTGAGGCCAGAGACAGAACCTCTGGGGGAAATGGCACTGGACCCCCTCTGTACCTTTCTCCTTCCTGACTCTTGCCTTCCAGAGAGAAGGTGGCCCTCTGTAAATATCCAAAAAGCTCTTTGGTCTGCTCATTGCAATTGAGATTTCATCCCACAAAACTGCTCCTTCTCAAGACTGTTGAGTCCGGGAATTCATATATCCTCATGTAAGGAATTTGGGTTGTTGCTGGCTGGATATCTGCTGAAGGGTGGGTTGTGCAAATCCATCTCAGGACATGAGGGGTAGGACAAGATTTGTTCTGTGTTTGGAATCTGCAAATACTCCCCAGTGACTTCCTGAATTGAGGCTTCAAACTGTGTCTGCATGAGCTGAGCCCAGGAACTTCCCTGGTTCTGGAGGATGGAAGAAACACCCTCCTGCATTCCTCCCTGAGCTGAGCAGATCCAGCACACAGAATCTCCCAGGGCTGGGGGCACCCTGTGTTTCTTGTATTTTCAAACCATATTTTCAAGCTGTGCAGCCTGGCCATGACTTCTGGGGGTTCAGGGACCCTTTACAAAGCCTGTCAGACAGGGTTGTCCTTTCCCTGAAAGAGTTTTAATTTAGTGAGTGTATTGTACTTTCCTGAAAGTGAGGGAGAGCACCCCTTCCAGAATTGTCATCTCTGACAATAGGATCCATTTCCCTGCTGTTCACCAGTGTGTGCAGGACAAAAACCCATGGGAATAAAAGCATAAAAGATCCACTCTTTACTGTAATGAACATTTAAATACAAAGCTGCATCTCTTACGGGAGTTGAAATAACTCACACAGATACATCCACCCACATAAATATCCCATATAAACTCTACACTCATCAGTGTACTTTTTAAAATGTTAACTAATACTCCACAAGAAACATTTATAACCTGTAAGCATGCTATTCACCCATGAATAACCATTTCTATAATGGACCCAGTAAACAAGCTAAAAATACATATTCAAAACATGGAAAACATCTGCTTTATGAATGTATCACTGATAAGCCAAATTCACAGCAGAATCCATCCACAACTCATGTAGGAGCCACTTACGCATAACAGGGGCTCTCAGAAGCTGCCAATGTTGTGTGTGCAAACATTTCCACCTGAATCTTGCATTTTAGCACAGCACCTGAGGGCTGGCTTATTAAACATGAGCCCAGGTGCCTCTCTACACACCCAAATGTGCACATTGTGCCCCAGCAGGCAAAGCTGCACCTTCAGAGGATTTCCCAACAGACCCCACATGCACAGCACAAACACCCTGAGCAGTCCAGAGCAGGGAAGGAGTTGGATTCCAGAGTGTGCTCCTGTCCTGCAATCATCCATGAGAACGTTGGAGCAGACAAAAGCTGTGTTTCCTGAGCTTTATTTTCCTCCCTGTGCAGGGAGGCTGGGGAGCACCTATCTAAGAGGAAAGCTAAGGGAGCAATGGAGCAGGCAGGGGTAGCCCAGCAGAGACTTTGTGTCCAGCTGGGTTTTGTGGGAGGCTTTGGGAATACACTGGGAGGGAGCCCTGCACACCCCATGGTTTTATTTAATCAGTTGCTTTCCCAGACCCAGTCTTTGGGCAGTGCCACTGGTGCTCCTGGAGGGCCAAGCTGGCCTCTGTGCCTTAGGTGCTTCTTTCTCCATATGAATTCCCATATTTTTGTGTATTAAGACTTTTCTTTTTGACTGGAGTTAATTTCTTAGACTGATCTGAAGATACAGTGGAAAAACCCAGCCCTTGCCTTGGCAGATGGTTCTGGGCAGGGGTTAATCAATATCTCTCTTAGAAATGTACCTTTATTTTTCATTTTAATTATCCTGGCTTTAATTTTCACTCATTGCAAGACTCATCACTCATTTTAGGCTTAAATTTACCGCCTCATTGTTCCTCTCTCTTGTTACCATGAATATATTTCCATCAGAAAGGATGGATCATGGACCCGAGAGAAAAGGGAATGTTATTTATGCTCAAGTAATTAATACCCATTGATAAGCTCTGTTTGCTGCCAGCCATATCTCCTGCAATATATGAGAGGCAGGTTGCCAGGATGTGTTAAGCAGCAGTGTGGTGGATGACAGAGAAGATGCCTAATTAAGGTACAGGGAAACCAGGCAAGATTTCAGAAAAGTGGTTCCATTCAAAGGCCAGGGAAGCAGTGATGAACAGGAGTCTGCTTGGAGTGACACCAGTCAGGGCTTCATTTCCAGGGGTGCCTGGTCTCTTTGGTGGCTGTGAGGAGCAGCAGAATCCAGATGCTGGCATTTTATTCCATGAGGAAGTCAGGGCTGAATTCTGATTTCATTTTGGATCATCATTCTCTCTCAGGGAAATGGGGAAAGGTTGCAGGGGAGCCCAGTGGGTCCCTCAGCTTTGCCAACAACTATGAGAACAGAACTTGGTTCTTAAATCCTGTTTTAGGGACTGGAGGAGAAAGTTGCACTTTCAGACACTGTTGTGAATAAGAAAATGCACACAGGGGTGTCCATGCTGAACAACTGATGCTGGTGGATAATTTCTGCTGAAAAGTAAAACCTAATTCTGCAGCTTTGCTGAAGGGAGTTTGTTATTCTCCTTACAGGACTGAGCTGTCCTGCTTAGCTGAGACCAGGCAGCACAAACATGTAACTGCTTTTCCAAGAAGGCTGGAAAACTTCCACTAAAATCTGTGCTTCATGTGTCAGAGTGAATGCAATTCTAGAGCTGCTGCAGTTTAGAAACCCCTGAAGGTATGGGCAAATACAGACTCTGGTTCAGTGGGGTGATCTGAAAGAATAAATGAAAAGAAACCCAGCCTGGTTTCATTAACTCCTGTAAAACCAGGAGTAACTCCTCAAAATCAGAGCTGTATTTTGGTTGGATTTGTGATATCAGAACCAGGACATGAATTGGTTGTAAAGCTCTGCTTTAACTCACAAGTATTTGCATCATGGTCCATCTCGAGCCGGACAGAGGAGGAAATCAGAGACCCTTCTGTACCAGGGAATAGAAACAAGCTGATAATGCAGCACAGTGGGATTTGCTGCTCTCTGGGTGTCTCTCAGATCCCAAAAGGACAGGATAACCTCCTGATGCAAAGAGGGGCAGGTGTAGCACTGCACAGCAAAGACCTGAGCCTTTCATTTAACAATACTGTAAATAACAGTGGGTGAGGACGAGGGGAGGCCTTGAGCTGTCAGACACGGCTTGTCTGCCCCGGGGGCGACAAGAGCTCGGTGTCTGCTCAATGAAGCCAAGGCTGTTCCAAAGTTCCAAAGCAGCAAAGGGAGGCAGCAAGGGGGTTCCAGCTCAAGGAGCTCCATCCTCACCCAGTTTGTGTCAGATTTAACTGAGTCTCATTTCCTACCAAATAGGGCAAGTTATTTAAGGAAGGGTGATTCAAAATTGAAACAACTCTATCCTTTCAAGCCTCATCTTGTAATTGAAATATTCATAAAGCTCTTCATTCAGCATAAGACCATTGCAAGAATATTTTAAGGATTTCATGCCTTTTGCAGTTACAATGTGCAAATTCAGCAAGACTAGCCTGCATTTTAGGAGTGCAAATGCATCATATTTTTGACCCATCTTTCTTCTATATATTTTCCTTTATGGGATTTTCAGCAGATTGAAAGAAATTGTGTTTTTATTGTGTGTACAAACAGCTGCTATGGGTTAGGCTGAGAATCACTGAATTCACTGTCCTCACTGGTGAATGTTTTGTGGATGGATGTCAAAAAAATACTTATCTTAAAATCAGCTTTCTTAATTTTACTCAGGTCCTCATATCATGTGTGATTTAAAGATGAAAACTAAATGCAGATAAAGCCCAAGGTTAATAAAAACCATATTTTCATCCCAAAGAGGAGCAAATGCCTCCATAATTCCACTTTCTTCACCCCAGTACTCAGAAGTGCCTCATGTCCTGGTGTGCAGCTCACTGAGCTGGGACACAGCAGTTCCCACCACCCAAAAGCACAAGAAATGCACTGTAGGGAATCAGAGCAATAGACCTAAAAGCACCTGAGGAGAGCCAGGCTGATAATGCCAACCCTCTGCATTGCTGCAGATTTATCACTGAATGAGGAGAAAAATTCACAGTAACAGGAAAATTAATAATGGTGAAAGCTGCTGGGTGCTCACACCGTGTGCGTTCTGGGTTGTTCCATCACGTGTCTGTCATTTTTGTGCCAAACAAATGAGCAGCACAACCACACTGAATGCATGCCCCATCTGCCTCCTGTTCGGAGCAGGGCTCAGCTGCTTCCCTGCTCCCAGAATAGAAGAATGGGACGCAGTGCCAGGTGCAGGCAGAGACAGCCTTGGCCTGCTGGACCCTTCCAGGGAGCCCAGGAGGGGTTTGTCCTTCCTTGGCAAAGCCTCTCTGCACTGCCAAGGCAGATAAAGGGACAGACACAGCTCTTGGGAACAGAGAGGGAGTAGGGCCAGGACCTCGATCTCGTGGGGCTGCTGGGACAGGGCTTCCAATAGTGGAGAGGAGGCATTCTTCCACACTGAATTTCAGGATGTCAGGTCTTATTGGATCAGGGCTGTTCGCTGCCCTGTGCTTCACCCACCCAGTTCCTCTCCCCATCTGCTGCCGGGAGAGCTCAGCTCTCTGTGTTGTGTCTGCAGAGTCTGAGCTGGGCAGCCCCTCCTGCATTACACATCCAAAATTCAGCACCTATGCAGCAACTCCTGCATTACACCCCCAGCAATCAGCACCTGTGCAACTCCTCCTGCATTACACATCCAAAATTCAGCCTCGTGAGCCCAGTGAGGAGCTGGTCCTGGCTGGTGGCCCTGAGCAGCCAGCCCAGCACAAAGAGCTGCCCCTCTCTCCACACAGTGGGGGGAAGGCACCACAACCTGGGCTGACTCCAAGCCCTGGGCTTGTCCATGGTTCCCACTGACCCTGCACAGTTCAACCAGCTCAAGAAGGGCCATGAACATGTCCTGAGTTTTAAATGGGTTGGTTTTTAGAGCTGAGGCTTTATGGCTGCAATTTAATTGAAGCTGGATCTGTTTCTTAATCCAGGTTTGTACAACAGTGGAGTGGGGCACTGGCACAGGACACTGTGCAGCCCTTGAGTGCAGGGTGGGACATCTCTGTGTGACTGTGCTTCATGGGCATGGATGTTGGGGATAAGAACCAGGAAAAACTCTGTCCATCTAGAGGGGACTGAATTGGAGGCTCAGACAGCAGGGAGGAAAGCCCTGGGAATATCAGACCATGTAATCATGCAAACCTGGGACATTTCCCACCTGCAAAACCTGCAGGCCCTCAGGATTTTCCTTTCAGAAGGTGGGGTCTACAAACTAAATCCCCAGTGGGATTTGGGACATACCTGCATGTCATAGCCTGGCAGAGCTGGGAATGGCTCCTCATCCCCAGGGCTGAGCTGTCCCTGCACAGTCCAGTCCATACAGGGACCGTGATCAGCCCTCGATGTGTTTTGGTGGTGGACAGAGGGGTCTGTAGTGTTCTGAGAAAGAGCAGTTCCATACCTGGAACAGTAATTGCTCCATTTACATAAAACATATCCATTAATTGCTGGAGTTTCTGTACTCCCTGATGAGCTCCCTGCCTCCCCAGACCTCGCATGCCTCAGGCTTTATTTATAGGCTCCCCTGACCTTTTCATTACTCAGAGTCTCTCATGGATCCTGTCCTCTGTATGTTACCACATCACTTCTTGTCCCGTCTGACATTTAATTTTTATTAACTGTGGTGTGAGGTAAAGCTGGTTTTCTTTGTTTTCTGCACTGTGTTCTTCTTCTGCTCTCCAGGCCATAGAAAGTCATTCCAGAATCACTTGGGAGAATTTTTTCCTTGACATTCTGAGATTTTCCAGCAGGACATGGAAGATTAAACCTGAGTTTAAGGTTAATAATGTCTCCCTGAGCCCATGAGAACTGTAAAGTGGGTACGTGACCAAAAGTCTGACTGCTGACCTGCAAGGGTCTGAGTGTGGGTCAGTCTCTTGTACACATCAGAAGGTGAGCACTGGTCACTGGAAAGCCCCTCTGCACCTCCTGATTCTTGAGTGACTGGCTCTCATTCCAGTTTGTGCAAAAAGCAGGAGCATATGGTGGGATTTGGGTATGATGGAGACATCCTTTTCCAGCCATGCTTGGCATGTTTGCCACACCCTTTGCTGAGGAATCTCCTGTTTTTACTCGTTTAAATGAATAAGCACATTAACTCAAACAGTTTACATGCAAACTAGGAATATTTGTGAGAGACAGATAAAAAAAAAAAAAACTTCCATTAGCTGCTCTTCATTTGGGAGGTTCCTACCAATTAACAGCAGTCTTCATTCACACTTGGATGATGTGCTGTCTCCTGAACTTTACTGGCTAATTAAAAAACCCTTCCTTCAAAAAGATGAAATCCTCCCCATCTTTTTGGTGAGTCACGGTATGTGTTTCAGTGAGAAGCGCCTCACACTGAATTTATAGCCTGCATGAATCTGTATACAAACATGTTTATACAAACATTTATTGGAATGGATCCATAGCTCAGTTCTGGCATTAATGGACAGTAGAGAGGCACAAGCTAATACCAAATCTCACTAACTTAAATCCTTTGATAAGTTCAATAGAGCAGCTAAATTCCCAAATGCCAGGAGGGAGAAACTCAAATGCAGACACTGGGGTGAGTGGCTCTAAAGCAGAGCTCTCCAGGGGATGTAGAGGGGGTTCCAGCCCAGGGACCCTTAGGGGAGCAGAGGGAGTTGCCAGGAGTCCCCAGCTGGTGCCAGAGGCAGGAGCAGTGGTGGCCAAGCCCCCACATCCATGGAGAAGTCCTAAGAAGACCCAGCATGCACTGCTGGGGGAGGGACAGGCTGTGGGTCCTCATACCTGGGCTTTGGTAAAGCCTCTGTCACCACTTCCCAGAGCATTCTCCTGAGAAACCCTTGGCTTGGCTGGGTGTGCTCAGGTAAAACCCAGCAGATGGTGGGGAAGGGGTTAAACCCACCTGATCACTGGTGCTGCTCCCCAAGGCTCAGTCCTGGCACCAAGCCTGGTCAGTGCCTTTCTCGAGGATGTGGTGAGGGGATGGAGGGCACCCCCAGCCAGTGCAGTGGTGACACCGAGCTGGGTGCTGTGGGTGTGCTGCAGGGTGGGGGCTCTGCAGAGGGCTGCACCCTTGGGATCCAAGGGCTGAGGCCACCAGGATCACCAAGGCCAGGTGCTGGGTCCTGCACTGGGGTCACAACAACCCCGTGGAGCTCCAGGCTGGGCCAGAGGGATTGGAAAGCTGGGAAAGGCCATGGGGGTGCTGTGCCAGCAGCTGGACACGAGCCCAGGTGGGCAAGAGGCCAAGGGCACCTGGGCTGTGCCAGCTGTGGTCCAGGGCAGGGATTGTCCCCCTGTGGTGGCCCTGCTGGGACACCTCCAGTGCTGTGTCTAGTTCTGGGCCCCTCCTGACAAGGAGGGAGCTGGGGAGGGGTCTGGAGCCCCAGGAGCAGCTGAGGGAGCTGGAAAGGGGCTCAGCCTGGAGAAAAGGAGGCTCTGGGGGGAGTTTCTAGCTCTGCACAACTCCCTGACAGGAGGGGACAGCCAGGGGTGTCAGGGTCTGCTCCCAGGGAACAGGGACAGGAGAAGAGGGAACAGCCTCAGGCTGCACCAAGGGAAGTTTAGTTGGATACTGGGGACAATTTCTTTTACTGAAAGGATTGTCCAGCCCTTCCACAGCTGCCCAGGGCAGGGGTGGAGGGTGGAGTTCCCATTCTGTGGCACCTGGGGACATCATTTAATGCTGGCCTTGGCAGTGCTGGGATGTTGTTGCCAGGTGGCTGCTGTTGGACTTGATGGTCTTAGAGGGTTTTTCCAGTTCTGTGGCTTTAAATACAAAGTTTTCTATGTGAATACTGATATAGTCTATATTCCAAAATGATGGAATATTTCACATTGCTTTTAGATTAAAAGTTGAAATTTCTCGTGGGACTCTGGTATTATTTACTGAACAATAGTATTGTGCTACTGTGTGTACAGGAGAATATCAGATGTCTGGAAGAATTAATGAATATTCAAGGAGTTCTGCTTTGCAATGAGCTTCAGCTGAGAGCTATGTTCATTCATATACATTTAAGTAAAGCTTAGATTTGCTCGTTTTTCACAAATCTTCTTTTGAAGGGAGGGAAACAATCAGGCTGTGCTTTTATAGAGTAAATTTAAAATTAAAATTAGACATTTAGGTGTCATTTCAGTTGTAAAGTGGCCTTTAGTCTGATGGTTGGAACAACGTTTCCAATTATGTTTAATTTGTATGCACAGGGCTTGGTCAGACAAAGTATTAAGGATTCTTACTTGTTCATAATATTTCAATCATGTGCAGGGCTTTTCAACACCCTCACTAAATTAGTTCTTGGAAGCCCTTGTTCACTATATTAATGTAATCTATCCCACACATAGTAAAACAAACTGTTTGGCCTTTCAAATGAGAGGACCCTGATCTTAATAAATATTGAATTATAAAACCCCTGCATGGGGAATACAAGCTAATTCTTTTTTCTTCGCACCAGCTGTGAGCTGCTCCGTGTGATGTATGGCACAAACTCTCCAGGAAAGAGGAGCAAATTGAAAACACCACCCCTGTGGGTTCCCTTATTAGACTGGAAGTGACTGTGAAATTTGCAGGACACAGCTCATTAAAACAAGGCTGGCAATCTGTGACCCCTTGAGTGGGAAGAGGAGATCCATGCTGGAAAACAGTCTGTTGCTTTGACTGAGGGGGACTCAGCTGGGGGGGGGCAAAAATGTGTGTGGCTTCTTGTTAACCCCCTCCTCACCAGAGCTCCTTACCAGGTGCATCTTCAGGAGGCTGGGGCAGCAGTGGCTCAGGCCCAGTTAGAAATGAAGGGATGGATTCCTGGAGAGCTGCTGGTGCCCCCCATCCCAGCTCCATGCTCCCACGGCTGTTTGTGCTGCTTGGGCACTGAATGGTGCAATGGAAATACCAGTGCCTAGATGTTTCCTCAGAGTGGAAACTCAGCACAGCACAGGACTAAGGGCTACAGAACTGCCTTTTCATTACTGAGATATTTAATTGGTACTAATTCAGTGATAATTGCAGTGGGCCCCCTCACCCAGGTGAGTGTATCAAGAGGAGCAGATTTTCACAAAATCCCAGGATGGGTCAGACTGGAAGGGACCTCAGAGAGTGACCAGGTCCCAGCTTCCAGCTCCCTGCTCCAGCAGGGCCATCCCAGAGCACAGGGCACAGGATTGTGTCCAGTGGGTTCTGGAATATCCCCAGTGAGGAGACTCCACACCTTTCCTGGGCAGCCTGTTCAGGGCTGGGCAGTGCCCAGGGCAGAAGTTGTGCCTCCTGTGCAGGGGAATTGCTGGGCTCAGTCCCTGCCCGTGGCTCTGGGGCCATTGCTGGGCCCTGGAGCAGAGCCTGGGCCCTGCTCTGCCCCTCCCTGCACACAGGGACACCCAGGGACAGACAGGGACAGCCAGGGACACACAGGGACACCCAGGGCTGAGGGTCCCTCTCAGCTGGGGCTCCTCTCCAGGCTGAGCAGCCCCAGCTCCCTCAGCCTGTCCTGGGCACAGAGATGCTTCAGGCCCTTCCTCATCTCCACAGCCTCCACTGGCCCCGCTCCAGAGGAGCCCAGAGCTGGACACAGCACCCCAGAGATGCCTCCCAGGGCTGGGCAAAGGGGCAGGATCACTCCCTGACCTGCTGGCAGTGCTTTCCTGGATATACCATTGGCCTCCTTGGGCCCCAGGACAAAGTGCTGGCTCATGGACAACTCCATTCCATCCTGGGCTGTCCCATGAAATGATCTCTTGGAGTATCTGGTGTTGAATTCCATCCTTCTGGCAGCTCAGAGCAGCGTGCTCTGTGTTTGGAAAGCCTCAGCTGCAGAGGAGTTGTCCTAGCTCTGTAAATCAGCTCCCAGCACTGTCAGAAGCCAGACCAGACCCAGACTGCACAGCCAATCTCACTTGCCCTCAGGCACAAGTCCTTAAAATTCCTCTGTGTAAGTGTTCACTACCCAGGGTGCTCCCAGACCCAGCCTAGCACGGTTTGGGGCTGAATATTCAGCTATCAGTTATTAGCACAGAAGAAAAGAACAGGATAATTTGCCCCAAACTTACTCCAGATTCTAATAAATCCCATTTTCATGCCACCAAAACCCAGGGAAAAAACAAGGCAAGAATATTAACATTTTCTGCTTGAAAAAGCAGATCTTATAGGAGTTAAATTTAATCCTTTAAGTGATAATCTAATTCTAGTCTGACATTTTCTGTAAGTGAATAAACCTGTATCTTAATTCTCCCCCTGTCAAAGATTAAATAATGCTACATCAGCTTTTAACATGATTGATCCAAATAAAGACCATGAAAAATGTAGCCTGATTGGAAACTTTCATTCAATGAAATAATACATCTGGGGAGGGGAAGGCTCCCCCCATCCCCGCTGATGTGAAAGAGCTGGATTATGGGAAGAGGAAAGCTGGGATGACAACACTTAAACTGATGTTGCTCTTCATAAGGGAGAGAAGAGGCAGAGTACTAAATGAGCTCAATAATTGTGAATGAGATCCATGCTCTGATGGCTTGGGAAAAGCAGGTTCCTTTGGAGCAGATCCAGCTGGATTTCCAAAATGACCACTCAGTCACAGATGAAGATTTTGGCCCTGCTCACCATGATAGAGGAAAGAACCAAACCCTCTTATCTGTGACATGTGGGGGATTGGAAATTTTCCCTTGGACTTGGAACTTTCCTTTAGGAAGAGTGGGAAGTGGGGGAACAAAAAATGAAAGTCTTAAAAATTTCTCATGCCTTTTGTGCCAATATTGCTGCTCTTTTTGGGGAAACTGAGGGATGGAGGGATACCTGACTTGAAGAGACAACAAGCTTTAGGATGTTGAGCTTCTTGCTATTGTGTTAGTTGTCCATCACCTCCCTGTGAGCATCCTGTAGTCTCCAAACCATTTCATTTGTTTTTCAGTTAAAAATAAGTTCTGAATTCTTCCTGCTGTAATTCTGACATGGAAAAGCTGCCTTTTCCTCATCCAAATCAATTCAGTGATTCACTCCTTACACAGTCTGCTGATGGTTATGAGATGGAATTACAGGCTTTGTAAATGATTGTAAAACACAGGCCTGCGTGCAAAGGGGTTTATTTTCATATTGGTGATTTTAGAAAGTGAACTTAAAAGTGCTGTAGTTTTCCTTGTGCCCTGGGAGGCTGTAGAGAGGATTTTTGGAATATTTGATCTGCACAAAGTGCAGATGAGAAGACTGCTGAATAGGTGGGCAGAAGGAAAGAGAGAAAACAGAAAGAAAACAAAAGAAAGAAGAAAGCCAGGAGAGCACAGGTTTATTTTTAGGAGGTGTTTATTCTTAGAGTGGGAACTCACAGCCAGGCTGTATTCAGCAGGGCATCTGCACACAATGTTCTGACCTGCAGGTGCCCAGATACCCTTCCAGAGCTCCAAACAACCCCAGCAGCTTTGGGTCATCCTGAGAGAAGTGGCTGATTGCTTTTGCACCTATGCTATTAATAACCGAGGTGGAGGGCAAAACTGAAATGTTTTAAATACTGGGATCATTCCTTAAAGTCAAATTATACTGGGCTTATATAAAGTCAAATTATACTGGGCATTTGTTCCCATCCCTATAAAATTTGTGGCCCTCTCTCTTTGAATAGTGCATGTTCCAAAGATTAAGTAGAAAGTTACTGGAAAAACTCTGAACTGATAACAAAGGATTCATATTTCTTACCTAATAGTCACTGAGATGATGGATGTT
The DNA here is from genome assembly GCA_018697195.1 of Certhia americana. Taxonomy (NCBI): domain Eukaryota; kingdom Metazoa; phylum Chordata; class Aves; order Passeriformes; family Certhiidae; genus Certhia; species Certhia americana. The sequence continues at coordinate 7,438,516 of CM031877.1, forward strand.
TTGGGAATATTTCCAAGACTACACTTGGTTTAGTAGCCACACTTGGAGCACATCTTGCTGAAGCCTTAGGAAGTGGTGAAGGACAGGGATGTGTTCACTTGCATGGCAACCGGAGAGACTCTGGGATGAGCTGACCCAGCCTGGCCCCCAGTGATCCCAGTGAATACACAGGGAATCTTTAGCACATCTGGAAAGTTTGTTCAATAATGAAATTACTCGTCTGGGGCTGTGAGTCTTAAACTTCCTCAGCTGTTGGGCATTTGTCAGTGGATATGTTGGACCCCTTGAAAGATTGTGCTCCCACATGGAAAGTTCCAGCTTGGATGCAGTAATTCAGGCTGAGAGGATGCTCTTGGCGGCTTCCACTCCAAACTGGTTACAAGGAGAGAAAGGATAATCAGGACAGCAGCTGAAGGAGTAAAGATACCCTCCCTTGCCCTTTCCCCCCCAGTCCCCCCCAGAGCCACAAGTGCTGACAGCAACTCTGGTTCCTATTTGTTTTCCCGTTCCTATCGGAGCACAGGGCTGTCCAGGGGAGGGATCCTTTCACGCCGATCCGCCAGGTCCTTGAGGGGTGTGAAGAGTAAACGAGGTGTGAACAACACATCAAGTGGGCAGCACAGGGAAGCGGAGCCGTGAAAGCATTTGCTCCGTAAAAATAGAACGGGGCTGTTGGCAGCAAGAGGTGTCTGGAACAGATAAAGCCGGCAGTGAGTGATGGGAGCTGGGGTTGTTTTATTAACGCAGCAGTCGGAGCTTCCTGACCTTATGAGAGAGAAGGGAGTTGGGCAGGACAGGTGAGTTTGTAATTTGTTCTTTCGCGCTGGAAGGATGGCACCTCTCCTGATTCTGTACGGAACAGCTAAGAGCAGATTTTAATCCCGGATCATCACCTCACCTCTCAACTGGAATGGGTAACACAGGGTAGATTAATACCTACCAGTGATCCCATGGAAAGGCGTGAGCTGCACTCCCGTTTGTTTTAATGGGCTTTATTGTAGAGGAGCTGCTGCTCTGGAGTCCCTCTGCAGACCCCAGCATCCATAAAGCCGCTCCTTTTTGATCATCCCTGGGCACTAGGAAGCTTTTCTGTGTGCTTCAATTTAGCGTGGATGCTCTTCTCAGGTGAAATATTTATAAATCGAGGGGAATTTTTCTGACTAAACAATAAATTGCAGCGTGGGTTTGCTATGAACATCCCTCATGTATAACTGTCATAGCACAGCACTGCCTTCAATCCAGGCAGGGATCTCATCCATCCCCATCCCACAGAGATCAGCATATTACAGAGCAGAAAGTGATTTACCAGACAAGTACCAGACAAGTTCCAGTTCCTGTCTGTATTATTCCATGATTTATGGCCCATCTGATGTGGCTGTAGCTGGAGTGCAAGACAGAACCTGTTTTGCAACACAAACAAAGGGTATTAGACTAACAGATCTAATATTGAAAGATGGGTATCTCTTTGCATGGCAGCTCTTTGGCCTGCTGTTTATTTGCTGTCTCGCTCAACTCCAGCTCTAACCTTGCTGCTCTGCTGCCAGAAAGACTAAAGCATAAAACAGCATTACAGGTATTAACAACTGGGGGTTGTGTCACTTAAGAACAAACAGCAGCCACTGGAAGGGCCACCAAGGAAGGGGAGGGATAGCAAAAGGGAGCTCAGCACTCAAACCCGTGAGGTTTTCCCCACTGGCTCCAGGATTTCAGGTTTGGCCTGATGGGAGCAACGGCTCTGTGTGAGATTTCAGCCACTCCATGGATTTTAAAGGCATTAATAGAGCATCTAAATTTAGAGCACTGCATTTTTATTCCATTAAGAATTCCACTTTAGATGCAGACAGACTCCATGGAATCTGCCCCCGGAGCAGCCCCACACACCACTCTGCTGCTGCATGGATTAACAGCAGCTCTCACTCCTCAAAGGGCCTCCTCTCACACTCACCTGCTCACAACTTGCTGTCTTCTTCACATTCCTCCTCATTTTTGCACCTTGAACCTCAGTTGAACCCTGTTCCTTAGATGTCATGGGGCAAATGCTGCTCAGCTGAAGCCACTGAACCAAGAGCTGGTTTTAGCCTACAGCTGAATGAGGAGGCCTGGTGTGAGTGCCTGCAGATAAAAGAAACATGTGCTGGTTTGCAAACATCACTGGTGTTTGAATTGCCCTTCTGTACCATCTTGGGGTGAGCAGATAGATAAATCCAGGGGTTTCTTATAGATCTCATGGAAGCTGAGACACAAAGGTGCTGAAATCAGGCTTCAAACAGCACTGAAAAGAGCTGAAATCAGGCACTCCTCTTCTGGACACCTCACCCCTGATTTGGGCACTGAGCCTCTCACTTAGAGGGCTTCGGATGCTGCCAGGTGTCCTGCTGGTGGATCATGTTACCAGGGAGCCAGCAGAAGCCCTGGGGCAATGAGCTGAGACTTCAGCAAAGACAGGTACTGGTGTGACAGATGGGACCTTGGCCCAAAGCTTAGAAATAATGAGAATTAGAAGTGTGTCACCAGGGGAAAGCAAGATCAAGTGCTTTAAATCACAATATATTACACTTCCCCCAGCACTTTAGCAGTATACAGGCTTAATGCCTCTTTGTTACCCTTTTTAGGGGAAAGAATGCCGCAGTGTGGACTTACCTAAACAGCTTGGGAATTTTTTAGCACTTGATTATTCTAAAATACTGAGCGTTTGTGGCACTTAAGCAGATGGACTTGAAATCCCTGGTTTGCATCTTGATGGTTTTTCTCTTTGGCCTCATTTGTTAAAGGCAGAGGGGATTGTTAGGCTGGAAGAATTTCTGTCATCTAGTGGGAGATGGTGCATGTGACTTTCTGTTTTCCATGGAAACTGGAGCAGGAAATAGTTAACAAAAGGCTCCCAGCTCTGCAGTGTGAGAGAGCAGGTTAAGAGGTTCTGGAAAAAAAACCCCAGAAAACAAGAGCATCACTCTCAGCAGCTGCCAAGGGCAGAGCTCTCCAAATCTCCTGTCAGAGCCCGTTCTGGGGCAGTCAGGCTCACTCTCTATTCTCCAAAACCTCCTGTGGTTTGAGGGCTCCACAGACCTTCCTCACCCTCACCTTCAGCCTGAAAATCCTCACCAAGGAACTCTGACAAACATGAGGTAATTTGGTCTAAAGTTTGCAAAAGCACCTGTCCAGCCTCCTCAAGGCAGAACACTTCCCTGGTTTAGAAGTGATGATTCCAGGGCTGTTTGGAGCCCCGGCCACCCCCATTTCATTGGAGGTTTCCTGCAAAGGGAGGGGCTTTCCTTGCTCTGAGCATCACTTTTGGAGCCTGACCCACCAGGCAGCTGGGGTAGGGGGCTGGACAGCAGCAGAGGGGCCACAGGGCTGTTCTGCAGCCAGGAAGGTGTCACTCAGAAACTAACACAGTTTGGCTTCCTGGCAGGAAAGTGTCCACCGGGGATGTTTGTTGGGACCTTTTCCCTCTGGTGCCTCGGTTTCTCCTTTGGTGTGGAATTGGAAATCTCCCTCTCAGCTCTTCTGTGACTTCATTGATGCTGATGAATTGTTAATGCTCGAGAGGGGTCATTGCTGGAGGTCTGTTCTTGGTTAATTTTCTCCTCATGGCCCTGGGCTGTGGAGGAAAATTTCCCTGCTGCTCTCCAGTGGTGTTTTGTCATAGCTCGTCATGTCCCCTCTGCTCAGCAGCTTTTCCCTGGGGAAAACTCCCTTTACCTTTGCTTTTCCCTGGCAGGCCATGCAGGGAAGAAGGGCTGCAATTTAAGAGCAGAGCAAAGCACTCAGAGCCACAAAATCACCCGGAGATTCAAAGCCTCACCCACCTGTGTTCCCAGGGAACTTGCTGAGTCTCAGCAGTCTGTTCCTGAGCACAACTGTTCCTGCTAAGAACCTGTCTGAGCATTGTACAGCACGGGGCAGACTTTTAAGTCCTTTTCTTTCCCTTTTGTTCCTGTATCCAAGGTCTTTCTCGCTTTGATTTATGGATTTGGAGCCCATCTTTAATTATTTGCCCTGAAAAGCTGCCTGAAGCAAGGCTCAGCAGGAGTCAGAGGCAGCTCCTGGCTTTGCACAGCAGCATTCCATGGGAATGGCCATTCCCACGTGTGTGTGAGGGGCACAGCTCCATGGTTCCTGCTATTTGGGGTGTGGATGTACTTGGATATGCTGGGTAAGCTCACAGGCTCCAGCATTTCACGTGCTTGTCCACCCCATCCCCCTGCTCCAGAGGGCACACAGGGACTGTCACAAGGCCCACTATAGACACAGAACATTCCAGCAAGGCAAATCACCCTGGATGTGATACCTAAAGGCATTTTCAGTGCTGGCAAATAAGGGCTTATTTATTCTCTTTAAGATTTCTGCTCCAGGATGAATAGCAGTGATGAAAATCTGCCACAGAGCAGGCAGGTCTGCACAGTCACCCTTGTACTGCTTAGCAAGACCTGTTTGGGTCTGGGAGCTGAGATTTCCCTGTCTCAAGATGCTTTGAAAGGCTCTGCCTTGATTGCACTTCCATCCACTCGAGATAAATAATTGTGTTATCAGTCCACAGCAAAGCCTGAGCCTCCATGGCTTCACAGCAGCAGCACTTCCACCCTTGAGCTCACACAGGATGAGCTGTGGCTGCATTCCTGGAAGTGCCCAAGGCCAGGCTTGGAGCAACATGGGCTAGTGGAAGCTGTCCCTGCCCATGGCAGGGGGGTGGAATGAGATGGGCTCTAAGGGCCCTCCCAACCCAAACAGCTCTGGGGTTCTGGGATTCTCTTCCCCACTGACTGTAGAGGTCATCCTCCACTGTGCATGGGGGGATGCAAAACTGGAACGTCTTCCTCTAGGGGTAAATCCTATTTCAGCTGCCTTAAATCATTTCTTCCCCAAAAAAGCTTACAACAGCTTTCTGCTGGAAGCGGGGGGATGGTTGTCAAAGCCTCAGGAAACCCCTTTGATGTGGGCCAGGCAACTGGGAGAGGTGGTAATGAGGTGCTGGGAGAACTTCAATCACCGGGGAGGGAGACCAGCAGTTCTGAAGCTGCCCGAGCAGCAGGGCCCCTCTGCTGACACACTGTAGGATGAGGGGAGAGATGATTAAAGCTTACAGGACTCGAGTGCTTTAGGGACAGACTAATTCTGTGTCTCTGAATGGAATTTCTGGACTTGCAAATTTATGGAAACACTTTTTTGGTCAGCAGTGGAGGGAGCAAACAGGTATTCAGTTAGATCGTACTTGTTTGTCCACCTAACTCCAAAGTGAGGTCCCTGCCTGCAGGCTGCTTAAACTGAGAATTCTCTGGGGCAGGACCTCTGCCCTTCTCCTCTTGCCCAGCTCAGAATAGAAAGGGATGTCAGCTCCGGGTGGAGTGCACTGATACCAGGGTTATAAATACAGTGCTGGTGGCAGTGCTCTGCTGAGGGGCTTTGTGCCAGCCATGGCAAGTGAGGGCCTGATTGAAGCTGCAGCAGCAAAGAACAGCCCTGTGGATTGCAGATAGTCCTGCTCGTTGGCATCAGGGTCACCTCCCTCGTGCTGCCAATCACAGGCACCTCTGAGGCCATTGCTGCAGGGACACACGTGGCAGTGCTGGATTAGGGACCTGCTCCAAACTGTTTCCCAGCTGGAGACACACAGGGACAACCATCATTGTCCCCAGGATGTGTCACCCAGTGCAGCTCCAGAGCTGAGGCAGCAGCTCCTGACATTTGCCCTGACCCTTCCCACCTTTGCTTTCCCCAGAAATGCTCTTGCTGCTCCTTGTTCCCAGGGCCATGGCATTGGGTTGTGTGTCCTGCTGCTGCCAGCCCTGTGCTCCAGGGACACTGAGACCTGGCTGTGACAGCTGAGCCTTCCCGGGAATCCTGTGAGTTATGGGATGGTGAGTGCTTCACCCACAGCATCCATCTGGATAAAACCCCTGCCTTCTGAGAGCTGCTGTGAGACACAAACCCTCTGAATGCATTCCCCATCCAGAGTCCTCCCTCCACAGCCCTGCTGGAATCACAAAAAGCAGGACCACAGCTCACGTCCTTTGCTGAATAAGGCAGAGCTGAGCTTTGGCCTGGGCTAAGCCTCACAAATATAGATTGTGTGCCAGACAGATTTTTATCTTTTCCTAACTAAAGTACTGCTGGTAACTCCAAAGTACTGGCAGGAATTTTCCCTGCTGCAAGGGTGGACACTGGGGAGGATAACAAAGTGTGTTTGTGTGGCTTGGGCTGCTACTTAACTCGAGAAGAGACTCCAGCTTCCCATTAGAAAGTACCATTCTACCTTTTTATTGTTTTTCAATGAAACCATTTATTCCCGAAAGAGAATTGCCTTTTTCCAAAGTAGACATTTTCATGAAAGAATAATCCCTGAGTTTTCATTACAGTCTTGAACAAGAACTTGAAAAAAAAAAATCTGCTTGTTTCTTCCCTTGGCACGTTGCAAAAGAAAAAAAAAATAGAAGGAAAAGAGAGAAAATGTGAATTCTCAACATACATTTTTGTGGACAGAGTGGAAATATGTAAAAGCTTGCTTGGTTTTGAGATGCTAAGAATTGAGTCGACACTTTCCAAAGTCCTCATAAACCCCACTGGATTATTTTGGGTGGATTTCAGCTCCAAGCCCCAAAAAACAGAGTTAGCAAGTAGGAGCAATGTGGGTTGCTCCCAGGTATCTCCCCAGGCCTCTCTCTCTGCTGAGAGAGCAGATGTTACTGGAGTGCCTCTTCTGTGTTTTCCTGGGATGAAAACTGTGGGTTGAACTTGATTTTGCTTTGTGAGGAAAACAGTTTTTGTTTGGCTGGAGGGGGTGAAATCTGATGGACATGGGGGACTTTTCCTTGACTTCTTTGCTGCTTTGGGTTCAGGAGGGGCAGGCTCAGGTTCTGTGCTGCCTCCTGCCCTGCTTCCCTGAGAAAAAGGAACAACCATGGAAGAGTGGCAGGGGCAGAAACTGGAAGGAGTTTGCATGCTGCCTTCCTTGTGTATGTGGAAAAAACCAAGCTGGCTTCTTTCTGAGGGCCTCATCCTGTGCATAATTACTTTTCTTAGGATGCCCAGTGCTGGTGCCTTTCTCGAGGTGGGATTTGTGCACTTGGAATGGCAGTTTGGGTGTTTTTGCTGTGATTTAGGGTCTGGCTATGCTGCCAGTGTTGGTGTGAAGGACGAGTGCACCAGGCAGTGACCAAGCTGTGTCTTTGTCAAGAGGAGCTTTTTGCTTTGCTGAGCACTGGAATGTGGGCAGTCTAACTCAGTTCCATCCTGCTCTGTCCCCAGGGCTCCTGCCAAAGCCCTTTTTGCCCCTGCCCCCCTAAAGGCTGCATTCCTTGGTCACAGCAGTACCACAACCTGTAGCTGGTGCTCCAGGAGTTTGTGTCCCAAAGAATTCCATGGGTTGCTGGTGCCACTTTTCACTTGTACAAAGTGAGAAACTGAAGCACAGAGCAGGCAGGTAATGGGGTAAACGTTAAAAACAAGCTTGTATGGAAATTTGTTGAGTCTGAGAATTTTTATGAGCCCTCTGTTGAGCTCTCTGACCTCCTCCTCAGATGCTGACAGGGCTGTGATAGCACAAAAAAGCAGGAATTCCTCATTGGCAACAACTAGAGTCCAGCCCAAATAGTCAGTGAGGTATTGCCCACCTTGCCCTTAGACCTGCTTAGGGCCCACTGGCCCTTGGTGATCCATCTGTGAGGGGGAAACTGAGACACAGAGCTCCCAGGGCTTGCAAATCCCCTGCTTGTGCAGGCAGGAAAACTTTTCTGGAAACTGCAGCCCTTCTGGAGAAAGATGCTGGTGGCAGAGTGGGTCCTTCTCCTGTTTGGCATAACTGGCACTGAAATGGCTTATGGGGTTTCTCCTCCCCTTTGGGACCACAAGGGCAGCACCTTTCCAAGGCTTTGCCTCCCACTTGTCCCACTGGATTCTCTGGGCACCTTGAACTGTTGTATCTTCTCTCCCCTCCCAAATTTAGTACCAGGATGATTTTTATGCTACCTAAAATCCCTGACACAGGAGAATTTCCACCCTGCTGGGATCATTAACCTTCCTGCCTTTCCAGTATTTGCAGCTAATGGATAATTTCTTTGTTGTCTTGGTGATTGCTTTGTTTTTTCAACTATTATTTATTCATGGAGGCTCTGGGACTGCCACCTGTCTTGGTCCATGGGCAGAGCCTTCCCTGCCCCTCAGCAGGGCTCTGAGAACATCAGGTCAGGCCAGCACAGAAATCTCAGCAGTGGCACTGGGTGTTCCCTGTTAGGGACTTGCAGCTGTCAAACCTCCCCACATCCCAGTTGGGGGCAGGGACCAAAGGGGTTCCCCACACCATCCCTTGCAGGGAGGGGCACAGGGAGGTGGCTCAGTGCTGGCACAGCACCACCACTCCCAGGAACAGGGAGCTGTGGGGTTTGGGATTGACTTGTGCAGTCCCACAGTGATCCCTAAGTAGGTCAAGCACAGGAATCCTGGAAGTGCCAGGAATTCACCTGTGGAAGGCAAAGAAAGAGCTGCTGTGCTGGGCTCCCTCCCCAGCACTCAGCCAGGCTGAAGTGCCTCTGGGGGCCTTTTCTCCAGCCCCAAAGGAAGATCATTTGTTCAGGAGGCCTCAGTCTCCACTCCTGACAACAGTAACACTCAGAGTCACCAGGAACAGGCAATCCACCCTGTCCTGGGATCTTGGGCAGAGTTAGCAGCAGAGATGCTGTGCCATGAGGCTGTGCTATGGGAAATTCTTTCAGGTTGCTCATAGTACAGTAGGGAGGGTTTGCAGCCATGAAGGGGAACTGAATTCCTACTGTATGGAGATTAATTTGCTGCTTCAGCCAATTGGGTGAAAAAGCAGCTGAGGATGCAACAGTCCGGCTGTTAATGTGTTTATTGGGATGAATAGTGTGCTGGGAACATTACTGGAGTGGTGGCTTCTATTTCTTTGCAGAAGGCACAAAACACACCAGCAGGATTTAGGAATAGGGAGCCCCTGGTAAAACCCAGGGACAAGCCTGTGTTTCTATATAGCTATGTTTGATTGCCGGACACAATGGAGGTATCTGTCACATAAACACCCAGCATTAAAAGCTTTTTTAAAGCTGCTCCATCATGCTGTGGAGCTCCTCGTGTTCTTCCATGCTCAGCCTTCCCATTTCCTTATCCATTCCCAGTCTGCAGACTTCTCATTGCTGACCAGGTTTCTCCTTACAGATTTATTATCTGCATTTCTCGTTCTGTAGAATTGACCATGCTGTTTCCCTTACCTGGCTTCCCTTACCTGAATTCCCCAATGCCCACTCTGACTCTGCTCTCGTTGTGCTCTGTGCCCCATTTCCTTCTCCTGGACTCTCTGCTCAGGTGTTTCCAGTTCCCTCCCTTTCTTCCTCATGTTCTGCAGGTTCTCATCAAATCCTGTATTGTCCCACCCCCAAAGGCTTCTCCTGCTCTCCCTTTGGGATGTCCCTTTTCCCCCCTGCTCCCATTACATGAGGAAGGCCCAGAGGGGACATAGCAGGAGTGGGGGATGCTCCCTGTTACCTCTCCAAGGATTTTGGTCCCTAGGGAAGGGGGGGTGTTGGCACTGCTGTTGGAAAGGGAGGAATTTGGTGCCATTTTAGACTCTTAAAGGCAAATCTTGATTCAGGTGCATTGTTTGGATGACAAGGCAAACAAGGATGTACCTGGATGCAAACTGGAATCCAGTGGATGTGTTTCCATGTCCCAAGAGATGTGATGGATTTTCAGCTGAAGCTTTGCTGGAGAACCCTGTTGTACTGCCTGGATGTGCTGGGCAATATTCCCTGTGGCTCCACAGTAAAGTTTTTATGGATGCCTCGTTCTGTTTAATGTAGCTGTAGTTGGGTTATAAATTAATAATCCCTGCTGCTGGGACTGCTGTGTAGCAAGATGGCTTTGCCGAATGTGTGTGTAAATAATTCATGCCATTAAATTCGTTGTGTTCCCTGTCCACAGCTCATTTACCTGCTGTGACTACAAATATTCCTCTGCATGTTGGAGAAGGTGTTGGGAGATGCCAGGCGTGAGAGGTCTGTCAGAGAGAGGCTCTTCCCCTGGTTAAATGGATCAGAAACTCCTGGGACAGGGAGTGCCAGGAAGGTCTGGTTTATAAACATGACAGGGTGAAGATTTCACCTTGGGTTTGGAGACCATGGCGAGGTCCAGGCTTCCCTGGCACATATATCCTGGGTGTCAGGAGAAATTTCTTCATGGAAAGGACTGCCCAGGGAGGTTTGGAGTCCTCATCCCTGGAGGTGTCCAAGAAAGGCCTGGAGGTGGCACTCAGTGCTCTGGGCTGTGGGCATTGGGCACCATAGACTTGATGATCCAATCCTGGGGGGCTTTTCCAACCTCAGTGATCCAGTGATCATGGATCTGTCTCCTTTGCAAGCTCTCCCTCTTCATTTGTAGCTCTTCTAGAATTATTTCAGTGGTTGTCCCTACCTGTAAACCAGGAGCAATTGGGATTCTTCCCTGCTTCACATGCAAATTCCATGGGGTTTCCAATGGTTTTTTTTAATGCAAATTTCCCTGTGTTTCCTTGGAAAGCAGCTCCCACAGAATCAGTAAAGAGTCCTTTCCAGCCTCAGGCATCTCCATTCTGTGCTGCAGTGAGCAGAGTAAGGTAATGACACAAGTCCTGCATAGATAAAGGCAAAAAGAGTACAAAATAAAAAAAAATATACATTATTGAGTCCAAAAGCTGTCTTCCAGAGTTCTAATACACAGTCTCAAAAATGTTTGCATATTTGTAGAAACTTGTGGACCTGATGTTTCCAAGAGCTTTGATGCGGTTTTATTACTCCTGTACTAGCAGATTATTTCAGACCACACTGGTAATTCTTTTGCTGCTGTAATGTTGTCAATTCTGGTTTGTTTTCCCTCAGCCTTGCTGCTGCTCTCATCTGCATGTGATGATCCAGGGCAAGACTTGAGGGAATCCAAGGAGGACTGTGCTGGAATAACTTCCATCTTCTCCTCACACACCAGAAACCTGATCCTCTGACAGTAAGTAATATTTATGTGATTTTATGCATCATACATAACCTGTAGAATTGTGTTATTGTCAAGTTACCATCATATATTATCTAGAAGAAACTCAAAAAGGTTGGTTTAGCTTTATGTATAAATATTGATGAGAAATCTGAAGCATGTTTTTCTGCAGAAAATACTTCTATCAGACAAATTTATCTGGAAAAGATGTTATCCCTTATGTTCCTGCTGAAGTCTACTTAGGAGACAGCCTGAGCAAGGCTGTGTCTGTACAAATAACAAGGACTATTAGTTTGGGACCAATTTATTCACTGAAAAGGCTTCTGAAGAATTGCATCAGCATATTGGAAATCACTGCAAAGGCTTTGGCTGATGTTTATTGGGGCTGAAGACAAATGTTTGGGATGGAAGGAAACAAGGAAGAAGTCCTGTAGTTACAGGAGGTGAGCAAAATGAGGCAGATGCTTGTTAACTTTGAAACAACTGCGAGTTCTTAAAGTTTTTTATGAGGGAAGTTACACTGCTGTTTGTTTTGGTTAAAAGCCAGGTTTCTATTTATCTGGGAAAAAGATTTTTAAATAGTGAAGGAATGAGTGACATTGTGATTGAAAGTTTGGCACTTGGAAATTAATCTGTTTGTTCTGGTTCAGCTTTATGCTGGGATTGACAAGTGATGTTCAGTAAATGTCCAGCCCTCCTGGCCAATGCTCCCAGCCAAACTGGGCAACTGCAGGTTGCACTGGGTGGGAGCTGAGCAAAGGAGCTACTCCTAAACAGGAAAATTGGCTTTAATATCTCCTTTTAAAGCTCCTGCAAATAGGCTGGGAATGTTTTATTGCAGCCCTGCAGCCAGACAGGAGTAATCTCTCAACCAGCCCAGCCTGGCCTGCTCTGAGGGGCATTGCTGCCCTGGCTGGGTTTGGTGTGAGATTTCAGAGGCTCCTCCAGCCCCAGCCCAGCATTCTGTGTGATGCTGTTTGCACAGAACATGGGCCATAATGGAACATGAAGTATTGTGCACTTCCCTAACCTATTTACATGACTTCATTACCATTGAATTTTACTGAGCATGTCAGGATTGGAGAGGAAAATATAATCTAATAGGAAGAAATGTACCTCGCTGGAGCAGTGAAGCTGTGAGATAAAAAATGGGGTTTAGACAGGCAAATGAACTGATGCACTGGGGAGGGAAATGAGCACACTCTTATTCTTCCCCCAAAAACAAGTTGAAATTCTTCTCACAACTTAATGTTGTGGCAATACTCAAATGTCCCAGCCAGTACATTTTGTAAGGATTGAAAGGAATAACAAAGCCAAAGGCGATGGAAATAACTGGATGATGCAGTGGACAGGAGTCAGTTGGGACTGGGATGTCCATAACCCTAAAATGCATTGATCAAATGCATGAATGTATCTCCTTATCCCTGACTGTTTGCCTTGAAATGGAAGCAATTTATTCTTAAAAAAAAAAATAATGAAAGAGCAAACTGTAAATGAGACCTTCTGGCAGCAGGACAGGCTGTGGTCCCAGAGGCAGCAGCACAGGCCAGGATGACAAATGAGGTCATTAAAGTAAATAGTGTAAATTGAGTTTTGGCAGTGGGAAGGAATCCTTATTATGATGAAGGGCATTAATATGAGAAGAAGAAAAGGGGGAGGAGGAATTCACTGGTGACAGGCTTATCTGGGACAGGGAGCAGTGTAATCCTCTGGCTGCTCCAGCTGCCTCCCTCATTGCAAGGCAAGGAGTCCATTTAATTTCACAGGGTTTTCAGCAGGGCATGGTTTTGAAGTGCATTAAAGATTATAAAGTGTCACCTCTTCAAACAGCATCCAGGAGGCTGCTGAACCAAAGCCTAGGATTCTTTACTCATTTGGTCTCGTCTTTGACATCACATTTGCAGCACAGTTATGCTTTGCCTGCTGATTTTTTATTTTTAAAGCGTTTCTTAATAAGAGTGTTCAAAACCTGAGCACTTGGTTTCCTCTGGATAGGCTTTGATTATGGAAGAACAAAACACGGTGTTAAAGGGCTGTGGCAGCCAGTTCCCACTGACTGACCAGCCAGGGAATTCTGGCCTCTAAATCTGGGCTTCTTTAGGTGCTGGTGAGAGCCAAGTTGTTTATCCTGCTCAGATTAACAGGGAGTTATGACAGTCCTTAAGGTCATAGGGACTTTTTAAAGTTGCTGAGATTTTTGAAAGCTGCTGTGAGAATCAGTGGGTAACTTAGAATCCTCTATGTAAAGTCTTGGGGTTGTTTTTTCTTGTTCAGTGCTAAAATAAATCCTTGCTGTTGTAAGAGCAGATGTATCTGGCAAGTTTGGGCATTGCCCTGGGAATCTTGAGCCCTGAGTGTCACTGTCCTCTGGCCTTTGGCACTCTAATAGTGACACTTACACTGTGTAAAGGCACCTTACAGGATGCTACTAATTAGAATAAGAGTTAATATGGTCCCATTAGTACACTAAAGTTCTGTGGGTTTCATTCTCTGAAGTTCAGTTCCTGTGCTTATCCTATTGTGAGGATAAATCACTTGTGAAAAGCAGTTTGAATCAATGAAAAACAGATTTTGGCTTCAATAAGATTGTCTTTGAGGTCCCTTCCAACCCAAAGTCTATGCCTAGGGCCAAGTTTTCCTACACCCTCCTGAGCTATCAAAGAGGGCTCTGATGCATGCAAAGGCATGGAAATGCACTTTTCCTGTTCAGCTTGCAAAGGCAAATTCATCTCTAAAGGCAGTTTTTATTCTTTCACAACATGTCTTGAAAAAATGAAAGCCCAACCAAAACCAAACAGAAATTTCCTCCCTTTGCCTTGGAAATGCTGTATTTTGTTGAGCCCATCATGGTTTGGTAGTAGAGATTTTCATGGGCTGTTGAAAGGAATGAGCTCTGAAGCTACTGGGAATGGCACTGAGCCGTGGGAGGAGGGAAGGAGAAGGCTTAGGGACAGGTTAAGGTATTTGCATTAACAAACACTGCTGGGGCTGGAGCTGAGAATTTGAAAAAGTACATTTTACACCAGCGTCTCTGTGAGTGCAGCAAGATGGAGGAACACTTCCACAGGGTTTTGTGGCACACAACTGGAAGAATTGCTGCAGAATGGATGGGGGAAGAGCAGGGAAATGGGATGAGAAGGAGCTCAAGTAGCACTTGAAATCATGACAGTCCAGACGGAGAGGAGAGAGCTGCACCGGGGAGTTTTTCAAGGCCTTTAAAATCAGTGTTCCCATAAAGGAATGGAAGGGCTGTTGTGTTAGGTTGGAGATCAGGCAAAGGCTCTTCCCCCAGAGGGTACTGGCACTGCCCAGGCTCCCCAGGGAATGGGCACAGCCCCGAGGCTGCCAGAGCTGCAGGGGAGTTGTCCAGAGTGGGATTGTTGGGTGTCTGTGCAGGGCCAGGAGCTGGATCAATGATCCTTGTGGGTCCAACTGAGAATATTCCATGATCGTGTGATGGGATCTTTCCAGACCCTTCTGGCATTTGGGATTTTGTCTGTCCCAGCTGCTTTCTTTCTGCCTCACAGCCACAGTCTGTGTGTGCCTGGCCTGGGCCAGCACTGGGGGACTCCTAGGTGTCACACAGATCTGGGGAACACTCCACCAAGCTGCTTCACCCCCCAGCACTTGGGTTTTCCCTGCAAAACTCTAATATCAGGCACAGGCAGCCTGTTCTGCCAGAGCCAAGGGAAGCTTGGGGAAACAGGGGAGTGGAAGGTTGAGGGATAATTTGCTCAGGTTTTGCCTCTAATTTCTGCATAGTGAAAGTCTGCTCTGCTTTTCTGAGGGTGGTTAAATCCAAACAGAACTCAAATCAGAGGGCAATAAATGCTTCCTGAAAATGGGAGTAGGAGAAAAGTGCTGATTCCCCCAGCTCTGGGAAAAGGGACCTAAGGAAAGTTTATGGGGAGGGCTCAGCACTTCCTGAGTGAAACCCCGGCCCTTGAGAAAATTAGATGGGGGATTTTGTTACACTGGGTTGAGGAATACCAGCCACATGCCACGTCCTGACACTGGGAAAAGACTGTGTGGCATGTTTGGTGTGAAATCTGTGTGGGTTTGTAACAAAAAGTGTGTTTGATGGTGTTTTGATGATCAGAGCTTTTCTGTCAAGAGAAGAAGCAGGAAGCTAAGCAGAAATGAAAATTCTGTCCTCAGTTGTGTGCTCTGCAGGGTCAGGAGAGATTCAAGGATTCACTCAATGATGTTGTTCTTAGTTAGAATATCTATATGCTGGGAAAATGCGCCTAGACTATTAATAAAATAACTATAATTTTTTTGCCAAGAAATATTCAAAACCTTTTAAGCAAATACTGGAGAAAAGCATTTATTGGAAGAAGAAGGAAAAAAAAAGGATTGATTCTGAAAAATGGGATTTCAAACACCTCTTCCACTATTCTCCTTCACTTATGGAGAAACCTGGAGTTGTGCTTCATCAGTAAGAAACCAAAATTATTACTCCAGTGCCACAAATCCCTAAACAAATGTGGCTTGAATAATAGATTGACTTGCTTAGGAGAGCTTTTCCCTAAGCAAACTAAGGGATCAATAACTAATTATTTGCAGGAATAGCCTTGCGAATTTCCCATCATAAATAGATCCAGGAAAACTCTCAGTTGGTCCAATCCATTTGTGAACAGAAAGAGGTAAAAGTAATTATTCTCTTTGCTCATATACTGATTTACCCTTGTTTTTTTCTCTGCTTGTTTTTGATGGAATAGCTGCACTTAACCCATGGTCTTGTTTATGCTGGGAAAAACAGCTCCTCTAACTGCGAACACATCACTTCAAAAGATGAACCAGTTCCTCAGCTGCAGGTTTGCAGTGTAGGTTCCATCTTCATTGTTCTTTAGAACCTGAGTGCCCTGGAAAGGATTTGGATGAATGAACTCCAGCCAGGCTGAGGTCTCAGGTCTCTGCTCTGAGCACGGGCTCTGCAGCTTGCTGACCTTTGCCTCCTGTGGAAGCTTTTCCTGCCACAGGGCTTCTGCTGTGGGTTCTTTCCCTCTGCCCGGCTGCTCTTTCCATAAAACTTGGCAGATCTTCATTATCCCTGGGGCTCCTACCCAACAAAATGATGCCCTCCCATGAGCTCCTGGGTCTGCTCAAGATGTGGCCAATGTGTGGCCTTGGTACAGGGGAATGCACTGAAGCTTAAAGCTTGTAACTATCAGTGTTTGTAAGTGTGTTTTTCCTTGCAGAGGACAGAATCTGTCTCAGATATTTATGTGTGTTTGTATTTGTTCTTTCCCCAAGCATAAATCAGCTCAAAGGGCCAAGCAGATCATATATCCTGATGGGTCTCTGTCTGCAGTTGAACTGCTGCTAATCTTACCTTGATAAAACCCCTCCAGAATGTCTCTTTCCAGCTCAACAAGTGGCTGTGTAATACCTTCAGTATTTGCTGTTGCTGCTGCACTGAAAGTAGGCCTGTGGAAGTCAGCTTGTCTGTGGAAAATGGGGATGCAGGAGTGTGAGGGATGAATCATCACCCACCTCATCTGGAGCTGCTCTGTTCAGCCCGAGGCTAACAAGGAGCTCCTGTTCCTGCCTCATGTACAGAGGGCACCTCTCTTTCCTGGGCTCCTCTGCTCTTCATTCACTGCCTCGCAGTGTCTGTTCAGCCCTTTCATTCCTCCAGCCTCTGACTCCACCCTGATCCCAGTTCCTGGGGTTCAGTCTCTTGTCAGGCACTTTCTCTCCACAGTGTTTTATTTTGCTCATTGAAGGCAGCAACTTTCTCTGGAGAAGCAAAATCCCCTGGGCTCCTGCTAAATAACCTTGTGCACAACCAAGGCAGAAATGGCTCTGGGAGAAAAACAGGCTGAAAGCCCCAGTGTTGCCTGGGCACTAAACCCAGGAGCAAATCCAGCAGGAATCCAGAGCTGTGAGGACAATGAGGGGACTGGACCATGTGTCCTGTGAGGACTTGGAGGATGGCAGAGCCCCAGAGCAGCTGCCTAGGATGCTGTGGGGTCTCCTTCTCTGGAGATGTCCAAATCCCACCCAGACCCCGCTGCAGCAGAGGGCTGGAGGTGATCTCCAGAGGCTCCAGTCTGTGATCCTGGGATTGTTTTACCAGCTGAGCTCTGCTGTGGCCTCAGTTCACCCCCAGTGTCATTGCAAAAGGAGCTGAAATTTTTTCCAACTTGCCTGATCCCATTGCTGGGTGGTGTTTGATCTGTTTTGGCTGCCTCTAAAGCACTGGCTGGAGTCAGCTCAGGAGGGCTCTCTGTCTTGCTTCAAGTTTGTTTGATCAGGGATACTTGGGTGAAAATTAGTCCAGATTAACTAATGGCAAGGATTGAAGGTGGATCACTTAACCTATGCTGGGATGGCTGCTCTTGGTCAGAACAAAAGTGGCCTTTAATTATTTACTTCAGAGCTAAAAATAAATGAAACCTGCCTCTAGCTGTGTCCACACAGAGGTTTAATCCAGTTTATCTGTGCAAATCTTACTTGGATGAACTGCCTTGAACACCTACCAATCATCAAGTCTTCTGAAAGCAAGGATATTTCAGAGAATGGGAGAACGTGGATCCTCAGTGTGTGTGTCACTGTGCTCATGCCAAGGCTCATTTCTCTGGGGGAGCCTGTGGGGTGTGACAGCTTTTGCCATGCATGGCAGGAGTCAGAGGGGTCCTTTTTAGACATCCCTGTAGCCCTTTAAGTCCTGGAGCCCCTGTTCCCTGTTCCCTGTCTTGGTTTCTTTGTCTAAGACCTCTCAGTGGTAGATAAGCACCAATTTCCTTGTCTAGAAAACTGGAGAAGGGGAAAGAACAACTCCAATTTGTGTAAGTATAGGGAAAAGCAAACACTGCTAATATTAGTGTTGCTTTTGTATTAATAATTCTCAGATAAATGCCTGGGTTTTTTTCTTTCCTGGTCTAAAAATACTCCCCCAGCTTGGCAGCGTGTTGTGACTGTGATAATGAAAGTGCAGCAGCATGTGCCTGCCACAGCTCCTGCCCTTTCCTCCTGGGCTGGCACAGCTCTGGGGTTGTCTGAGGGAAGAGAGGGCACACATACTGGGATGAAGGAAAGCTGCTCCTGACTCCTGCCTTCCAAAAGGCCACAGCCCAGGAATTATCTCAGTTTCAGTGGAACCCAGTGTATTATGGAAATGTCACATCCCTGAGAGACAGGTGGAATACAAAACCAAAACAAGAATGCCACAAAATTTAAACAGAAACAGCTCATTTTGAAGTGATTGAAGTGAAATATAGATATTTTTTTTTCATTATTTTTTTTATCTCCAGGACTGTGGAACTCCCTGCTAGAAGTACTTGTGGAGCCAAAGGGACTCTGCATGTGTTTAGGTGATGGATGTGGTTTGCTAGTGCCCTTAGCTGGGAGAGGACCCTGTAATTATTGTTACAGTTTAACTGTTGATATTGGTGCTGTACTGTACCTGTACACTGTGACAGCTTTCACTCTGAAACATTAAAAACAGAAGCTGCAGCACAAGGTTGAAGCCTGCCCAGGTGCTGGCGATCATCCTTCTCTGGCTTATGGCAATCCTGTGTGCCTACACAGGATTTTTGGGGTATAGCTATGCCAGCTGAGCCCTGGGTGCCTGGGGTGGCTGGGTGGGTTTGGGGTGAGCCCCTGGAGCTCCTTGGTGGGAGCTTCAGCTGGTGGGAATAGGACTCTGCTGTGCACTTGGGTGTCATTCCCTCCCTCTCACTGTGTGTCTTGGGTTCTCTCCATGGTGACAGAACCTTTATAGTCCTGTGCCAGAGCCAGACTGGACCAAAGATTCATGTCCTGGGATGCCAAAGGGGAATCTAAACTTTGAGTACTGAGCCATCTTCAGGTGTGTGAGTTTTAGGAACCTCCCTCTGTTGTTTTTGTGCAAAGGGACAAAGGAGGGGATGAGGCAGATGCTCTGTGGGATGCAGGGACCTACAGAGAGGTCAGTGGTGGCACCCACCCCATCCCCTCAGCTCTGAGCTTTGGCAGCAGCCCCTGTCTGCATCCTGCAGAAGGTGCCTGCTGCATTCCCAGTCCAGGCTGGAGCCAGCACTGGTTCCTGAGGAAACCCCTGGCACTGGGGAAGTGGAAGGATGGCTCCAGGGTGGGGCCCTGCAGAGATGGGTGTGAGGAGCTGTCCCTGAGGCTGCCTCAGCTCTTCTCCCTTAGCTGGGGCTGCTGTGGTGCTGAGCTAGACTGGGGTGGGGTGCTGTGCATTGGGGTGCATTGGGGCTGCATCCAGCAGCTCCACTGCTCTCTCTTCCTTTCCTGTTACAAGAAATGAGGCAGTTCTGGTTTTATAAAGCCGCTGTCTCATGGCAGCCAGGGAGCTGATGATCCTGTTGGCACAAGACAATCCAACCTGGGGTATTTGTGCCCTCCAGCAGCCTCCTGGTGGGAAATGGGAGTGGAAATGCCCTCCTAGAAATGAGCCACAGCTTTTGAACCTACTCTGTGGAGAGGCTGTGAAGAATAAGTTTGGGAGGCAGCTGAAGGATGTATTGCTGCTTGCAGAGGCCTTGGGAGAAATGTCCTTATCTTGCATGCTTTCTTTGAGGTTTCAGTCTTGGATTGATCATTGAAAGGAAGGGATTGCATTTATTTCCCCAGGACTCGGTCTCAGGAGGCTACTAAGGACAAGAGAAGCCCAGAGAGGGGTGGCTGAAGGACTGGGGGGGACTTGCTGTGACCACAGCAGTTGGGCCAAAAGAAGTTTGGAAGACCATAGGGAGATGAGGTCAGCTGTTCCCTGCCTGGCTCCTTCCTCTTTCCACAAGGACATGGAACTACCTTCCAGGGTTTGGATCCTGGGAAATGTCCACAGTAGGTTTTCCTCTGCAGGAAACATCCACCACTGACCTTGTCCTTGACTGAGCAGGGCAGGAGGAAGAGTGGGACCAGCAGGGCAGTAACAGCTTTTTCTCACAGGTAGAGCAGAAACACTCAGGAATTGGAGTCTGGGGGTGGTCCCAGCATGGTCAGGGCTGGTTGGTGACTGGTTGGTGGCCTTGGTCCCCCTGACTCCTGTTCAGAACTTTGGGGCTCAGTAATTTGGCCTTTCCCCACTGTTTGAGGGGTGTCCACATGGGTGGTTTCCAGACACATCCCAGGAGTTCCTCTGCAGAAAGGGAAATGTTGCCTCATCCCCTGACTATGGTTCAGGCAAAACCCTTGGCTGAGTATTAAAATGGGAGATGTTTTGGGCACTCTAAAGGGAATTCACAGAATTTGAATGGATAGAGAGAAAAAGAACCTCTTCAGAATTAACTGCTTTGCCATTTCTATTCCTCTAGTGCAGAGTGCCCTCCTGAGCTCAGGATGCTTCAGTGGGAGTCCTGCAAGTGCCCAAAAGGAAACCTGCAGGGTGGGAAAGGCTGAGCAGGGCTCTGTCCCAGCTCTGGCAGTGCTCCATCCTACTCTTCTGCCTGCTGAAATAAAGGGAATAATTCTGATTTGTATGTTCAGCTAGTGAGTAGAGGCCCAAAATTGCTTAGGTGCTTAATTACCTCAGAAGGCACTGACTTGGTTGCTGGTGTCATCTGAACCTGGGAATTGGGCTTTGAGAGCTGAGGAGCTGGGAAGGGTCTGCGGTGTGACCTGTTCCCCACCACTGTGCAAGGATAAACCAGGAGAGAATAAACCTGGAGTCTGAAGCCAGGAAAGTGAGCTCAGTCACTTGTGGCAGGGTCCCCTGGGGACACTGAAGTTTGTGGGGTTCCATTGTCACATCCCAGCTGCTGTTTGACTCCCTAAATTCACTGAGCTCAGCCTCATTTTCCTTCAGTAAAATGGGGATGAAACCTGCTTACCAAGGCCTGAGAATTAGAAACTGGAGTGTTTTGAAATCCATCTTTATGTAGTCCCAGAGTGGTTTGGGTTGGAAAGGGACTTTAAAGCCCATCCAGTTCCACTCCTTGCCATGGGCAGGGACACCTTCCACTATTCCATGTTGCTCCAAGCCCCATCCAACCTGCAATCATGCATTCCCCAATCCTACAGGGAATAGTGTGTTTGGGACAGGGACAATTTGTGTCCGTGTCATGAGCTGGGAATTTCTATGAAGGTGTTGCGGGCCCAGGTTCACATTGCAGGATCCCTTCTCCTCATAACAGGGATTCTGTGAGCAGGGTTTTACTGTTAGTGAGTAATTAGCCTGTGGTAATGAGGTCCTGATGGGGGAAAGGCCTCCCAGAAGTGAGGATGGATCATCTCTAAGGCACTGCCCAACTCAGGGATGCTCCAGCCCATGGCACCTGGCAGGACATGGGTGATCTGGATCTGAGCTTGTCTCTGTTACACCCAGAAAGCCCCAGCATGTGCAGGAGGAAAAAAAGAATGTAAACATAATTCCTTGTTCTCTTTCTTCCCTTTCATGATGAGGGGCTTTGCCAGAGCCTCCTTCCTACTGGTGTTTTTGTGGTGAGACACAAACCATCAGGGCTTCCTGCTAATTCAGGTGTTGAAGTCCTCTCTGCCTGCTCTGACTCCACACTGGTGTTTCTGCTCCCTCCTTGTCCTCACTGCTTCATTGTTCATCCTCCGAGTGGAGCTGAAAGGGAGCAGGAGCAGGGACACTCTGCTGCTGGAGCTGAGGTGGGGGCAGGATGTCATGGGAGAGTGCAGGAACAGGGAGCAGAGGTGGCATCTACAACACAAACCCACAAAAGGAGAATTCCCGAGGTTGCAAAGTGAGGGACTCAAAAGCAAGGAATTGCCAGCAGAGGGATGGCTGGGGAGTCTCAATCTGCACCTTTGTGTCTAAGCATGATGATGGTTTTTATCTGTGCAGATCCACTGTCCTTTCCTAAGGGTCCCAGTCCACCTCTCATGGGGAGCAGGGTGGCTCATATTCACCTGCTCAGCCCCCATTAAATGTTCTTTTTTTTTTCTGTGGTATCATGTCTGTCCCTTTATTACTCAGATCCTGCTCTGGAAATGAGTGGTTAACTTAGATCCTTGTGGGCTTTCATGCCATCACTTGCTGCTTCAGCAACAGCAAGTAACTCCTCTGGCTCTTGGGAAGGAGCTTTTCCTTATTTTCCTGATGGCCCACCTTTCCCTCAAAACTAAAGTGAAAATCACTCAGTTGGACTGGATCAGCTTGAAGGGTTCCTTCCCACCTAAACCATTCCATGATTCCCCATTGCTCTGCAGATTCTAGACTCTGACAGCCCCGAGGGAAACCTCCATTCCCTTCCATGAAAAGAGCTCACTGTGAGTGAGGACACTGAGCCTGCCCTCATCCTTCACCTTAAAACTATCCCTGAGGAGCAAAGGTTGTGGACTGGGGGGGTTGTTACAGAGGGTTTGTTTTGCTTTTGAACTTAGTTGATTGAGGAAAGTATTTTATAAAGTGGTGGCACTTTAACACTGGCTCCTTTTCCAAGAGTCTTTCACACAAGGAAAAGTGAGGACGTTTAAGGCAGCCTCTCTTGCTCTCCTGCAGCAGCTGCTGGCTGCTCTGTAGTGTGTGAATGTGCCTTTTGTATTTGAGATCAGTTGGGAAGTTGCTGCATTATCAGTGAAATTCCACTTTCTCCGTATCAGTGGGGTTTCTGGCCAGCACAGTGTGGGTTTGCAGTGGGATCCATCCCCCTGCTTTTCCCGTGCAGCCATCCCTCCCCAGCTGTCTTTGGCCAGAGAAGATGAGGCAGATCCTGCTCCAGTTCCCACACTTGTGGGACTGGATCAAGGGAGAAAGGCTGGCAAAGCTTGAGCTGGATTCAGAGAAAATAAACTAAAGGCTTGAAACAAAAACCCCATGGGCGAGGTGATACAGGTCCCCCTCAGAAGGCTACCAGAGGGAATGTGAAGAAAAGAAAAAAAGGAAAGATGGGAATAAATAAAAAGCAGGGATTGGGAGGAGGAGGGGGCAAGGCAGATGTCTGCCCGTGCTCAGTGTGTTTGTGCTGCTGGCTGGCTGCCTGCCTGTCTGAAAACCTGGCCCCGTCTGGCACCTCTTTTTTTATTCTGATGTTTGAATGTATAGCTTGAAGTGCAGCAGAATGAGGTTCTCTGGAATATTACTGGGCATGGAATTGGTTGCTGGGGAGGACAAGGGTGGATTTGGAGGAGGGGGGACTTGGTTTTTCCTTGCAAGTTTAATGTGGGCTGCTGTGTTCTCCTTCATTCCTCTGCCTCTGCAATCTTCATCCCCCTTCCTGCTGCATTTCTCTGTGTGTTTGCATCACTTCTGTTTGACCCTGGCAGGTCAGGAGCAGCTTCTCCCTCAGTATATCCTGAGTGCATCCCACTGGGGTTTTTGGTGTAGTCTGGGGGTGGAGGGGAAGCAGAGCTGCTGTGAAGTGCTGAGGTGCAGAGCAGAGCCAGAATCCATGAAAACCACTGCAGCCACCTGCTCTACTGAGATGACACGGATCACCCACACTTCCTCCCTGGGAATGTGCCAGGAGACTTGTTCTCAGTGAAGGTTTCCAGGTCTCCAGGCTTCAAACGTTCACACAGTTTGAATAATGCATAAATTTCCAGCACTTGCTGGAGTCAATACTCTTCTCTGGCATCTCTAAAAAATGGATGAACGAACGCATCTTTACTTGAAAACCTCTCCCTTTGTGTAACCTGTTTCTCCTTTCTCACCTGTCACACCTACAATCCTTGCATCCTTCTAAATGCACAACACCATCAGGGTCAGACCTGTACAAGGATCTCATTCTTCCCTGCTGCCTTTGGTATTTACCAGGGCAACTTTCCTTGTTCAGAAAGGTGGGAGCCTCCTGACTGCATCTGCCTGTAATTAATGAATTCACACTCTGTACAGGGTGTTTTTTTGGGAGATCTGTCTTCCTCTTCCCGTTGTGAGGGAATCAGAGCATCCCCTGTGATGCTGGGCAGGCCCTGAGCGGCATGACAGGGACTATGTCATGACAGGTTGGACAGCAGCTCCGGGCAGGGTCTGGAGGAGGCTTTTTGGGGCAGGGAGACCTTTCCAGGCAGATCCTGGAGGAGCCTGTCCTGCAGTTTGACCATAGAACACAGACACAGTCTGGACTCAAGCTGTCTGTCTGAGGCTGGTGACTTTCCCTTGGCCCATTGGGAAGGCTCTGGAACCAGAGAATTAAGATGCACGGGATGGAGCTGAGGCAGTTTTAACTTCCCTGTGAATTGCACCAAGCCCCCCCTTTTTCCAGGACAGCCCATTCCCTATTCCAGAGATGCTTTCTGCAGGTCACACCTTTGGTTTGGGCTCTGCTGCCTCTTGAATTAATGACATTAGGGGTGGAGGTGTAGTTTGGTCACCCCACTGTAGTGACTCTGTGTGCTCAGCAGACCTGCCCCCAAGTTTAATCTGGTTTAAGTGGGCGATCCCTTTGTCAGGACACTCCACCCCTTCCAAACACCCCTGACTTCTCCCACTGCCTCTGAGCACCCAGAGGGCACAGGATTAACAAAAACCCGTCAGAAAAGGTTGAAGTGATGGCAAAGGAGCTGGGGAGTGATGTTGTGACAGTTCCTGATGCAGAGCTGCTTCAAAGCTTTTGCAGAGGCAGGACCCTGCCCTCTCAGCTCTTCCCGAGGGAGGAGTGGGAGGAGGCTGGACAGCCCTGGGGCGGGGAGCTTGCTCCTGCTGTCCCCAGGAAGGGTGAGAGGAGCACGAAGGATTGTTTTCCCCGTCCATTTTGGTTGCTGCTGTTGGCCCATCACGAATTCTCCCTTAGAAGTGGTCGGGCTGGTGCTCTGGAAGGGTGGGCAGGCAGTTGCTGCACCAGGAATGCCAGTCCAGGGGATTTGTGTGACCTCCCACATCCCTCACCCACTCCTGTGACGCTGCCAAACCTCTGTCAAGCCCTGCTGGAGAGGGGCACCAGCACCTCCTGGTTTGGAGAGATCTGGGGCAGCCACCTCTGTCCCCCTGCCCTGCCCTGCCTGGCCCCGCAGCCACTGGGTGATGGGAAGGTGAGAATACAAATGCAGGCTTGGGTTTGGGAAAGGAGGAAGGAAACAGGAAAGAGGCTCAGCCATGGCATGGCTGGGGATGTATTCACCCAAGCCTTGCTCTGGCAGGTGCTGGGCTCGGAGCTTGTGCTGGGGGCTCTTCTGGTTCTGTGAACTCATAATGAATCGTAGCAGGGCATTCATGCACCAGCTGGTGGGAGGGAGGAAGGACTGAGCATCTTCCCAGCTTTCCAGCATCAGTTGCTGATTTTGGATGACTTTTAGTGTAGAAGAGTACTGTTGTGATCCTTCGGGATGGGGCCCTGGAACAGTCAGTGGCTGCTCTGGAGAGCAGCAGTGCCTTGCCGAGGTCAGCAGGTCACTTCCCTGTGGGGATGCTCAGGATCTGGGGCGAGTGAAGCTGCTTGCTGGGTGCTCACATGGGGCTGCTCCTCAGGATGCTGCCAGCATTGACCATTCTGTAGATATCTTCTAATATGAAAATATAAAAAGGAAACCCATCCTTATGGAAAGCCGAGCCGAAACTGCTAGAAAGGAACATCATCATCCTTTTCAGTGGCCGGTCAGGTCGAGTTTGAGAGGCAAAGGCAGTCTAACAGCGCTGCCTGCTGGAAACTCCTCGGAAGGAAAAGCGATTCTGCGCTCCGGGTTCCACCAATCCTTTGGCACAATTTAAACCTGTCCTTCTCCCTTTCCCTCAACCTGCTCTGCCCACAGACCCCAGCTGCTCGGGACAGGTTATCAAGGAGGGATGGATTCTCCATCCTGTTTATCCTTACAGAAGTGGTTGGAGAACTGGGTGCAACCAAGCTGCTCCCAGCACTGCAGGGGCACCCCGAGCCCTCTCCTGGTGTGTGGAACCCTGAGCCCACAGTTCTTGGCTCACTGGGATCTCAGTGGGATTAAAGGAAATGCCCGTGATGCTGCTTTTGGAGCACTTCAAGCCAAGTCAAGCTGGCGAGGTGAGACGTCACTTTGTGGGGCTACTCACTGAGGAAACATCCCTGGGCTTGATCCTCCTGCTGTTCCCTTACCCACTCAGCCCATGTGCCCTGTGTTAGATTTACCCACCCCTCTTGGCAGTGTGCTGTACAGAAAAGGGGCTGACCAGCCACCAACACTTAAGATGTTATTTGTCTACTGAACTTAAAAGTCAAGATCTTTACTTGCCAAGTCAGCCTGGTCATGTCCTCCCATGAGCAGGGGGGTAACTGAGCAAGGAGGATGCCCGTGGTGCAGCCTCTGGTTGTGGCTCTGGAATTCCTGGGTGGGTGGCTGGGTTTATTGCTGGCTTGGGACCTTACAAGGATAGCAGTGCAGAATTTGGATTAATAAGTAGATCTGGACTGGAAAGCGAGGATTTGGGAGCAGATGAGGCAAAGATTTCCAAAGCCCTAATGGAGCCCCTCTGCAGCCACACAAAGCCTCTGGGCAGAGCTGGACTGCACAGCAGGAGTCACCCCTGCCCCACAGGTCCATGAGCAGTGGGGTCACCTGTCCTCCAAGGAGACAAGGATTAGGCTGGTTTTATTCCTGGCAGCAGTTCTAAACTCCATAACGTTTACTGGATGAAGACTGTGAAAGTTCCTTCTTAGAGTATTAAAAATGTTTGAAATTCACTTCCTTTAATCATCTTTTTGCTATTAATGAACTATGAGCAGTATTACTGCGGTGCCCAGAATCCCTCCCAGCCAACTCAGAGGTGGCCTGTGCCATCTGTTTGTCCTTACTTCATCTACCCTGTGCCTTCAGTGCCAGGGCCAGGCTGTTTCTGATCATGCTGGGTGAGAGGAAAGGGACACTCCAACAGCCCAGGCAGGTTTATTTATTGTTAGGAAGCAGCAATGGGCACAGGTGGAATGGCACAGTTAAGCCCAAGCCTTGGCATGGGAATTCAAAGTCATCTCCTTCATCCTTAGCTGCCTGCCAGCATCCCTCCCTCCAAGGCATGGCCACAAGGTGGCTCTTCCTGGTTTGTTTTTTAAGTACACTATTAACTAACAAGGGCAGAGGAGAAAATACACACAGGCACACCTGAGTAGTTTTTAACCTGGCTTGATTAATGCTGTCAAGTTGCACATCTGAGTGTGAGCTCAGTGGGACTGTTGCTTTTGTTTAATACCACAAGACACCTCAGTCTGGATTGTTGCATTACAGTACAAATAAAAAACAGAAACAAAACCACATCTGCATCATACAAGGTGAGAAGAATATGAGAATTCTAAATATTTACAGAGAAGGGCAAGGGGGGAAACCACAAAAAATATTTACATAAAAATACATGAGCTTGTCGGCATATACATTTTACACCAGTTCACAAAAAAAGACACTCTATAAATTAAAGTGAAGGGATCTCCAAAGGTAACCCAAGACCTTCTGGGATGTTTCTCTCATGCGGCTCAGGGAAAGAAAAATCAAGTCTTCTACAGCAGGAAAATGAACGGCAAAACAACCCTTTTCTCCCCCCCTCCCTCCCCCCAGCTGGATGAGGCAGGACTCTGCACACGAGGAATTGTGGTGTTTGCTCACACCACACCATGCCCTCCACACGGGATCTGGGGCTCTGGGAAACAGGAACATGCCTAAGCCGCCGCAACGAAAGGAAGGAAAACAACTTCTCACCCAGATTTCCTGACATTTAACACACCACTCGATGCCCTGTCACCAGCCTGGGGGATGGCAGAGCACACTTGAGGTTCTGTCCCTTTTGGGGTCAAAGAGGAACAGGACGTTTTCAAGTCAGTTTTGGTTTTTGTGTAGCAACTTACTACCACTGTGCAATCCTTACTGATCCCCCCAGTGGTGAGCAGGGAAGGGGGATCACTGCAAAGACATAGGCACAAAGTTGTGGGGGTGTTCTCAGAGATGCATATAGATAACACCTGATAAGACTGCAAAAATCAGAAATTAATGCTTTACGTAAGAATTCATAGGGGCCAAGTCCTCATTACTCACCTATGACTGCGCTCCCCTTCCCAAGGAAGGTCTCCTGTGGGTCACATCCTGCTGCAAAGCAGGGTGAAAATCCAGAGCTGGAGCACACTCCTGGAGCCCCATTCCTGCATGCACTGGGAGACCCTCATCTGGAAATGGAGGGAGTGGCAGCTGAAGATGCAGACAGTGCCCGTGTGAGGGAACTGCTGAGGACCACAGCTGCTGCCACCTCAGGGGTGATGTGGTTAGGCAGGGAATTACTGAGCCCGAGCACAACTGCACTTGGATTAGAGAATTATTTGCACTGCTGTCCCCCTGCTCTCTCCACTCTGGGACACAGGACTGGGCTGTCACTGTCCCCAAGCTCATTTGGTGAGCTCAACCACCTGGTGTCACCTCCCTGCCTCACTCTGATGCATAACTCTCTTTCCAACCACACCTATGAATTTTGGGGTTAATGAGGATGTAAAACTCTGTAGGACCAGCAGACTGAGCCCTGAGCAGGAGCAGGACTGCATAGTTCACTGTATGGCTTGGTGGGGCGGGATCATGCAGGATGCTGCTGAAGCCATGGGCAGGAGCAAGGATAAAAGAAAGGTGTTGGTCTGTGTTACCTGGGAAAAGCTGGTGCCTTCACCTTTTGGAATTCTGTACTGTGGCTCAGCAGTGCTGGACATGAGTTTGGGTTCTTGGAGAGCTTCCACCCTTGGAGCACACCTGGCTGTGTCTGCATGCCGAGGGGGAGATGCCTGGGAGACACTGCTCTGCTGTCTTCTTCCTCTCATTCCCACAAGGCTGTGTGCAACAGCCCTCTGGGTTAGGGGTACAGGCGTGCACTTCCAGAAGCCCTTTGGGAAAGGTGCTGAAGGGTTTGTTTCCGATGGGATGAGTGGGTGCTTTGCACCTGGCACTTTACACAATGCAGGGAGAGCCCGGCTCGGGAGGAGCAGCACAGCACTGAGGAGCAGAGGCTGTCCAGGGATGGCACTTGGGCTCTACGGGGAGACAGTGGCTTCGAGCAGGAAAATCCAGAGGCGTTTACAATTAGTAGGAGCTGAGATCAGCCCCTCGTAGTGGCAGGATAGTCCTGGCTGACATAAGGCCCAGGCAGAGGGAGGGGGAGGCTGCGGGGCAGGGGGAGAGTTAAGGCTTTCACGGAGAGAGAGGTTGGACCTGCAGCTCTCATTACCTGAATCCCAAATAGCCTGAACCAAACACTTGTCCCTGCTTCAACTGGAGACCTGACAGGTAACCAAGGACTGAGGCTGGTCCTGGCCCTGGCACAACACAGCTCTGCTGGGAGCACAGATAATCCAGCCTGGCTCCCAAGGAACTGGGGCTGTTCAGCCTTTCCTGGGAGTTACTGCCAGTGGAGACAGGGTGGCTCACCCAGTGGCCCCTTTCTGTGCAGTTCTGTCAGTTTTCCTTAAAAGAAAACATTATGAAAAGCATTCCCTCACCAAAAACCCCAACCCCTCTACCTGGGAATTCCTCACGAGGAGATTGCGGTAACCTGGATCACAGTGCTGCTTTTTTCTTTTTTTTTTTTTTTCCTTTTTTCTTACTGCCAGATTTTGCTCCATAACATGTGAGAACTCTTCTAAACAAAATGCTTAAAACACCAGCATTGCACAATAAAATAGAACCAGAAGGTAGTTACTGAAACAGCCCCAGACAAGGCTCCAAGGTTAAAAGAAGCTAACAGCTACAGAGTAGTCAGCAACTAGAAGTACGTTTTCCTTAGGATTTAAAAGTCCAAAAATAGCCATGAAACCTTTTGTTCAAAAAACCCCACCTAAGCATCTGTGTGCTAACTGCAGGACTTCCAGGTTTTTCATAAAACATTAGATATTCAAAACAGGTAGAGAAGTTCTTCAACCACAAGGAACAGGAATGGCCTTGGAATTTATCAGTGAACATTTAAAAACTGCTAAATCTCAAGTATTGCTTGCAAGCCCTACCTAATGGAATGGATGTGCTTTATTTGTACAAGGGGTGAGAGTCCTGGGGAGTCTGAGGGGCAGCACAAGGGGCTGCCAGGCTGTTTTTACAATATCAAAGCTTTTCAACAGCTTGGACACCATTTTTGGTGTATTTTAGAATGCACTGGCCTTCTGTCCCTACTCACTGAGTACTGGGGGAGCTGCACCTGGGCACATCACTGCTCCCCATGTGCCACAACTCCACAGGGATCTTTGCCCAGCATGGAACTCACAGGCTGCAGAGAGTCCAGAGAACTCCAGCTTAAGCTCAGCAGGAGCATTCCCTGATGGAACTGCTGCAGGACCTGGCCCAGGGCAGCTGCTCATGCAGGCAACTTGTCACACACAGCTGGGCTCTGATTTACATAATGCTATAAATTTTTTTTTTAAATCTGTTTTTCTAGTATTTTTTGCAGTGAGATGACACAGTCTTGCCAGCCACAGGATGGAATGAGTTCATCTGGGCCACAGATAGCCTTGTAGCAAAGAGGAAGGACTGGCATGGAATGGGTGTGCTGTTCCCAGCTGTGGGGGTAGGGTTTGGTGTAGTTGTGTGTTTTCTTTTGGTGTGCGAAATGCAAACCTGCCCTACATGGCTCCTGCAGCTGGCCTCTGCTTACAACAGAGAAATGTGAAGGAAATGGACTTCTTGTAGGCAAAAGCAGCTTGTTAATAAGCAAGAAATGTAAAGAGTGGGTCGTGTTCTGAGCTGGCTTTAGAGCCTATTCCATGGGCTTCAAGTTAAAACAGGCCCCCACCCAGCTCAGAGCAGCTGCAGTGGGTGCACTATGCCTACAGGAGAGGCAGGGCCTCAGCAAGGAGAGGCTCCCTGGGGAGCCCTGCCCCAGCCCCACTCTCACTGTGTAACTCCGAGGGGCTGAGCTCTGAGGTTCCTCCCTTTACTGGGAGCCAGCCTGGGACGGGCAGTTTGCAGCAGGATGGAGCTGCAGGCACAGTCCATCGTGCACAGCCCATCATACTGTGGGACTGTGGGTGTGGGGAGGAACAGCCAGCGTCACATCTGGGAAGGGAAAATTCCTTCCCTCCCTGCCCCAAAAGCATTTGTGTCAGCCCTGCCTGGCCTCTGGCAACACCTGTGTGCCAACAGCCTGCCTTGTCCTCCCAGGTGGCTCAAAACCACAAGAAAATCTATAGCTCTACTACATAAAAACAGTGAGTGGGGGCCAGGGGAGGGCTGAGGGGGGTTTGCTTTGCTCACTGGGGCAGGGGCAGGGAGTTTTTTTCCATCACTGAAAAAATAAAACAGTCCACTGTCCAGCAGAGGCTGCTTAGACTCTATCCCTCGTCCCCCCCCCCCAGCTCACTCGACGTGCACCTCTGTCTCGGGCCTCTGCAGACACAGCTCTGTGGGGAGGAAGGCTCCCTGCCCCAGCGCCGTGGCGTAAGTTCTGCTGTGCACGTGGGGGAAGCCGGGGGGCACGAAGCCCCCTGTTCCAGCATAGCCCCCTCTTTGGTGCTGAGGCAGGGTATGGTAATCCTCCAGATTATCGTACTGGGACACCACAGTCATCGTGCTTTGGCGCTTGCCCAGAGTTTGGTAAGGGTACAGCAGGGCAGAGTCCCTCTCCATGGGCTCAGGGTGCTCCCGCATCCGGAGGCTGTGGCTCCGCTCGGGCTTGGGTGGTGGTGCCACAGGAGGAGCAGCGTGTTCCTCCTCCTTGTAGCAGTCTCTGGAGTGCTTCTCCATGGACGCTCTGCCTCGGGGCCTCTCCAGGTCTGGCCTGTCCTCTGCCAGCCTCCCCTCCTTGTGGTTCAGCCTCAGGGTCTCCTGGCTGGCCGGGATGTACTTGCTGCCCGAGTGCTGGTAGCCCATGGGCTCAGAGGGCTCCAGGTTGCCCTTGGGCCTGTATTCAGGGTAGGGGGGCCCATTTTTGGGTTCGGAAGGCTGCCTGTGGTTCACTTCCTGCTGCAAATGTGTCCTGTGCTCGCTGCTGCTGCTGCCTCCTGGCTCGTGCATCTTCCTGTTCCGGATGCTGCTCTGCTTCTGGGGCAGGGATGGCTTCTCAGGCTGCCCGTTCCCATAGCCCCCGCCATGATAGTGGGCTCTGTCCAGATCAGGCTCCGCGTGCTGCCCGTAGTAACGCTCGTCCCCTTCAGGCGTGGCCGCCTTGGTGGGGTACCTGCCCTCCTTCCCTTCTGCCACCGTGAGCAGACCACTCTTGCCAGGATCCGATTTGCTGCGCAGGTGGACGGCATCCAGGCCCCCCAGCTCATCCTGCAGCAGTGGAGCCACGTTGTCATACTGGGACATGAGGGGCCCTTTGACCTTCTGGCGCGTGCGGCTCTCACGGCGGATGGACTGCATGCGGTACTTCTCCATGTCCTCCAGGTCCCACGACATGTACATGTGCTTGATATCCGGGGCAGGGGGCACATCCCTGCTCACGAAGCTGTGCTCTTTGCCCAGATGGTTGATGAGCCCTGGCCGGGGGTAGGCAGCCAGGCTGGGGTAGCGGTACAGCCCCTTGCCCTGCAGCCGGGACGCATAGGGGCCGAACTCGCGGCCGGGCAGGCCGTGGAAGGGCCGGACCCGCACGGTGCTGTAGGGATCCAGGTCATAGAAACTCCCGTCGGCCGCAGTGTAGTAGGGGGAGCTGGAGGAGCTGGAGTAGGGACTGTAGCGATAATGGACCCGCCCGTTCTCAAAGTAAGGCTGGAGCTGTGTGACATGGTAGTCAGAGTGGGGCTGATACGGCTTGTACTGGTAGAGGGGCCGTGGGCAGTACAGGGGCTCGTCGTCCGGGGGCACCTCCGTGCGGGAAATGGGCACAGAGCGGATGGCGGCAGCGGCAGCCGGGCTGGGCACATGCAGGGACTGCACCCTGCGGATGGTGGGGTACGGGGGGGCCTCCTCAGCGTAGCCAGTGCCCCGCAGCCCCGTGGGGCTCACGGAGGACACGAAGTCGGTGCGGCCGCGGGGCTTGGGGTGCAGGCCTGCGGCAGAGCCCTTGCCCTGTGTGCCATAGGAGCCGTAGCGCGCACCTGCCGTGACGGGCGGCTCCGGTCTGGGCGGGTAGGGCTGGTGCTGCTCAGCCTTGCTGTGGTAGCTGTGGGCAGGGACACTCTCAGGCCGGTACTGGTGCTTGGTGTGCAGGTAGCCGTCAGGTCCCACGGGCTCGGGGAGGCTCTCTGGCTTGGGGTGCGGCACATACACCGGCTGCAGGGATGAGTGCTTGGGAGGCGGCGGTGGCGGCGGCGGCAGCAGCGCCTCCTCCACGGAGGATGCCAGCATGGAGGAGGCCAGGAAGGAGTGGTAGTTGGAGTTGTTGATGGCGTCTGGGTTGTTGGAGTGCATGGCCGCGGCAATCTTGCTCTCCAGTGTCCTCACGGGTGGCACAGGCGGCGTGAAGCTGTAGGAGGAGGGAGTGGGGACTGACTCGGAGCGCAGGTGCAGTGGTGGAGCCCTCGTGCTCTCCCGAGGCTTTTCCAAGTGGCTCTGGTGGCCTGCAGGCACAGAAGAGGAGCCACGGGCACTGGAACTGGTCTCAGAGACAAAGCCAGGTGTGGGCTCTGGAGGCTTTTCAGGTGCAGCCGTGCTCCACATCTGCAGGGAAGAAAGCAGACAAAGTTAGGGACAAGCAGCTTTTCCCCTGCTTTTCTGTAGTTAGAATATCCCAGACACTTATATGCAACAGCTCCATTCCAGCATGTCTGTGCCTGGTTTCTGTTTGCTGGGCGAAGGATGCATAGGCTCCCTCTCAGCACGATGCCACTGGCAGATTTTGGGACTCATCACAACCGGAGTGTTCTGCAAATGCCAAACCACAGGAAGGTGGCTGTCTCCTCACACAATGCCCTCAGTATTTCGTTAGGTGGTCTGCTTTTAAATGTCTGATGTTAATGCAAATGTTCCTGGATTTAAACTCCTCAGGGCCTGGTAAGCAGATCAAAAAGTGCATCAGAGCAGAAACTTCTGCCTTAAATGTGGGTGTCGAGCTTAGGGTGAGTTTCAGCTGGGCGTGTTTCATGGGCTAGCGGGGTTGGAGTTCTGATGGAACACTTCCACATTTCAATCCTGCACAAGGAATCTGACCTGCTCTGTTTAACAGAATCTCAGAATCACTGAGGTTGGAAAAGACCTCTGAGACCATCGAGTCCAACCTGAGACCAATCACCCCTTGTCACCAGCCCAGAGCACTGGATACCATGTCCACTAGCTCCTTGGACACCTCCAGAGATGGGGACTCCATCAGCTCCCTGGGCAGCCCCTTCTAGAACCCTTTCTGTGGAGAAATTCTTCCTGTCGTCCAATTTAAACATCCCCTGGTGCAGGTTAAGACTCTGTCCTCTCATCCTGTCGCTGACTGGACAAGAGCCGAACCAGGATCCTAGAAGAGGACCTTGTGAGAGGATGAAAAAATTCTTCTATCTGAGCATTCTGAACCATCAATCCCTCTGTCAGCTGCCCCTGCGGACACTTTTTTTCTTAAAACCAAGGGAACTGGGTATTCTGGGAAGTTCCCTTAGGAAAGCAGCACAAGATTTCCTGCAAGGCTGTGTGTTACTCCCACGTCACTCCCAGTGTCCTGCAAATCCCCCCTCAGTACCATTTGGATTTGGACCGATATTCCCAGTGCTCACCATTTCAGAGGAGCTGTGTAGGGAGCAGCACGTACCTGCCCGGAGCCGCTGGGTGCTTTGGCTGCTGGCACCTGTCCCACAGCTGCCTGGTGCTCCTGTCTCTGTGCCGGGGCCGTGGCCGCGCGTGGCATGGGCGGGACGGTGGCATCTGCCTGGGAGGTGGCCCCAGGCGGGGCGCGGGGCTCTGCTGTGCTGGGGAAGGTGCTCAGGTATGGCACCGCAGCCGGGGCTCCCTTGTCCCCAGCAGGACCCACGGAGGGAAGCTGCAGCTTGTCCTCGGCCGTGCAGGGAGTGTGCAGCTTGTCCCCAGTCAGGCCCACGCTCAGGTGGGGCTGTTCCAGAGCCAGCTCTGTGCCGGGCAGCTCCTGCTCCGGCAGTGCCCCTGGGCCATGGAGGGCCACGTGCTCCCAGTCCCCCACCTGGGCCGGGAAGGGCTCCTTGTCCCCTGCCCTGCTGGGGTGGAAGCTGGACTGCTCCTGCTCCGCATCCCTGCTGCCAGGCGTGTCCCCGGGCAGAGGCGGGGGCTCCTGGCCTCCAGGTGCGCCGGGTGGGTGGTTCTGCTCCCCGGCTGTGCCTTGGCAGTCCTGCTCTAAAGGTGCCCCGGGCTGGAAGTGCAGGCGGTTCTCGGGCAGAGCAGTGAACAGGTGGAGCTTGTCAGGAGCACCCGCAGAGAGATGGAGCTTTTCTAGAGCTGTGCCAGCTTCAGCCTCTCCATAATTTGTGCTTTCAGCATGAGCATCTCCTGGCCTTTTGTGGGACTGGGCGGATGCTTGCTGTGCGGACTCGGCTAACGCTAGGGCCAGCATGCGCGCTGCGTTTTTCGGAGGAGGAGGAGGGATAAGAGACACAGAACTGACGGGAACAGGATCCTGGGGGGAGTCGAGGGCAACTGCTCCTAATGGGGGGAAAATCGAGAAAGAGAGTGATTTTATGTTACCCAATAAGGAGAGTGACCTTAACGACTATTATAAAAAAATAGATGCTTTCCACACTTTCACAGTGGCAGTTCCTTCTGATGTGAAACACTTGTGTCTCACAGGCAAACGCTGCTTGACAGCACAGCAGTTCATCACAAAGAGGAAAAAGCCCAAGAGATTGTCTAAAGGCTCCTCTTGCATTTCTAGAGAGGTAGGAAAGAGGTAGCAGAGAATGAGATACCCTTACACAATTTTGATCATAAGGTTTTAGGCTGAAAGGTCCCTTCTTCGAGTGTTGGCAGTTTTTTAATTTAAAAAAGGAAAGTCTTAGATGGTCTACTGGCTGAAATGATTGAGAAGGACATGCTAGAGATTTTCACGTATGACAGGATGGGGAAAAAAAAGCGGAATATAAAAAAGCATTATGGAAATTATCCAAGATTTGTGTGATGTAGGGAGAAGGCAGAGATTACGACTTTACTGATCTGCACAGCCCTGCAAGACACTAGTGACCAGAACTGACGGGCAATCCCCTCTCCTAAAGGCACGCAGAGGAGGATGGTTCTGAGAGCAGCTCCCCTTTGGAACTTAAAGAAAGAATGGAGGAAAATGCACTGTACCTGGCTGGGTGTGTCCACTGGGTACAGTCTTATTCTGACTGCTTGGCATGGCTCTCTCCCCTTCTTCTGGCAACTCTGCTTTGCAAGCAGCCACTAGCTGGGGATGCTGCAGCTCTTGGTGGGCTCCTTCCCCTGTTCCTGTTTCACTGGTTTTCAGGGGCAAGGACATCTGGGTTGGGGACCTGTTTGTGATCTCAGTGATGCCAATCTCTTTGCTCCAGCTGGAAGCAGAGGAGTTCCTGGATGTGGTGGGCACTCCTCCCATGGCCTCTGGCACACGGCTGGGCAGCACAAAGGAGGTGGGTTCTGTGCTCAGTGGTGGAGATTTGATGGGCTTTCGAGTTGTCTTGGGTGAGAAGCTGAGGGGTTTGCAGGCCTGCTCTTCTGTGGGGCTCAGGTCCAGTGTAAAGAAGGGACTCATCTTCTCCTGGAAAGGGGACACTGGCTCAGAGCTCGTGGCACTGCCTGGGGTCTGGGACTGGCTGCCTGATTCTAAATCCTTCTTGAACAGGCTTGGCTTCTCCTTATTGATGTCAATGGACTCCAGCATGGAAGTGCTGCTGTCCAGGCATTCGGATTCCGCCTGGGGGGGGCTGCACTGGAAGGACATGGGGTCGAAGTCCAGGCTGGCGACGCCGATGTCCGGCGGGCTGAGGTCCACATCCTCCGAGGAGCGGGGAGAGATGAGGGCAGGGACGTGGATGAGCCCCTCATCCCCATCACTGTCGTCATGGGGGAGGTTGTCGTAGGAGTTGCAGCGGTTCATGTTCCCCAGGAGCTCCCCATTGAAGGAGGCAGACAGGGCATCGCTGCTGGACCTGGGCCTTCTGGGCCGGAACAGTTTGGACTCACCTGGAAGTGAGGAGACACAGTGGGTTAGTGACAAAACCTCCTGTCCAGAAGGCCAGGCCCATTATGGGGGGTGGGGGGGGTGTCAGGAGTCCTAAGGCAGGGAGAGGGTGCCCTGGTGATCTCTGCACACAAAGTAACATCGTTGGCAGTGACTGCTTATTCCATTTGCTTAAACTCTTTTACAGCACTTGCTAGGCATGTTTACTCTGAAACAAAGCTGTATGCACAAGCAAAGACACTTTAAATGTGCTGAAGGCCTTTCTCAGAGAGCATTTTCCTTCACAATGCTGTCCTGACAACCTTGAAATAGCAAGGGCGGGAGCCAAGGAATGAACATACCAGAGCAATAGGTTTCTTTTTTTTTAACCTTAAAAGCAGGAAAAGCCATGAAGAGCATTTCTGTGAGACCCCTCTGTGCTGGGAGTAGAAAGCTGCTTCATCAGTTAGCAAGTTCAGCTTCCCCTGGAGGGGTGGAAAACCTGCCCTGATGAGTACCTATAGCAGAGATATAAAAGTGCCTCCCTTAATGCTCATTTCCTGGAAGTGCAGGTATGGTTTTGCCTTACCATCCACAGCATGCAGAGAGGTGAGGGACTCCTCACTCTTGGCCGAGCGGAGTGTCCCACTGTCTCCTCGTCCTCCTGAGGGAAGGAACCACACAGGGAAAGGATCAGTT
Source organism: Certhia americana (assembly GCA_018697195.1). Lineage (NCBI taxonomy): Eukaryota > Metazoa > Chordata > Aves > Passeriformes > Certhiidae > Certhia > Certhia americana. The sequence continues at coordinate 7,475,954 of CM031877.1, forward strand.
AGGAAAGAGGTTTACATTTAGCTGGATAATGGTAGCAAGAAAAATACAAATACATTTCTAGCACCAATATCACTGTCCTGAGAGTAATTTTGCTTTGAAGGTGGGGCTCTGAGCCTCATTTTACCTGGAAAGGTAACTGACCCAAATGGCGACTGCTGCAGGTGACAGGCAGGGAAAACAACTCCCCACAAGCAAAACCCCTCAAAAAGGGAAAGGAAGGAACGTGTACACACCCTGTTTTATGGGCACTAAACAAGTATAATTTCGGTCTCTGAGGAGACAGTCCTGAAGGGCATAATAGGGAGTGTGAGGACTGAGGGTAAAAATTTAAAGACCAACCTATGAGTTGAGGGGACAAAAGTTCTCCTGGGCCTATGTTTTGGGATTTGTAGAGTGTTGTTGCTATTTTTAAGTTTGGAAAGAGATAGAAAATTACATATGGAAAAGGCTGAGAATTCCACCTACATATCCTGGCTGTAGTTAGAAAGGGTTGTTAGCTGCCTCCTCTGGGTACTCTGGTACAGCTTTTGGAGGGAATGTGTTTGTGGGAAAGTGCTTTTCCTTTGTTTCATCTTCTGAGAGCAGCAAGGGGGAACCAGAACTGTATTCTCATTTCATAATGAGAGTATCAGAAGGAATTATCCTGTGACATATAGCAGCAGCCACATCTTGTCTTTCCAAAGCTATTCCAAGCAACGCACAGAGGTGTGAGCCCTGGCACGCTCCACAGCTACCCAAGATCCATTGGGAAAGAACAGCTACTGGAGGTGTCATGCACGGCTTGGACGCTAGAAGGAGATAAAAGCCCACTGGAACCATCACGGCACTGCTGAAAACCCCGGGTGTTGCAATGGAGGCCTCACCTGCCAGGGCTATGGCTTTCATTTCTGAGGGTTCGCTGGGGTTGCGCTGCAGTTTGCGCTTGGACACAGAGGAGGATTTTCCCAGGTTGAAGAAGGAACGCCAGCTCCCCACTGGAGACTTCTTCATCTTGCTGGGAGGCCTTTTCCTGGGAAGAGAAAATGGAACACATGGATGGAGGGGGGGGGCGGGCTGCAGCTCTATCCTGGCTGCTTGTTATCAGCACTCTCTGCTTTCTGCTCAGAAACTTCCCCTTTTCCACAGCTGAGGATGTTTTCATTCTTCTAGCTCAGCCCTAAAGTCTTGCTGTGTAAATTCCCTCAGTCTCTGCAAAGCAGCTGCAGTGTAGGTGAGGAAAGGCTCTTCCTTGTCCGGCCCAACAGCCAAGGGATGGATTTAATGGAAGAAGCCCCAGATCTCTAGGAAGCTGGGCAGCCATAAAGGTGTTCAAAAGCACCTCTCACTCCTGCTATAAAACCATCTTAGTCTCCTCCACTGCCATATTTAATTTCCAGTGCCCTCGAGCCTGTCCAACTGCTCCACTTCAAGGGAATCTGGAATTGTGACAGGTACTTAGTCCTGGAAAACCCCAACAACTGCAGGTGTTCACCCTGTTTACATTTCTGTGTGTGACTGGTTCAGGCATCTCTGCATCACAGACAACATGGTAAATGACATCCCTGCTGAAAACAAGAGGGACTGGAGCACAAATTATTTGGCTAAATGGAGACCACTGATGTAAGCTGAATCCTCACGGAGTAAAAAGCAGGTGGAAAACTGGCTACAATACTTTACATACATAACAAGTCTTAAGTCAATCTAAGCAAATTCTTGCTGTATTCAAAGTAACAGTTATGACACGTGCTGGAAAGGAAACCTGTCTCTACCTTTCAGATGGGAAGTCAATGACTGTGTGGAATTTCCCCTGCAAAGCTGCTGGGCCTTCTCCCACTTCAATGTACTTGCTGTCTGCCACGATGGGAGAGTTGATCTGGGCCTGTGTCCGTGCCTGAGCCTCCTCCAGTGTGAGCAGCTTCGTGGAGGGGGAGGACACCAGCAGAGACTTGGGCCGGGATAAAGAGCTGTGCCCTGCAAGGGAAAACCACAGGCAACAAGGAGAGTCAGCAAACGGCAGAGCAGAGATCAAAGCTCAGCTCTGTGGGTCTAGGGAGGTGCTGTGTTTTTCTGAACCTTTGTTATCCTATCCATTGAAAGACGTGGACGAAATGCGGTCACAATGTCACAGATATGTTGATGACTAAAAGAATAATGGCTTAGTTTATTAAAAAAAGAAAGCAGAGGGAAGCAGGTAAGATGGAAAGCTTTGTGACACACTTGCCTCTATCTGCATGCAAAAGAGCCTGTAAAGAAAATTATGTTTTTCCTCTGTATAAAGCCTGTCTGGGTCGTTCCCAGATTTCACCTCTCGGTGCAGTAGGAAATGCCATGTGTGACTAAAGCTGCTACAAACCAAAGTTCACCTGGACACAGCAAATAGAATCTGCTGTGTGCCCTGTCCATGGCCTTTAGAGCTTGTGCCTGGTTTTGGAGATGAATGTATAAAATCAGAAAGTAGCTGCTGCTGCCTCCTGCTGCTGACAGCTTCAGTGGAGAGATTACAGGGAGCCCATTGTAGGAGCAACTCTCTTGTGTCTGCCATTGCCTCTTGTACAGGTGTTTCTACGGTTATTCCCAGGTGAGTTCAGAGCCATGGGGGGGATGTGCCAGTGCAGAACATCCTGCTTGGTCCACTTCCATGGCTGTCCCTGAAGCAGCACAGCTCTGAGTGAAGGATGCAGAGTCTTGGAGGGGGGGGGAGCTGTAAATGCTGTCCTGGGTGAAGTTTTGGTTAAAACAGGTTTGGCAGCACCCCTTCCCCCTCTCACAGGTGGGTGCAGGAGCTGTGCGCACACCCAGAGGCTCCCAGGAAGCCGTTCTGGAATGCAAAATTCCTGTACTTAGCCAACCCAACAGGCTGACCCTCCTCCCTGCCAGTCTGTGTCAAAGCCACTGAATGCAGATGACCAAGTCATTAAACAATTAGCCAAATTTACATGGGCCATTCTAAGCCTGGATAATCATCTGGCTGGGATTCTGAGCATGCTTATCTTTCTTCCCCTGGCAGAGTCAGCCTGCTGGGGCTGACACTGCTCAGCCAAGCAAACCTCTGGCTTCCATGGACTTAGAATTGCCCTATAGCAGGAGAAAAAGCTGGACTTGGATCAGCTCTGCCAGCCCAAGCAGAGGTAGGGTTTGTTTAAAAGAAGGGAGCAACAAATACAGTGGAAACCCAGCTCTCTGCAGTCCCCAGGTGGTGGTAACTGCAGTGGCTGTGCATGTTCCAGGCCAGGGCAGGTTATCAAGGCAGATGGTGCAGCCTTAATGCTACTTAGGAGCAGGAACAGCTTGTGGCAGCCACACTAACACAGAGAATAAACTTTCCTCCAGGTGCAACTCTGCTTTTTCTCAATGGAATAGATATATGGGCTCAGTTACTCAAGGGAATTCACAGGCTCCAAGGCTGGATGACATTCCAAGTGCTCTAGGTTCATTCCTCATCCTAAAGCCAACACCAGCCTGAGCTGTGTGGCTGCTCAGCCCTGCTCAAGAGACCACACAGGCTGTGCAGAGGGAATAACCAGCACAGGAAATGTCAAAATAGCCTTTTAAGAACAAGAATTAAGTTCCTTAGCCTCAACATTACTGAATGTAGAGAAATTGCTTTACACCAGTTGGCTCCTATTTGTGTTCTAAGTTATGGATGAGGGCAGACAAACATAGCTCCAACGGGTAAGTAAGCATCAGTAAAGATGGTTTCAAAAAGGAGAGGGAGCAGGGGAGACAAAGATTTAAGTGATCCCTTGCAATTTCTCAGCAGTTGGACATAAAAGTAGAAGCCAAG
>CM031877.1:7480116-7576408 GCA_018697195.1 Certhia americana
AGCCAAGCATTCATCTCTGTACTCCTGTGGGGCATCCTTGGCTTCTAAGAAAGTCACTGACAGTAATTTCTAAAACCAGGCCATTTCTGTCTAGGTTCTGACATCCCAACCCAGAAATGTGTCCTCTAGGTTAAAATAAAAACATTTCCATGTCCCAGAGAAGGCTCAGCCAGCCATGAAGTGCTGCTGCTCCTGCCCAAGTGAAGCAAGCACAGAACACACACCTGCCCCATCGCGGATGACAGAGCTGAGCTTGGAGCTGAAGAGCACATCCACGTGGTTCAGGATGAACTCCACCACCACCGACTGGATCCGCACCTCCATGAAGGCAGCCGTGCCGCTGAAGCAGGCAGACTCGATCTGCTTGGACCTGCAAAGGGACACGTGGTGAGGGAAGAGGCTCCTGCTGGGTGAGGCCTGTGGGGCTGCAGTGCCTGGGGCTCGGGCAGAAGAGGCTTCAGGGCAGTTCTGGGGTTACATCTCAGTAATGCTCACAAATGACCACTGACTGTGGGGATTTATGGCCAAACTTCAGATCCAGGTTCAAGTCTTACTGACAAGGCAAGGGGAACACTGGGCTGGGAAGAAAAGGGAGTGTGGGACAGGTCTAAATTGAGGTTAACACACTGAACACCCAAAAATAAATAATGAAGAGCTTTTCCTTAACTCATTTCCATGACTGGCACAGTTTAAGGCAGTGCCGTTGTACAAACCTAGTGTGGCCTCTAAGAGGATTTTCCCTCGAGCAGGGAGTGTCTCCAGCTGGTCCAGCTGAGTGCCCTAGGACTCACCAAAGCAAACTCAAACACAAGGTCATTCCACTGTTCATGGGACAACTGCCAGAAAGAAGACCCCATCTGCATGAACTGGGAGTGTCCAAGGGCAGGCTGGACAAGGCTTGGAGCAACCTGGGGTAGCAGAAGGTGTCCCTGCCCATGGCACGGGGGTGGCACTGGATGAGCTATAATATCCCTCCCAACTCAAACACCCTTCTGGGATTCCATGATGAACTGCACACTCAGATTTCTCAGGCTGGTAACAACAGTAGTTCAGAAATCCATACAATAAAAGGCAGGGTAATATTCTTTTTTACTTTTAAAGCAAAAATTTTAAGTTACGCCATTAATTTTGAAGTGCCCTATCATGCAGAATCAAAATAGTTTATCCAAGACCATTTCTGCAAGTTTGAATCCTTGCAGCCAAAAGCTGTCATATTAGACTCTAGAGACTTATGCAGTGGGAGATCACTGATGCCACTGTAAAATTTTTTCTGGATGATCAAGGACACATCAGTGTCCTCTAACTACGAGTGGAGAAATTATCCTCTAGAAGAGGGTTGAGGGAATTCTTCCTTGTCACTACTGACAGAACTGCAGCCAGTGGGACTGTGTTGTGTGAGTTAGGATAACACAGCAGTTTTACTTCACCAGGTCAGGAACTTGCCAGCTGATCTTAAATCCTGCTTAGAATAATTTCCCATTTTTTACAGAAGGTTGAAGAAAGGAAGAGCTCTTTCCAGCTGCTGAGAGCTGGGATTTTCTGGAGTTTCTGTTGTTTATGAACGTAAACATTTATCTTGTATTGAAATGGGAAAATCCCAGAGTACCTGAGGAGGTTTGGAGCCCAGACGATGGCCAAGTTCTTGGTGTGCATATTTGTGATGGAGCAATAATCAGCCAGACGAGCCAAGTGTCTCATTAGGAACTCCAGTGTTCTGGAAAACAGGAGAGAGGCAAATGTTCAGCACCACTGAGCAAAGCCAGGCTGTGATCCACAGCACAAACCCAGCTCATTATTTCCTTTTGGTTTGACAGCTCCCAGAAGGAATGCTGAACTCCTTCTCCTCAGCCCCTCGGTGGACCCAGCTTTGGCAACACTGACACAGGCTGGGGTGAGGGGAGTCTCTCCTGACTTGTCCAGGCATAAGGAAAGGACAGTTCCAGAAAAAAACCCTTTGTAGGTACATGACAGCTGTGAGGGGCTGCTCAGGGATGTGTGGGGAAGGATGTGGAATGCTAATCTTGGGATGGGGGTGAGTACTAATTTAGGCCCCCCAGGATACTGAAAACCAGCCAACTGTACCCGAGTTCTACTTGGGAAATTTCTGGCTGCAGGTTTCTTAGAGGTGGGTAAGGCAGATAAAAGGTTAAAGTTCAGAGGCTTCTGTTCACATTTTAAAAATGGTGGGTTTTGTATATTAAGCACTGTTGTGTTTAATATATGCTGGGGAGGAGCAAGCAGGAGGTGGCAATGAAAATGTTGCTGTGTTTTCCTGGTGCCCCTGGCTTGTGTCTGTCTCATAGCCTGTCCTTTTTTGGGGGGGAAGTGAGATGGAGCAGAGGGGGTATTTTGAGGCTCAAAATCTCACAAATAGATAAGACTGGAAATGAAAAAAATGGCTCTGGCTGGAAACCAAACAGTCCTGCCTGCAACTTCTCATCATTGAGTAGCAGAAAAATAAAGTGTTTTTTTACTTTTTCCAAGCAAACCCTAGGAAAGAGCAGCACCCTGTGACCTACAGCATCCCACATCCAGCTGTTGGCTGTGCCCCCTCTCTGAGACTGATATGCTGCTGGTACTAGAACCCAGTTTAACCAGCCCCATATAGCAAAAATCATTTCTGGGAAAAAGTGAATGGAGAAGAAGGAGATCTGTTTATTTTTGAAAGGGCCACCCCCGCTAAATTAACATCAATATTGCAATTAGTTACTACAAGCAGCAGCTGTTGCACCAACTAGCCTACCTTATTTAAAGAGCAAGTAATACAGCTGTCGTTTATAACACAACAGTTAAATCCCAGTTAACTTCTGTTATTAGTTATTTACACCACTCATTGCAGCATTGCAATTGTCCAGCTAATCAGCACACATCTCAGTAATTGAAATTTAAACATTTATTGGCATAAGTGACTGTAAATAGCTATTAATGGCTGTCCTCCTGTGTTACACCTGACCCCTTAGACAAGAATTCTAAATTCACCTGCAGATTAACATACTTACAATAATCAACTGATGATTGTAATGAAGTATCCCAATTAGGTATCAATAGCCAGATATCACCTGCATTCACCCCAAATGATAACCTAAATCTGGGACACATCAGGGAGCTGACCCAGCCAATTAAAATAGCCACCCATCTGTGAATAACTTCCACTATATGTTGTCATTAGCTATTTCTATAAATTACAATTCACAATTAGCAAATGCTACTTACCATGCATCACTAGTTATTAATATTAAAGTCTCATTAACATACTGTATTCTATATAGTTATTAAAGCACATCACCAATACCAATTTGTATGAGGCATTTTCACCATACCCTGCCATAATTTTTAATACTAAAGACCATTAAAATGTTGTTGTTCTTAGTCAAGACTCATTACCATACAGAATGAGTTTTTATTACTACTAATTAGCTTGAATATAGTATTTTAATTGGTGATTTTTAAACACCATAGTATGTTACTCTTAACATATAACACTAGAATAATTAATTACATCAGTTATTCTCAGATCACTGTTGTTATTTGCTAGTTACTATTACTGCAGGAGGGCCAAACTGCAAAATACAGCTGACCAAGTTTGACTGAAGGCTTGAGCCTGCAAAAAAAATTTTTTTTTGCTGTATTTTACTTCTTAAAAAGTGCTCTTATCACTGGTATTGCGCCCCCCCCAATAAAACTCTTTCCTTACTCTGACATAACTAGCTCCTATTTCCCTCCTAGATGGAGTTTCAAAGAATGTGAACTAAGACCATGTTTAGTGTACAGTGTTTGGTAAGGAGCTAATTAAAATATAAATCAACTTTCTACAGTCATAATGATTTCAGTATGCAGAGGCACAGGGTGGCAGTCTTGAGAAGGAAACTGGAATTACAGAATTCCTCTCACAAAATGTCCACAACATCCCAAAGCCTGCACTCACCTGTAGTGGGGAGGGGGCAGCTGCTGGATCACATCGTGGATCTTAACCAGCCTCTCCTCATCTGTAGCAGCAGAAACAGCATCCTGGAATGAGGCAGGAAGGCATTTAGATGCAAATAAAGCCCCAACATGCCCGTCTTGGCAGGAAGGTGGGTTTTGTTGCTCTTCTGCCCCCTTGGGTGAGGGGTCTGTCTTGGGGACAGAGCAGCATATGGATCATGTAAAGAAGGCCAAGTTAAGTCATGACCTGGGACATTTTAATGGCACAGAGAATTCCTGCAGAAAACATTCAGCTCAGAGGCAGCATTTGCTTCCAATCCCATTCCTGGGAAATGGCAAACGAGCCAGGAATTCCTGCAAACCATGGGAAGTGTGCCAGGGACCTTCCACTGGGGCCCCACAAGTGGAACCAACACAGAGTGGCACAGGGGACAAAGGCACCTCTGAGTAACCTGAAGGGGACACAGAAATGGCCCCTCAGGCCCCAGGGCACTGCCAGCTCCTTCTGGAATGATAAGATCGAATTGGGACCGTGGGCAGCATACTGTCAAGCTGGGAATTTTGGTGACACACGCTTCTGATGGCTCTAAAAACCCCAACTGAGGCAGGGCAGACAGAGAGCAAAGTGTGTGGAAGGTAGGTCCAGCTTCCAGGATTTTCTCTGCTCTGCCAGCTGAAGTCCCACTGAAGGGGGAAGTGCCCCACATTTGCCTCACACTCACTGAGAACTTCTCGTAGAGCTGATAGGTGAGCAGAGGGTTGGGGAGCTCACGGAAGTACAGCTTGCACAGGGAGCCCACACAGTGGATGTCCTGGATGTAAATGTCCTTGGTCAGGTCGGGAATCTGCTCGGAGTCAAACTCGTGGCTGGTAATGAGAACAGAGAAATGGGTAAAGGGGTTTGGGGAGGAGGAATGAAATCAAACCCAGCACAAATTACAGCAAGGCTTTCCTGATTTACAGGAAAAAATAAACACTTAGTCACCAAAGCCACATGACCCATGGCTGTGGGGCAGCCAGTGGGGACATTTGCCAAAAAGAAGACTTTGCTTTTTTTTAATAAAGCATTTTCAGTTAAGTTTTACAACCAACTGGCTGCAATCCCTATTGCTGCATCAGGGCTTTTCACAAAGGCTCCAGAGAACATCTTCCAAGACCACAAGAACAAGGGCTGTGACTGGGATTGCCCATAGGAATGATGAAAGCTGCTGTCCCTCTGCATTTCAAATGCCCGGAAATGACAATGATACAGCCCTGCCAGCAGCACGTCCATAGGCAGCACATGGACACCAGTGAGTGCAGGAATTCCTGGGGGATGAGCTGGTGAGCTGAGCCTGCCTCTGCTACAGGGAGAATACAGCCAGGAACCACATGAAGAAAACCCCATAGCACTCCCTTGGTTTTCAGAGAGAGAAAAAACCCCAAATCACCAACGTTTATGAAATAAAAGCTGAGCTCAGAAGGCTTGCTGTTGGAATGTGTGCTGGGAAATGCTGTTTCCAATTAGCAGGACACTCTAGGGGGATAAGAGTGGTGAGCCAGGCCCTGGGAGCTGGACAACCTTGGGGTCCCTGCCAGAGTCTTCAGGCTGTTCACAGCCACAGGGGCTCATCCTGTCAGCACTGCAACCACAGCTGGGGTTGGGTGTGGTGGCCTGTCCCTGTCTTGTCCTGTCCCCCTCCCAAAGCTGGCAGGTTGTGCCCAGAGGGTCACACAAGCCCTGAGTTCAGCCTGCCTGAGGAGCAGAATGTGCCCAGGGCACCAGATGTGTTTGTAACTGAGCCCTCCTGGGATCAGGACAAGCTCCTTCCATCCCTGGACAAGGACACTGCTTGTGGGAAGCCTTTCACTCCCCCCAGACAAAAGGCAGGAGAAGTTCCCACCTTCCCAGGGTGAACTGCCCATCCCTTCCTTGCCCTGAAGACAGCAGAGGAGGAAGGGAAGGATTCAGTTTTCCACACCCCCAGTGTCCAACACACCCCACTTCCACAGGCACCTTCTGACTCACCCCTTGCTCACGTCTGGGACAAACTCAGCTCCTCCACTTGGCTCTACAGAAAAGCTCAGGAAGACACCAGCCCACCCCACACAAACACACTCAGCCCTGGCTCAAACTCCCGGCCCATATCCTGCTCTACTCCAGTGGTTTTTCCTAGGAATAAAGCTCACACTGTGTCAGGTATTCCCCTGCAGAAGTGAATATGGAGGGAAGACAGGCATGCCCCACTACATTCAACCCTCCTGCTCTCTGCACTAGCTGTTTCCAGAGCTACATGTTATTCCTTCTGACCCAAAGAAGATTTTGTTAAGTGAAGAACAACACAGCTTTCAAAAGGAGCCAGGATACAGGGATCAACACCCCAAATCAACAGTGGCTGTTTGCCCACCTGCCAAATAAAGGCAGCTACTGCCCTACTGAAGAGCCAACCTCTGTCCCATGGAAAATCTCCCACATGGAATGAATTTCCGAACCTTCTCTCCAGCCAAAAAGCCCTTTAAATCCAGGAGACCCAGTTCTTCTATGGGAAACCTAAGCACATTGGTTCATTTATAAGGACACTCTAAGTCCCAGCTTTGGAATGAGCCTAATGCCCTGATTATACAGCTGGGAACTGCAGCAAGAGGTGTCCTATGTTCATCAAACACTCAAAATCTCCAGTGATTTACATGAACAGGACAGTGGCAGTCAGTTATGCCATGTACTTCCTTCCTTTTGACTTTGGAATATCTCAGAAACCTGGAAAACTATCTATAGTTTTATCTATACCTATATTTATCTATACCTATACTTTACTACTAAAGTAAAGGCTATCACTTCATTCTCTGCACTATAACAGGGAATGATGCCATTACAATTTTAGAAAACCATTTTTAAAGCACCTTTGATACACAGTGAAGGAGAAAATGGTCTTGGCAACACAAAAGGGAAAAAAACGGACTACGGCAGAGATTAGAAGGATGGTCCAGCACAAGTCAAAATGGGGAATAAAGGGATATAACTGAAGCAGTGGCAAATGTTTCGCTCAGTCACAACTCCAGGATCCAAAGGATCCACCTTTGGATCCTACATATCAAAACCCCAGGACCAGATTTTTAAAATGGGACTTGCTGAGATAAGAAACAGGATTCATCTGAACCAGAACAAAACCCATCCATCCAAGGGCTTGAACAGTCACTGTACCAGCTCAAACCCGCCCACTGAACTGGGGGACAGCTGGTACAAAAAAGATAATCCTGCCCATAGCAAATAGCCCCATGGGCCTCCATGGGCCCAGAAGCAGAGCTGGAATGAGTCACATCCACTTGGCACATCAGTGCTCCACAACAAAACATCCCACACCAAACAACAGGAGAACAGCCTCATGAAAGAATAAAGGAAGTTTACTGTGGTGGGAACAGCTCCTAACCAGAACACACTCCTGGCCATTCCCTGTGCACCACAGCAATGCCACCTGCATGCATCCTGTGCACATTCCCAATTAACTGCTGGTAAGCCAGGAGCCCAAGGCAGCAGGGAGAAACATCAGCTGCTCCAGAGGACTCCCAAAGCTAGAAGAACAGAAATGAAACATGAAAGCACAGTGACACCAGGATCCTGATACTTTATCCTGAGGAAAGCTTCCTGCAGGATGAATCTGCCTGAGGAAGGCCAGGCTGTGCTCCTGCCCGTGCCAGGCCCTTACCGGAGTTTCTGGATGTTGGAGGCGATCCCGGAAAGCCGGTATATCCCATCCACAATGCCGTGCTTCTCGATGAACTCAGTGCAGCTCTTGAGGACCTGGGGCACTGAACAACAACAACAACAGCCAGGGTTAGTAAAGCCCTAGTTCAGGCTGCATGCCTGGCAGGTACCATGAACTACTCCCACTTAGGCCACGGCTTCAGTTCCTCCTTAGGGAAGAAAACCTCTAGGAAATTTAACTTCAGGAGTTGATGTGAAAAGTGGTCAGAGGTGTTCCTGCCTTAACAAGGGAATGACAGGATATGAATCAGGTCAAAAAAAGCCAGTTCTGGTTCAGAGACAGTGCAGGTCCCATAAAAACTCCCACGGGAACTGGGAAATCCCATTCCAGAAGAGCTGTAAAATGGAATAAATACTATCTTTCAAATCTATACAGGATTAACCTATCCTGCTTGATTTAAGGAAACATGAACATCAGGGAGATGCTACTTTTGGTGGCGCAGACAGGAGAGCTTTTACAACTGGTAATTTCATCCCAAATGTCTGCCAGAGCATGGCTGGATATGGAGAGCTCCACAGCATCCTACACTCACAGAAAGTGCAGACAGAACGAGGCATGACAGAATGGAAAAATCAGCCCAGGGGATATAATTAGGTGTCAAGTTAATATTGCAGCCGCTTCACCACCCCATTCCTTCCAGCTGGCTTCCCAGGCTCATGCACATCCAGTGCTGGAGCCGTGTATCCATCCGTGTAAGCTTGAGAAGGAGCAAATTACTGGATTTACAAAAGGCAGTAAAATCACCCCGAAAACAGAGAAAAAAATCAGGATTGAGCTCCTGTGAGCATCAGCAAACCTTCATGGAAAAAGCTGGGATCCCTGTGGATCCCTCTGCCAGCCACCTTTTTGCAGCAGCTCCTCTGCTGTTCTCAGTCTGTTCTTTAGATGCCAGGTCTGATCAATGTGCCACGTCACACAGATTCTGAGCAGGTCATGTGGCAAATCCCCTTACACTACACAGCAAATGCCATCTGCCAGGCAGTGCAGCAGCACTTGGGATGCTCCATGCTCCCCCCAGCCTCCACAAGACTGCTTTCCCAGCCTGCAGCAAACCCCCACAGCTGGGGGAAAGGCTCAATTCAGATGGTTCCCTGGAAATCAGCAGGTGTATCCCAGGATAAGGGCACGTCTGCTCTTTGCTGGAGCCCAGGACAGGGTGAAAGCTGTAAATCCTGCAGCACATCAGTCACAGGCTCAGCTGAAGCAGGTTAGACCCTGCACCTGGGATGCTCCAAGGCACCAAGAGACAGCCAGAACTGAGCCAGCCAGGCTCCAGTGTTATAGTCCCAGGGATGTACAGCAGCTTTCACCATTTTCTAGTCAGGGCAGACTTTGAGGGTGAGCACAGCCTATGTTCATTAAGCCAAGAGCCTTGGAAACTAAGTGCTGCTTTTCTGGGGAACAAAAACCAGCAGTGTTGAAGCCTTGTGCTACCTCAGCATTGGTAAGCTCCAAGGAGGACCATAACTGATGGTTTGAGAAACCAACAGAGACATCCTGAACCATTTGAGCTGGGACAGGCAATAGGCTCTCACCAAACACACCCAGAGGATGTTGGGGACAAATCCATCAGTCACCCAGAAGGACAGATCCGAGCAGAGCAGGTGGTATACAAGGCCTGGAATACTCGTAGCATCTCAAAAACATTTCTGAAGGACAACATTAAAGCTTTTATTCAAAAAGATTCAACACCTCTTGAAGGAGGAAGTTTTTAAGGTTGGAAGCGGACAGGGAAGGAGTTCTATCCTACTCAAGCAGTGACCAGAAAGGGCTGCAGTGTGCATTGTACTGCACTGCTGCATGGGGAGATGAATGGGGCCCAGGTGTGACCTGTGCAGGGCAGCAGAGGTGGAACAGCTCCATCCCATGCAGCAAAGGACAAAGCTCTGTGTGCTGACACAGACAGTGGTGCTTGTTCCCTGTGGGAGAAGAGCACCCCAGACTGCCAGACACACCTGAACCAAGACCCTGTGGGATGTCCCTATCTGTTTGTCCCACCACCACCCCTTACAATGGGCCAGAGGTCACAGATCTCACCAGTGACCAGCACAGGGCTGAGCCCTCAGCAGCAGCATCTCCTGCATGCAGGAGTCACAGAGGATCAGGCAAAGAAATGTTTCCAAGCTTTGGTGCTGTGGCTAGATCTGCTGAAACTGCAAATCCCAAAGACCTTAATGATCCATACTGCAGCCACGGGAGGGGTCCCCTGGAATCAGTAGAGCCCGCTGAAATAAGTAAACCAAGATGCAAACAAAGAAACAGGAAAATAAATCAAGAAACAAACACACCAAGAGGCAGATAAATAAACAGAACTCTCCCTGCCTGCCCCATTTCCAGCAAGAAACCTGGAGTGACAGTGGAGCTGGGCAGCGGAGCTGAAGGGAAGGCAAGGACTGCAGCACCAAATGCTCTGCCTCAAGTTCTCTTTTGTCATGGAAGAGCCTGGCACGGTGAGAGTAATTAATACACCCTGAAAAGATCCCAGCAGGCTTGTTCCAAGCATTTCCTCATTTGGTTAGCAGGACGATCTGTTCTTTAAGCTAAATATACCATACCAGCACCATAGATATTTTGGGGGAATTCTGTGCAGTTGGAGAAGGGACTGAAATTCAAGTAGGGTTATAACTGTACCTGAGGGGCCTTTGCTGGAATGATGACTTCATTTTTCAGATTTCTGAACAAAGATGACACCTGGCCATTGGGTGTGTGTTTACCCTCCCTCTGCCCTTTAATACCCATTTTAGAGATGTACATCCACACATGGAGGGAATAGTGACTCTTCCCTCAGAAGGAAAAGGCAGGATGACAGCAAAAGCCAAGACTTAATTTTGCAAATGGCAAGTGTGCCTAGACCATCACCTCCAGCAGCTTCTCACACCACACTGTGACTTTTTCAGGTACCTGTGTCCATCTGCTGCAGAAATCCCTCCCCTGCAGGTGAATTTCTCTCAGTTCAGGAACTGATTTTGGCTTCTAGATCCCAAACAACAACCCAGATTGAACAGACAGGTACCTCAGCCTCATCTCAGCAGGGAACCAAAGAAGATTTCCTCTCACAGGATACAACAGCAGCAACACCAAAGTTCTACTAATGGCAGCTAATTACTGTGGTTTCCTGCAATTAGAACAACCAGACTGATGGCACACGTGGTTGGCATCAAGAGCCATAAAGACCCACCTGGGTCAGCACCTGGGTCCTGGCAACACCCAGGAGCTTTGGGAAAGGCAGGAGGAGGGAGCAAGTGAGCACAGGGTGATACTCACTGCATTCCTGCAGCCCCATCCAGGGAACTGGGTCAGGGAACCTCTGAGCTCAGAACTCTTGCCTGGGTTATCCAGCTGAGCACACAGCCCTTTCCAGTGCTGCAATCCCAGGCAAGTAACAAAAATCACTGATTCTCAGTGTGATTTTGGTCCTTTTGTGAGCCATGGGGTTTTCAGCCACTGACTCCAGAAAACCCTCCTGCACTGCCTCAGCAGCAGGCAGCTAAAATCCACTGCCAGGTGCTGCTTGGGAACTCCCAGCTCTGCAGTGAACACCGCACATGCCTCCCATTCCAAAACCAATCACCCCCTCCCTCCTTCCCTCCATTATCTCCAATACCAGGTGCTTCCAGGAGACAAAGTGCAAAGGGCTGGAAAAGTGGATGCCTCACCGAAGGGGACCCCAGCACATTTCATCATCACAGCAGCCAAAGGAATAAATTCAAGTCCTTCCAGATCAGCTCTCAGCTGGTTTGAAAGGTTTATTGCATCTCTGAGGGCTCGTTAACTGCTTAATCCTCTGCCATTAAGAGGAAGCAGAAGTTCTATGATTTTCATTCTGAAAAACATTTTGATTCATTCTCACATGAGGCATATTTTCTTTCCTATCATCTTGTTGGGCGGGCTGTTTTCTTTTTTTTTAAATATCTTGTAATGTTCCCTCCCTGGGCTTCAGGAGGCTTGCTTGTGTTGTGTTTTATTTTATTTTCTTAGCACATTATTGGAACCAGAAGTGTTTGTTCAGCCTGGGGCACAAGGCCTCCCACCAAGCCCCCCTCTGGCACTGTCATTTTCCCAAAACACAGCAGTGGGGTGCAGGTCCCACAGGCCAGGCCTTGGGGCTGGACAATGGCCCAGAGCACCTGAAACGCTGCTCCTCACTGAATTCCACACGTAGCAAACCCACAAGGGAGCTCAACCTCCAAGAGCATGGAAAACTGACTGCCCTGAGCTCCACCTCAGCAGAGGTGACAGCCAGCATCCAGTGCCAGCAGACTTGGGACGCACATGGAAAATCCAGACGTGTGTAACAGAAGGTTAAAGGCTGTTCTGAGCCACCAGGATAGAAACTGGAACAATCAGCCATCAGATAAAACGCAGGTGAAGGAGCTCACCTCAGTTGTCCAGGCTGCCTTTGGAAACAGCTGGGAAGGACAGGCAGGGGCAAAGTCAGCAGAGGAGGACAAACACCCACAGCACAAGGAGTACCACTGCAGCAGGATGAGCCCCTTTCTTGGGATTCTGTGCCTGGCCAAGACTGACAACTTACAGACATCTGGAAATAGCCACATAAATCTCAACTCCCTTGCCGTTAATGCAGGATTATGTAAAAACCCAACAGGGAATATCCCCTCTTGAAGAAATACAATTGCTTTTACTCCAATAATTTCCTATTTTAACTCAATTTTAGAACCGTTAAAGTTGGAAAAGACCTCTAAGATCATCCAGGCCATTTTCCAAAAAATGTCCAAATATTGCGCTAAAAAAAGCCCCCAACAGTAAAAACCCTGTAATATTCCAGCCTGTGACTTTTTAAATTTCTCATTTCAGAAACTCTTCCCTTCACCTTAGTCACACAAAGGCGTGAAGCAGCAGAGGAGAGAAGTGAAGGATTATTTCTATTGTTGCATGAGGAGTTTTCTGTCATACAATACTGTACACCTGCACAAGTCATTCCACAGGCATACCAACCTCACCAGCCCCTGCACATTCAGAAAAAAACTTTCAACGACTCTCCTTTTGGAACTCTGGTCTCACTTTTATCTCTATCCTCATGTCTGAACCATCAGACAAACCAAAAAGACACTTTCATTCCTTTCCAAGATGCTCAAGGCCATATTGGACAGAGCTTGGAGCAACCTGGTCTAGTTAAAGGTGTCCCTGCCTGTGGCAGTGGGTGGGACTGGGTGGGATTTGAGTTTCCTTCCAACCCAAAGCAGTCTGTGATTCTGTGAGTCTTCCCTGTCCCTCATTTCCAAGCCATGGGCCACAAGCACATTTTCCACACTGGTGATGAGATGTGTAAAGTCCAAGCTGCCCCAGCTCCTGGTCACACGCACACAGTTCTTATCTGGAGCGTGACTTTTGTACTTGGGGAAGTGCAGCCACAGCAGCGTAGGCCATAACCCATGAGCTGGGTCCTTGATCCACACAGGGCTCACAGGGGGATCAGCACCAGACTCTGCTTCCTCAGCCTGGAATTGTCTTTTACAGCAGCTCAACTAGGACTGTGGAAAGCAAAGTGCAAAGCTCAGGCCTGGGGAACATAAATCCCCCTGGGGTGCATCAGGCAGGGCAGGTCACTAGCCACGTCTATCAGGTCCTGGGACACCAGCAACATTCCCATGGCTGTGCCAGGACAGCCTGGAATCCCAGGACTGCTGAAGATCTTCACTGTTCACTATCCATGATGGAGATGTTGTATAGCCAATCTCTACCCCAGGCTGCACCCACCCAGTTCCCAGAGCTCAGGTTCTATTGGTCTTAATACAAAATATCCCAGAATCATTAAGGCTGGAAAAGCCTCTAGAGTGAGTCCAACTGCTCTCCCAGCACTGACACGGTTGAACCATGTCCCCAAGTGCCACACCCCACAGCTTTTAAATCCCTGGGCAGCCTGAGCAGTTCCAATGCTTGACAACTCCTTCCGTGAAGGAATTTCCTAAATATCCAACAAGACACTGCTAATACTCAGATTTGGCCAGTGTGCTGGAGCTTTTTTGTTTAGGTGAATTACATTCCCTCCAATAAACTGAGAGGAGGGGAAAAGTTCTTCCCATGCTAAGAGCAGCAAGATAAGAGCACAAGCAATTCCTGCACCGACTGTGACATTTTCCCTCATGTTTGCTCCCCCCACAGCTGTAGTGTTTTGAAATGCAAATAAATTTTCAACTCCTGGCTGTCCTCAGGGTCACTCAGGCACACAGAATCCTCTCCTCGCAGCTGCAGGCAGGGCAAGGGAGAAGGAGAGACACAAACTGTGTCTTTTTTACCAGCAAAGGCTTGTGTTCCCTGCCCAGCAGCCCCAAAGATGTCCCCCAAACAAGGGATTCTCCACAGGGATCCCATGTACCCCTTTGTAATGCTGCCCCCATACCAAATAATCCTGAGTTCCAGCAACTCGGAGGGCAGATGGTGAGACAATAACAGTGCCTGTTGTGGTTGGAAATTTGCCCATAACAGCTCCAAACTATTGGCCTTTGAAAGTATCAACTTGTGTCCACAGTTTGTGCAGCAGAGAACACATCTCTAGCAAGGAAAGCTCTCTACTCATCTCCAATATGGGTCAACTGTTCCCTTGTTTTCCAGGCTGCTGGATCTGCCTTTGATGTCACACGAGGCTGGGTGTGCACAGACACTCATCATCACATCCAGGGGGACTTCAGGCACCTAAAACACTCTGGCTTGCCAGACTTCGACCTCAGAAATGTTCAGATTTGGGATGCAAACCCAACCCAAGAACACAATAAATACAGGGGGACACAGGTAAATTTACTTATATCCTACAGACGTTCACAAGTGGATGTTACATACCAACCTGTGCTGGCACTTTGATAAATACTATTTGATATTTACATCCCACTCCTAATCTCCCAAGTACCTCCTGGATATTAGGAATTTACCTTGTGGCACCTTGGGGGCAGATATGGGTTGTTAGTTTGATTGTACAAGCCTGAAGATGGAATGGGAGATAACGAATAAGTGTTCCCCGAGGCCAAAAATTTGTGGCAGGGACAGACTGGAGCTCCCGGCTCACGGTCATTACTCTGAGTGCAGCTGTGACCAATGACTGCCCCAGTCCTCTGGAGACTGATTTTGAACTAAAAAATTACTATAAATCAGGAAATACCAAAAGGAAACTGGTTTTGGCATGTTTGAGGCTGCCTGTTTTAATATACTGCCAACTCAATTGAAAAAGGGAGTCAGGACAGCAGGATGGAGGGAAGGGGATGGCTAAGATTACCTCAGAGGCTGTCAAGCCACAGCAGTCCCACAGAATTCCTGCCCCAGAATGCAACTTTAAAACCTCCTCCCCCTCATTTACACTGTGTGTGTACAGGGCCTGTGCACAACAGGGACTCAGGTGCAAGTGAAAATGCTGACACAGGCCAGTGTTTCTTCAGTGCATAACAGAAAACTGTTTATAGATACACAAATACTACTGAGGGAGGCAAAGCAGGAGCATTTCCAGTGTCACCAGTTAGGTGGCCTTGTCAGGAAACAACAAGATCCACCCCTGATTTGGGAGCTGCAGCTCTATATATAAACAACCAAGCCCTGATACCCAGGAGAGCATTACAGAAATTACTGGATGAGTAAGGATGCACTGTTTGTCCTGCTGTGCCGATGGAGATGTTAGGATCCCCTTTTTAAAAAAAAAAAACACCTGGAATAGGGTAGACAAGGTGAATCACCTCCAGATATCCCCACCTGCTTGGATAACAAGCATAAAGAAGACAGGGATGTTAAGAGACTTGACAAAGTCACACAAGAAATGTCTCAGCAGAAAAGAGAACTGCAAACAAAAACTTCAGACCTCAGATCTGTGTCCTAATCACAAACTGCTTCAGGCATAAAAATGCTTAAAAATAGAGACAGAAGGAAAACTGGGATAGCAGGATGCTGGAGCTTAACCTACTTGGAGGTTTGAAACTTCGCAGTTCACATCCAAACTTGTCAGCTTGGATACTCTGAAAATACCTACTGAAAGCACAAAATTGCCCCAGGGGTTCATTCCCAGAGCAAGCACATCTAACGCATCCCCCAGCCTCATCCAGAGCCAACATCCCCTCCCCTTGCTGGAATGGCTGCAGCCCAGATCACCATTCTGAGGGAAATGTCACACGCACGTCACACACAACCAACACTTCAATAAACCTTTGTACAGGAACAAGCTGTTATTGCCTGAGCAAACCCATTGATGTGGCTGCCAGCGTTCAAGGCATAACAATTCCAAATATACCTGGGAATCACAGGCCAGGCTGCTGAGCTGCCACAGAACTCCATGGGAGCTGCAGGTAAAAACTGAGGGTCTATTTCCTGCGGAAGCTCTGCAAATTATTCCAAAGTCTTTCTAAAGAGAAAATCTTGGAGCAAAGCCATCATGAGCAGGGATTTCACCTGGATGATCAGGACACTGAATTCCAGACAGGTTTGGGTTGGAAGAGACCTTAAAGCTCCCTCAGTCCCATCCCTGCTAGGGACAGGGCAATAACAGTGAGTGGGAACTGGTTATACTCACTCTCTTGGAGTTAAAACAGCAAGAAGAACTAAAATTACTTAACTGGTAAGAATCAGCTGTCCAGAATTCCCAATCAAGGCTCCCTTCAGGATGGCAGCCTTTTATTATAATGACAATTCTGAGCTGGTAAAAGTGGCTCCTCACATCAATATCAGAAGCCAAAGGGGTGACATGGATTGCCAAACCTGTGCTTGAGTTAAGGGCAACCAAGCTTTCAGAAAGCCCGGCCAAGAGGCTGCCAAGCTCTCATCCCTTGTGTTTCTCTGTTCTGGTAGCAGTTCTCTCTATACCAAACTCTGCCATAAATTACCATCAGAGGAAAATACATCACCCAGCTGTAGACAGGGCATGGCTCAAAGGGATGGATAACTCCAGAGGACCCCAAACAAGCCATGCTGTCACCAGGAACCCCAAGGTGCTGCTATGGACCTTTCTGAAGAGCATCAGAACCAGCACAGGAGAATAAAACCATCCCTGGCAAATCCTTGCTGCTCCTGCACAGTATATAAAGGGATGCAGATCCCCTATCTGCTATTTTCTGCCACTCTCTTTTATTTTATTTTTTATTTAATTCTACCCACCTGTCCAAACTAATTCTGAATAAATGTGGAGAACTGGAAAAACAGGAAGGACACAGAGCAAGATCAGGTGAGTTAGTGAACTTTGTCTTTTGTAGACGTTTACATCGTCATCAGAAGTCAATGCCTCTTGCTGACCACACAGCATGAGAATTTTATAAAAATTTAAAAATCATGCAGAGACCCTTCACTACAGGAAACCTGTCAATTAAAAATTCCATTTGTGAATATACCTTTTCCAGTGATGGAAGCTGATGATGTATCAACATGATAAAGACATAAAGAGGTACAAAAAATGCCATGTGCCATTAGCCCACCAAATCCTCTGTGGATACAGCTGGTTGTGTGAGGGATTATCTCTGGAGGTGCATCTGTGACCCCACCTCACAGGGGGACCCCAGGCTGGCATGTGCTTCAGTCCAATTGCTAAGGGAGAAAGGGTCATTCCCAACAAGTGACAGGCAACAGGAACCCTTCTGGTTTGGAAGAAAAACAGTGTCCCCATGCTCTGCAGTCCAAGCAATCCCAGCACGATGCCCAGCAGTATCTGAATAGAAAGGACATTGTAAAGTAACCCCTCACATGCTGCAGCTCAGGAGTCCTGCACTCACAGAACAGCAAAGTGGATTTTCCCTGGTGGGTGCTGACCCATCCCACTCCCCAGAGCAGATCCAGCCCTGCCTGGGCTCCCCATGGGAATTGTGGCTCCATCTGACCCCTTGTCCCTCCATCAGCTTCAAGGACATGTCCAGCTCCCTGAGCCCTGCCTCTCCTGCAGCCCAGCACCACATTCTCCTTCACTCCCACCCATGTCACACCCCCAAGAGCTGTGGGGAGCTCCCTGGCCAAACATTCCAAGGCAGGAACCAGGCCACGGTGCAGCTGCTGCAATGCAGCACTCTACCAGCTCCCACACTCCACAAACATCCTCTGCCAGTACAAGCCTGCTAATTGAGGTCGGGCTAAATTTAAGTTCTATTTAGTTTCCTTCAAGAAAAAAAAAACTTGGGGGGAAAAAAAGACACTCTGCCTACAAAGGAAATAAGAACAAGATCTCTTCTGAAGTCAGGGACTGGAGTGGATTTGCTGTATCTCACAGCACTATAAAATCGTGACAGGACGAAGGGAATGGCTGCAGCTGTGTCAGGGGTGGGTTAGGTTGGATACTAGGAAAAGATTTTCCCCCAGAGGGTGCTGGGCACTGCCCAGGCTCCCCAGGGAATGGGCACAGCCTCCACAGAGTGCTGCCAGAGCTCCAGGAGCCTTTGGACAATGCTCCCAGGGATGCACAGGGTGGAATTGGTGGGGAGCCTGTGCAGGGCCAGGAGCTGGACCAGATGATCCTTGTGGTCCCTCCCAGCTTGGAATACCCTGTGAATTTGTAAAACAAACCAGCAAGGCAGGTGGCAACTGTACCAAGCCAACTGGGAGCATTTCTGAGGGCAATGGAGAAACAGCAACTC
The DNA here is from genome assembly GCA_018697195.1 of Certhia americana. Classification (NCBI taxonomy): domain Eukaryota; kingdom Metazoa; phylum Chordata; class Aves; order Passeriformes; family Certhiidae; genus Certhia; species Certhia americana. The sequence continues at coordinate 7,498,331 of CM031877.1, forward strand.
CCTGCTGAGCCTGGTCTGCTGCCAAGCGACGCTTCCCTGGCAGGAAAGTATCCCAAGCCCAGCAGGAGCCAAGAGATGAGTAAGGCACTGGATGGGATGCAGACAGGACTCTTCAGGCAGGCTCCACGGGATGTCTGGAGCTGACTGGAGAAATATTGTGCAAACCAACATACTTGAAGGGAGCATTACCACAGGCTCTGCCAACAGAGAAGTCCAAAATCCCGCATATCAAAACTGGTTTTACTCCTGCAGGTCCCAACCCATCATACAGTGCTGACATGTGACAAGAGAGAAGAAAAGGACACCCTGCTGAGACTTTCACTGTAAGCAACACACCTATGCATACCCAGCCCCATGCCCAGAAGCCTTGTGACTCCCCATTCCCTCTTTCCCAAGCAGCTTGGAGCACAGAGGATTTTGTGTGATCTGCCCATGACTCAGAACCTCACCAAAGAAAGCACACAGCAATGCTTCCTTCCTTCCTTCCTTCCTTCCCCTCACCTCCAAGGGCCTTTGGGGAAGGACTGCTTGGCACCTCATGGTGGTTTAACTCCTACCCTGGAAGGGCTCCAGGACTGTTTGGACAGCTCAGAGTTGTCAGCACAAAGCAAAGTGGAACTGAAAAGCAAACACACCAAACCCAACCCCCGGGACACTGCCCAGCACTCACCACAATCTCCACCATGAATCACCAGAAACACAGGAGGGTTTAGGGTGCACTGCTCATCCCTCACACTATTATTGTAAACACTTATTAAATCCTCAGCTCCCTCCCAGTAGCTGCTCAGTGTTCCTGCTCAGACCCACACAGGACACTCAGGGAAATGACAAGCCACATCCTCCCCAGGGCAGCAGCACCACCAGCCTGTTGCTGCACTCCAACCTTCCCCAGACACCCTACCCTAGGGAGAAACCTGAGCCCAGACATATCCCATCCTGACCAGAGCTGCAGGTTCTGTCCCACCAGGCTGGGAGGCACCTTCCAGCAGGGAGAGCACGGCCTCGGCACAGACCCATCCCAAAAACTCAGATAACCACGACAAATGCCCTGTTAGGTCAGGACTTGGTGAGTGAGCACATGGAGCTTTGCAGGATGGCATCCCAGGGCTCCTGCTCCCTAACAGCAAACCAGGACACATTCCTGCATCACCTTCCTCCATGCCAAATTTATCCTCCTCCCAACAGTGGCTCAGAGGATTGCAAATCGAGGGATTACTTGCTGAGCCCACAGCAAGACAAGGTACTGCAGTAAGTGAAACATCTCTGTGTTTGTAAATCCCCTCTGGGTACACAGTGAACACATTCTTCTCCTGGCTAGCCAATCTGAGCCAGCTGCCTCAGTGCACGGTTTATTAAAAAAATGTTACATTTATTGCAGTTTTTGTCCTTAACCCTTTTATTCTTTTGTTCTGCTTCCTGCTCACTAAAAATAAGCAGAGTTTCAGAGATTCATGTCTACAAAATTTGGGCTGCTCATTTGGGCTTCTCAGCAAATTCTTGAAAATTTGTCATCTCCACAAAGCTGGTAACTAAGAAAATTCTTAGCACAACTCCAGTTTGTTTCAATACTGCATTTTTGAGGTGCAGATGATGCCTTGTCACTCACTGCAATCACTAGGGACAGTGACATTTGCTCCTTCAGCCTGATAAATATTTTTGGAGATTGGTCATTGACCCAACAAAACTAACATGAGCTTAAACCAATCAATGAATGTATTGGGTTCTTTTTGTTCTTCTGAATTCCCATGTTCTAGGTTGTGACTCCAAAGTGCAAGTACCACACAGACTTCAGCCAGAGTGTGCTCCGAGCTACTGCAAAAAGCACATGACATTCTGACTGTGAGAAGCAGCTTCTTAAATTCACCTCAGGCCCCTTTCAGCAGGTTAGCACTGCAAAAGGCTCCACAACTGAGCTACAGTGATGCTACAGGAGGAGGGAATCTTAAAATGCTGTGCATGCACAGAGCTCAACTCACAGGGACCCAGAAACATCCCCACGAGCCCCATCCCGGGGATTACATCACTTGGAATACAGGCCAGGGAGCTGATTCACACAGAAAAACAACAATCCTGCTGTGGCAAATGGAGCCATGCCCCTGTTGGCAACACTCAAATTGGATCTGCATCACTCCGGGGAGTTAGGAAAGGGTTATTAAATCAAGGGTGAAAGCAGCTGGTGACTCCTGAGCTGAGGGACCTCATTAGCACAGCCCAGTCAGTGTCACCCCAATGTGTGGGATGCTGGGGAGAGACCAGGACAAGGCTAGAGCTCCCAGAGACTGTCAAGAACCTCCAGTGGAGTTAAAGCAGTTTAGTTCAGCTCAGGGTGACCCTTTGAATGCTAAATGAGCCACTCCTTGAAGCCAGGGGAAGAAGTCAGCGCAGAGGGCAGGGAAAAGCTTTGGCCATTGCTGACTTGTGCCTAAGGAAAACAGACAGGAGGAGGGCTGAGGATGAGAGGGAATTCCCACCTTCCCATCAAAGAGCTCACTCTGCTGGCATGGCTCCTGCCCTCCAAGAGTGCTCCCACAGCATGCACATAAAACCAGCTCCAGAGCCACCCGGTGCTGTGAGCTACCTACTCCTGCTGCAGTTCCACATGGGTCACTGTCTGTTCCTGACTCCAAACCAGCTCTGGTGCTTTTCAAGCCCCAGTAAGGATCCCTGCTGGTTCCAGTTGAGCTGATGAGACTTGCCACAGGTCTGACTCCGTAAGGACAAGCACATACTCTGGAACAGCTGGTAGTGAAACACTTTTATGTCAGCTGAGGGAGTGCACATCACTGCTACCAACCAACTCAACTGGAAAAAGTGCAAGAAATGGCTCCCTGCCCTTTGCCAGCCCTTTTTTCAAAAGGCATCTGGATGCACAAGGAGTCTGAAGACTCACTGGAAACAACTTTAACAGAGAAACTCCCTTCCTGCCCCACACATCCTGCCACTTCTCCCTCTGCCTCTGCACAAAAGCTGGGAGACATCAGATGGACAACTCTGGCACAAGGGATCTGCTGCAAAGCCACCCAACAGATCCCATCACTGCTTTCCTGATGGCCTTAACTCCTGGGCAAGCCACCTACAGCCCACAGCTGCTCCAGTCTGCACTGCCAGATATCCCTGGGTGTTGGCTCCCAGTAGGAACAGCCGAGCCTGGGGACCTGTGACAGCATCCGAGTGCTCTGGCTGCTCCTCAGCACTGCAGGAATCTGGACTGGAGGTGGCACAGAGAAAGGGCAGGAAAGAGCCTGTGAAATCAGAGTTCATCCCACAAAGAGTGGTAACAATTGTGTAACTTTGCTGATGGGGAGGGAACAGGGACCCTGAATAGAGAGGAAAAGTCAGCTGTGAGGAAACAATATCCAGTTAATTCCTGTAAATCCTGTAAAATTCAAGGAAAAGGCAGATGAAGGATTTAAACTGCAAATTGTGCTAGAATCATACAGAGGCACTGAGTTAAGAGAAATGCAGGGGTTTAACATGCCTCTTAATTAATCACTGACATACAAACAAAGTTTATATTCCTGGAAAAAAATATTTATTTGAAGACTTGAAGAGGTTGAAAACCCATCTGCAGGAGCTGCAACCACATTCAGTGCTCCCACATCAAACCACGATGCTTCCTATGTCAAAGCACAATGTTTGCTTCTCATTAGCCTCAGTTTCCCTTTCAGCCACAGATTTGTGTCACACTTTTGTCCCCCAGCATGACTCTGAACAGCTATGACCGCCCTGACAAACTCCCAACAGAAGAACTCAGGAGCAGGTTGTTTCTTACCATCATGGCCAGAGTTGAGCAGGTGCTCCCCCAGGTCACAGCCAAACACCCTTTCCTTGAGGATCCCCCGCTGTTTCAGTTTCTGTTTTGTTGGGCGCGACTTCATGAATGTCCGGAGGAAGGTGATGAGCTTCCCGTGCTTCTTTGACACTGCACAAGACAAGGAACAACCACTTCATTCCAGATCTGGCAACCACTGAGCAGAACTCCTTCTACAGAGCACGTAAGAACTGTAGTAACATTATTATCAATTATTTACAGGAACAGATTATCCAGGGTTCAAAACTAAACAGAGACTTGGCTTTTGTTCCAATCCATGGCTAGTGCAGAGTTACAGGAGCAAGCTGGAATGGAAGGATTGACACAATGACACCTTTCTCTGCAGAGTAGCTTCAGGCAAGAGCCACCTGAAGGGCTGATGGTGGGCAGCACCTGGGAGGGGCAATTTCATCTCTGGGAAATGAGGCTCAACTGAGAGATCTGGTAATGCCCTGTGCAAACCAGTAACCTACACACAGAAATAAAGTTTTGTGACTGGCCTTTGTTCTGGTTTGAGGCCCCTCCAGAACAAAGGGCTGCCTATAATCTCTGAGGCTGAGCAGGTGGAACTCCCTGAGAGCCCAACCTGACCTCCCAGCACACCAGGACCTCACTTCCCCTCATGGCACCTGCACAGCCACCACCCCAGAGCCTCAGCAACTCCCTTCTCAAGCCATCACAACAAAAACACACAATATCACAGAGTCACTGAGGCTGGAAAAGCCCTCCAAGGCTATCGAATCCAAGCTGCCAAATCCCTACCCTGTCACGCTGCCCACAGAGCACCATATCCAGGTGTCCCTTGGACACCTCCAGGGATGTGGACTCCACCATCCAGCCCATAGAACAGGCCCCTAAGGCAGGTGATGGAAGAGATGCAGTTTATCCTCTCTAGAATGAACACAATCCACAGAGATTGAGGATGTGGCTCAGGAGCTGCCTTCCAACCTCCTGCTCTGTCTCTCTGGGCTATGCTGGGGAAACTCTGGTCCCTCTACTAAACCCACCACCTCAGGAGCTGAATCTGAGTGCAAGGCAAAGGAAAGCAGTGGGTGACAGCAATGACCTGGCCCTGGGAGGAGAGGCCGGGCTCAGGTTGAATGGGAGCAGAACAATGCCCTGGAATGTCAAGGTTCCTCCAGAGGCCCTCCGAGCCTCCCCAACAAAAGTGCCATTGTGTACACGATTTAAAAGCAGTTTAATTTAACAGAAGAGCTCTGCTGAAAGGGAACAAACCCCCGGGTACAAAGGGCCCTGCTTTGTGAGGAAGCCTTTACAGCTTGGGAAGTTGTAAAGGCTGCTGCAGTAGCAGCAAACACCCTCCCTTGCTCCTCCCTCTCATCCCAGGCAGGAAAGACAAGACCCATATATCCCACTTCCATTAAACCCACAAATACTGCAATCAAATATCAGCAGAATAACACCTTCCAAAGTAGTGAAGACCCCTGGGGACAAAAGTTTGTCCCTTCAGTGTCACCTCTGCTGCCTAATGAAATGTGAAATACAGAGAGCAGCTCTGAAATCTCAACAAAGCAGAGATGAATGGGCACTGCTTCACTCAGGGGGTTCTTCAACCAGGAAATATGGAAAACTTTGTCCCAAGATAGTGATTATATCATACAATACTTCAGGACGCTTTAATCCCTTCACACAGCTGAGTATTTCTCCTTCCATTCTACCAGACACTGAAATGGTCCCTCTATTGAGACATATAATAAAAGTTATTTTGAGATATATATATATATATATAAATATATGTGTGTATATATATATATATATGTATATATAAAATAATCCTGATTCCACTGACCTTAACAAAATTTGTACCGATGTGAGGAGAGCAAACTTCTTCTGCACAAAGTCCCCTGAAGCAGTACAACACCAAACCGATCCTCAGCAGCACCTGAATACCTGAAATCCCCAAATCACCACCAAACCCCCCATCTGCATCCTCAGCAACCAAATCCAATTTATTTAATAACCACAGGAACCTTGAGCATGACAAACTGTGGCTGTGGGGGCTTTAATTAAAGGAGTGTTTGCAGTTTGATGGGGTTTTTTAATTGCATGCAATAAAGGAACAGATTGTGCTGACATGCCAAACAAAGTTAGGATGGGGTTTGGTTGCATCCATCATCACAGGAAAATAAGGGCTCATTTATCACTTCCTATCGGCCCAGCTCAAGGATAAATGGAGACAGTCTCATCCTGACTAGTGTGGAATTTCCAAGGTTAGCACCCTCAGGCTGCTGTGGTAACACCACTGGAGGTGAGAGACCTGAGACAGATGCTTTTACAACAGGCAAACAGAGCAGCTACTAATCCAAACAAAGCAATCATTAATATGTGTGTATTCACTTGAATCATTTCACACTCTGTATACTACATACCTTGCTTGACGTAATGAAAAACGAGCCCAGCAGAGAATGGATTTTATATGGAGAAAAATGCATCCAATTCTAGTCCTGAAGAAATTCTACTACTAATGCAGATCAGCAAGTGACTTTTGGGTGTCACTTCAATACTAAACCTAGAAAAAAACCTGCAATGGATGAACTTCCATGGTCCAAAGATATACTTGGCTTGGCATCACTGATCAGAAAATTGACCTGAGTTTTTAAAACACAGTAAATCTTCTCTGCCTTTAAGTCACTCACTGCAGGTTAAAATAATTGTCCTGCTTTCTGCACCATTAAGCAGACTCCTACAAACTCCCTGCCACAGAGAAGTGGTGGAACAGCCAAGGACTCGTGAGGGCAGGTTCAGCCTGTGGAAGTGTTTGCACGGCTCCCTGGTCACACACAGAGCCTGCTCTGCTCATCCCAGATCGCTGCCTGCTCTGTAGAGCCTCTCTGAGGCTGAACCCAGTTCTGAGGGCTGAACCCACGCAGGAATGATTCACTCGGGCTTCTGCTGGGTGGGGGAGAACAAGAGAACAGCAAGAAAACCCAAGTAGTCATCTCCCTGCTGACAGGTTATTAAGGAGAAGGAAAGTAGGTAGGTGTCTGAGAGGGATGAGCTCTGCTCCTGAGCCGTGGGAGAAACAGAAAAGGTGGGATCCTCCCACTCTCCGGCATTACCGACCCTCAAACCATCAATCTATCCTGAGAGATTAATTCCTGCTGCATTCTGGTTTAGGTGAATGCAGCACAGCAGACCCAGGCTCTGGATAAGCACCAATGCCAAAAGCTGCCAGGAATGCTGCAGAATCCATGTTTTTTGCTCCAAACCATCCATCCCAAAGCTTTGCTGCCCCACAGGTGGCAGTGATAGCAGCAGCCAGCAGTGCTCTCCTACTGCAGCATCAACAACTCTTCTGCACCCACAGCTGGTGACAGCAGGAAAACAAGGGAATCAAGGCACAGGGTTTAGAGCTGAAGCAAATCTACAAGTGTTACAAACCAAGCAGACGTGGTTAAAACAATTGACCCTTTCCTACCATTATAGTCCCACTAATAAAGCAGGGACATGATAGAGCTGATCCACTCACAGCCTGTGTCACCACATGAGCTGTTCATAGAAATAAATTTGGGAACCAGCATTTCTAATGGACAATTTCCATTGGTTGCTGTGCTTTAAGTTACCAACTGAAAGCCAAACCAAACCAAACAAAAATTCCAACATTTATCCATATTACTTTTCACCTCAGACTTGACCACTATAAAACACATTGTTTACCAAGAAACAGAGACTTTCCTAGAAGGAGCAAGGGCTGCTTTTCCTCAGAAAGGCAGATTTGGCTTAATATCCTGGCCTGAAGAAGCAAAGAGAAATTCTCCATCCAGCGGAGAGAGCCTGGCTGCAAAAAACCCCAGATGAAACCCAACTGAAAAACCCCACCTGAGTCTGGATCACTTCTGAAGTTTTGCTGGCACAAACATGTCAATTAGGAGCACGCAAAAATCTCCCCCCTTTGCTGTCATAACTGTGCTGGCCACAGCTTTTACATAGTGGGAAGGAAGGGAAGGAAAAGGAATCCTCATGCCAGGTAGTTCATTGTGGCTTTGGGAAGCTGCCCAGCACCTCCCCTAGGAACATTTATGGAACAGGTATTGTTGTTACACCACCAGCATTGGTGGTGCAAGTGAGGCCCCAAATCCCCTCCGACACTGGTAAAAGCTATTAAGTAACAAACACTTCATTAAAAGCAGGGCTAGTTTACCCTCAGGACATGCTTTCTGCAGCTTTACTGGAGAGCTGTGCCAGCCATCAGCTCTTCATCAGCTTCACACTCTTCCTCAGCACAACTTGCCCTCCTGGAAGCCCACAGTGATCCCTTGGGATTTGCTGAGGGCTCCTGAGCCTTCCTCTGAGCTCAGCCCATGGTGGCACTCCTGGGTGTCCCCACACTGTTCTCTGAGGCTGAGCTGAGCCACTGCCGTGACCAGGATTAGGAATAATCTGCTGCCCCTGATGCTCTTAGGGCAGAGCTGGGCCAGCCCAGGTGAGAGAGCCCAGAACTGATCTGCTCCCCCTGATCCCTCCTGTGCCTCATGCATTCGTTAGAGATGCAGTTATTTGGAATTCACAGCACAGACCAACAACACCACGTGGCTCAGCCAGAACTGCACGAGTGATGCCTGGCCACAAAATCCTTCCCAAGATCACTGCAATATTTAATTACAATTGCCCCAAGTGCTGCCAATAGAAGGAAAGGTAGGATGGCAAAGAGCATCAGCTCCTTCTGATTCCTTGGCTTTGGATCATAGAGACCAAACAGGAAAAACCCTTTTAACAAACAAACAGAGCCTTACTGTGTCCCCAGATTTGCTCTGCTCAGCAAGAAAAGCCCGTGAGAGGCTCAAGAAGAAAACACAACTCAGCCAACCCTGCAGCAGGACAGCATCTCCCAGCTGACTCATCCTGCCTGCCAAATGCCATGGGACATCCAGGCAAATGGTGACCTGGCAACAGATTCTAAACACAGAATCCCAGAGTGGTTTGGGTTCGAAGGGACCTTAAAGCTCATCTTATTCCAAACTCCTGCCATTGTCAGGGACACCTTTCACTAGACCAGGCTGCTCTAAGCCCCATCCAGGGCAATGGCAACTTCCTCCAGGACACCCTCCCAAACTCCCTGCCTGTTTCCCAAGCCCTCTGCCTGTTCCCTGCAGCCTCACAGCCTTTGCCAAGGGAAAACAAGCTCCTGCTCCACAAAGAGCACCTGTACCATTTCCTGTTGTTAACACTAATATTTGGGGTTTGACAAAATCCCCTTCCCAGGGTAATAGCACCATGTTTTCTGATGCAGGGTTAGCACACTTTGGACTCCAAGAGAATAATCTTGGAGGGTGTTTGCTGACCCACATTCCCAGCACATGGGCAGCCTGTTTGTTTCTGTTATTCCAAGTGATTTTACAGGTCACAGCACCCAGCTGGCCCCCGCTGCAAGGGGAGCCTGGTGCTCAAACCAAAGCAACAACAATACATGTGGCTGAAGAGATCCACAGCAATCACCAAACTGCACTGGCAGGCACAAAATCAAAGATGGAAAAAGGTGTGGGAATGTCATAAAGAAAAGCATTACAAAACAGAAGTGAAATTCATCCTCTCTGAAGGGAGATTTATGGCAAGCCACGCAAAAATTTTTTCCAGGCTATTGGTCCCTCCAGAGCCATTCTCTTCTAAAATTAAACTGCTGCAGGGAGAGAAAGGAGAAGCAACAGACTCTTCTGAAAAAAGAGTAGCACCAGGAATCAGGGGATGAGAAGCTGGGGTTGTTTTTGCCACACATTTCCTGCACTCCTGATTCTGCACACTCAAGATCACACTGAAGGGTAGGAGCAGAGCGAGACCAGCTGGGTCCTCACACAGCCTCAGCTATCCTGACCCTTCCTGAAAACATCAGCCACTATACTCAATATCCATCCCCTCACACTTGGAAAAACCCACCCTGCAGACCCACATCTCACCAAGGAGAAGTGATGCCAAGCCAAGAACTGAGTCACATCTCCCAGTTCTCTGTCATGTTCCTTAGCAACAAGACACTTTCCTCCTTCCCTCCTGCCACGGCACATTCTATTTTGAAAGCTCATTTACACAGCCCTAAAAACCCCAAGCAGAATGTGGAACCACGCACCACCAAGCACCATCCCTTAGTCCTTGAACAGAATGCTGGGTTTGAAGAAGGACCAACCAACACAGCAATAATCTCACTGATCTCTATACTGGGCTACCTCAGCGAGCATGAAGTTTTTCAGGAGTTAATTTAAAAGTCCATAGATATGACAGCCTGAAAATATCTTTCTATCTCCAGCAACTTTCATAAATGTGTACTGACTGATTTGCCACAAACAAGATCAAAATAAATGTGTGTTTTCTGATGCTGCAGCATTTCTCTTGTGCCCGGCTGCCATCAGTTAAGGCTGGGCTCTGAAGTGAAGAAATATGTAAAAGGTGATTAATTTCAGTCTCATTTGAGAAAAACCATTCAAATTAACTAAGACAAGAACCAGCCAAGGATAAGGACAGATTTCCAGTACCATGAGAGGCCCACACATATGGAGAGTAAAGTAGGTCATTGATAAGAGCTGGTGCTGTTTATTTACAAAGCCTGGTAATAAGGAAGTTGCATCTCTTGCATCTGCCCAGGCTCCTGCAGCCATGCTTTGGGCAGTGTCTGTGCAATGACCTCAGCACAACTCCAGTTATTCCCCATCCCTGCCAACAGCAGCCCTCAGCTCAGGTCGGCTCCTCTTGGTCAGCACAGGAACATCTGGCACCAGAGATCCACCAGCCTGGCAATTCACAATTACACAATTCCTTCAGCTTCTGCTGCATCTGGGACTGGTGACTCCTCTGCCAGAGACAGGACACTGCAAATCCAGAAGCTACCAGCATGGTGGCTACTTTCATTTAACTAAAATCACATGTCTGTACTGGCATGCACAAGGATCATCTACAGTGTGAACTGCCTGGAGAAGTTTCTGTAGGGCCAGGAGAAAACACGGACATGAATCAGGAGCTAATGTACAACAGCAAAACCTCCTTCTGTGCTCCTCTGCCAAATTTCTGAGTGTTCGTAATGGCTTAAGAATGATAACCACCAGGTTAGTCTGATGCAAAAGTCTATCACCTATATCTGATACCAAGAAATCTGTGCTATATTCTAGCCTTAAGACACGACTGATCTTTACACAGAATCAAAGACCATAAGTGAGCACTAAAACAATACAACCTGACCTCTTGAGAAAACAGACCACAGGACATCTTCGAATTAATCCCTGAAGGACAGCACACCTGTCCCAGGGCAGCAGTACATGGCCAGGAGATATGAATCAATTATTTATATAGCTGATGGCTAATAGAGACATGAGAGAGGTTTCAAAGGTTAAAGGGCTGGTAAGGTCAATCTATTAATTTTATTAAGTTTAAATTGTATTTTGGAAAAAACCTACAGTGCTGACTAACAGAGTCCTAGTGATGATGCAGCAGGGACAGGCTGGGACAGGCAACTGGGCGAGGAAATAATGATGGATAGGGCTGCAGTGCAAAGGAAACCAGTTTTTAGAGGCCCAATCTGGAAAAGGAATGGGAGCTGAAAACAAACTGATATATATATAGCACAAGTGGCAGTGGGGTCAGCAGCTCAGGTGACACAAAGAGGTCACAGGGTCAGCAGCAAAACTGGGAGACAAGGGGAGAAAACTGGGAAACATGGAGCTAGGAGAAAAATATCCAGAGAGACATTTGAAGTATCTTTTTTCTCTTTCATTCTAGCTGAATCTCTGTATTCTAGCAGAGCTTAACACAGTCCTTTTGCTTATCTTGCCTACCCTGGAGACTGAGGATCCTTTAGAAAGGTTGCTCTGAGCCAGGTAACCATGACAAGCAGAAATGAACACCAGATCGACCCAGCAAGGAGATGCTGTCAGCCTTCCACCCACATTCACTTTGGCATGTCAGGATTGTTTGACCTCGCATGTCCAAGGTCACACCACACCCAAAAATGTGAGATCTGACACCAAAATGTGCCTATGTGCAATCCTACATTCCCACTAAAAAGACTGTGACAGTGTAACCTGAGGGTATCTCTGATGCACAGCTCGCATAGTCTGAGAAGAAACCAAATTTCAAAATGACCCCAAGGTTGTGTTGATGGGGCCCATGAAGGATGTCATTGGTTAAAAGAATTTCTGGAACCTCACCTGGGGCAGCAGCATTAAAGGTAAGCATGAACATCAACCCTATGCTGGATAACTCTGCAGACACCTGCAACTCAGGGAGAAATGGAAGAGCCCTCAAGAGGCAAGATGTCACCCCAGCAGGGCCATCTCTGCCAGAAGCTTCTCCAACTCACCTGTCATCACCAACAGGAATGTAATTCCCAGAGACAGTGGTGGCAATGCCACACTTTCCCTGCTGGAGCTGACTAGAGCTGCTAGCTATCCATACAGATGGAATTGCCTAATGGACAACCTCAACCTCCTTTTAGGACAAGCTAAACGAAACATTTTTTGTCCTGGCTCCAGGGGCCACAGCCTCAGAGAAGTCAAGAGCTGATTGTTCCCAAACTCACACTCACTTGAAAGCAAAGTGCCTTTGCTCTGCCTAGTTCACAGCCCAGCTGTGCTCCATGCAGCTCCTTCCCTGATTAAAACACTTCCCAACAGTGCCATAGAGCTGCAGCTCAGCTGAGCCTCGCCCACACGATTCCTGCAAGTGGCAGCAGCACTGCAGGAGATCTTCCAAAAGCTTGACAGGAACCCAAGCTGAACCTGCATCACATCAAGTGCTTTGGACTCAGACAGGCAGCCCAGAGCCTTCACAAGCCGTTCCAAGAGGAGTGTGCCATCAGCCAGGCCGGGATCACCGGAGTGACGGCGGCACCGTGCTCCTCCAGCCCGGGCCAGTGGGAGGAGGTGAGCAATGGAAAAGGATCTGACAGGAATCAACTAACAACACAAGTGGAATAATGAGGAGTTTGGCAGATGGAGCCCGATCCCACAGCAAGAGGGTGTTTGCTCTTACGCAAGGCCTCGGGAAGGCACAGGAAAGGAACAAACCCTTTGATTCCATGGAGAAGGGGCATAAGTGATCCCTCTGGAAACAGGAGGAGGCCCAGATCAAGGCACACACTGCCTTGGTGCTCCCGATGCCCATGGCACAGCCTTTGCCTCGGTCCTTGAGTACAGACTGTCCAGAGGTATGTGGTACTCCCAGTATGACAAGGAACATCCCTGCTGCTCTCCCAGGCACTTCCCAAAGGCTGCCTCTCTCATTTTCACCAGCCCAAGGGCAAATGTTTGCAGCCCAGACCAGTTACTTCCAAATTGCAGTGACCTACCCTTCCCAGATAGATACTGCTCTGGTTCTTCTCCTATTTGCTTCCTGAACTGTTCATACTTTAGCCATTAACCACTGCATTAAACCTTGAGATGATTCCACCTTTGGAAGTTAACTTTCCACTCAGCTAGAGTGGAAACAAAAAAAAAAAATACTGAAGACTGTGACCACAATTTTCATTCACATTACAGCCACGTTATACAGTACAAGAAGATATAATAGCTAAAAGAGGATAAAAATTACTTTTTCACATACATCCTCCTTACACAGCTGAAGAAATGCAAAAAACTTCACTGAAAGTGAAAATTGGACCTAAAAGTTTGGGGATTTGAGGTGAATTAAATCTGCTTTTTAAGACTTCGGAATGAAGATAATGTATTGTTTTGCCTGCTTTATATTCTTTTTCTTTCACTTCCCAGTGCAGGGCTTTGATTTCAAATGAGCCTCTTTTATCACGCCTGTATGGTGCCCAGAACAAAGGAGGTGGGGGAAGAGTGGAAAGGGAAGGCCTCCTGTCTTCTCTGCCACAAATAATCAGATCCTGCAGGGCATTTAGTCCTTAAAATGGGCTCTGGCTTTTAGGAGGTTTTCTGAACAAATAGGAACAGACGAGCCATGGCTACTTGCAAAGTGTCTACTGTGATCATAGTAATGTCTCTCCCTGGGAATTTTATTTTCAAGAGTGTGCATTCCCTGCCCCAGGGCTCCAGCAAACAACCGGCTGGCAGTTTTAAATAGGAAGCCCCTTTCTTCTGACCTACAGCATCAATAATATTAATGCTTAGGAATGTGTCAGTCTGGAAGACAAAAGGATAAAGTGATATGCAAAAATCTATTGAAATTTAAATTGTAGACATTCCCCTCTGTCAGCTGCCTCTTTGGGAGGGAGGTATAGATCTGTGAGGGAGGCATGAACTCCAGCCCTGCAGCCCCAGAATCACGGCTGGGGTGGAGGGGGTCTGCACGCTGGAATTCCTTCTCTGCTGGGCTCTGGGTGGGAAATCATCACACAAATCATCCTGGACATGAAAGAGGCTCCCTTTAACCGCTCCAGTTTGCTACACACCCATAAGCCAAGAATAAATCCAATAAAATAGTTCACAGCTATGGATCCAGTGTGGAGAAAGGTGGAATAGAAACCTCATGGCAGAGATTAGTTAGAGGGAAACAGAAGTAAAACAATTAACAAAGAGGGGGAGAAGGGCAAGTATGTAAATTTAATTCGTATTTGGTCACCAAGGCAGGGAAGCTGCCCAAGGGCACACATCCCCTACTATCTTCTCCCACTGTAAAAGCACAGGTCTGTAACCAGCAGCCAGGGATGAGAGAGAAATTACTGGCACCAGGTATGTTTCAGCTGGCTGAAAACATGATCCCTGGCAGGGAGGCATCTGAGCACCCCCAGAGCATCACCCCCATGCAGGATCAGCTTTGCTCCAGGCAGTGTCCTGGGCACGACACCGAAGCACCCTTGGGCCCAACCAGAGGGTGTTAAGTACCATCAAATCATGGAATGGTTTGGCTTGGAAGGACTTTAAAGCTCATCTCGTCCCACCCCCTGACACGGGTAGGGACACATTCCACTATCCCAGGGTGCTCCAAGCCCCGTCCAACCTGGCCTTGGGCACTTCCAGGGATGCAGGGGCAGCCACAGCTGCTCTGGGCACCCCGTGCAAGGGCCCCACCACTCTCACAGGAAGGAATTTCTTCCCAATATCCAATGTAAAGCATGTACTAAGAGCCTCTTTCCCGACGCAGCTCCACCACCACCGGGAAAGAAGAATCCTCATCCAAAGCCGCTCATTCCCCACACACACATGAAGTACCTGGCAAGTTACTAAGCAACAAGTGGCACAGACACCTCCGGCCCCTCTCCAAGCTCCCGGCCGGGTAACCCGAGGTATCGCTGCCTCACCTGGCCCTGCTCCCGGCCGGGTCCCCCGCGCCCGCTCCGCGCCGGGCTGCGCTCGGCTCCGCCGGGATCCGCGGGATGCGCCGCCTGCTCGCAGCCTCTGCAGCTCTGCCAAGCCCCTCCCCGGCTCCTCCTCCGCAGGTGCCTCCTTCCTTCCTTTCTTCCTTCCTTCCCCCCTCCCTCCTCCCCGGCTCCCGGCCGCTCCTGCGCTGCCCCCGCGCCGGCACCGCCGCGGGCCCTGCCGTCCCTGCTGCCGCCCCTCCCGGGGCCGGGCAAAGGGGCAGGGTGGGATGGGGGAGCGGCACACGCCTGCTCGTCTGGAGAAGGTCTAAAATATAAATACAAAAAATCCCAGGTGTAAAAATCTAGAATGGGGGTGCAGAGAAGATGAATCAGGCTGTGCTCGGTGGTGCCCAGCAACAGGACAAGAGGAACAGGCAGTTCGAGCTGAACGTGAGGGGAAGCTTCCCTGTGCAGCGATCAAGCACTGAACAGATCGTCCAGAGAGGGTGTGGAGTGTCCCTCACTGGAGATATTCCAGAACCCACTGGACACCCACTGGGATGGCCCTGCTGGAGAGGGGAGCCGGGACCTGGTGACACTCCATCCTGGGATTCTGTGAAGGTCTGACCGCTGGCTTTGCCCAATGTAACCCACAGCTGCTCCATGTAACCTCCATCATCAGGACAGGCCCCGTGTCATCCCCTCAGCCTGTGAGCACCTCCAGGAAAACACCCGGGCCAGGAAAGCTGCATTTGCCTTTATCCACTTTCTCCTTCCTTGCTCCTTCATGCCACAAAAACTACAGAGGACACTGTGGTGAGGGCCACAGCCTAATCCCACCAGGACTGTAGAGCCATGGGGCACATCTGTGCCACCTTCCCTATCCCTCAGTCACTGCTCCTGCTGCAAATCCGCGAGGCCGTGCTGGAGATGTGTCTCAGTGTGTCCAGAAGGAAGGGAGAGACACTGGCCATGCCTGAGGGCTCTGCTGGACGCAGGTCTCAGCTTACAGATGGGACACAGGCTGGCCCCACAGCCCTGGGGACAGCACCTCGCACCCACCATGTCCCTGGTAATACAATCACAGAAACAATGTCCCCTCCCAGTCCGAGGGCTGAATCAATGATCAGATCACTGAAAACAAACCCAATTAAAAACTCTGGGAGTTCTGCTCTTTGGAAGCAAAGCCAAATGACAGGATCATTTCCCAGTGACCCAGTTCCAGCCAGGCTCCAGCCCAGAGACCCTGGATTTGACCTGACTCCAGCACCGCCATCCCTGCCCAGTCTTGGCCAGCTCCTGGAGCAGGAACAAGAGCCAGGAGGACAGGAAGACTCAGTCAAGCCTTTTCCTAGTGCCAGAGAAGCTGTGACCTTACCTGCATTTACTGCAGTTTGTGTAGGCTCTGCTGTTGTGCTGTTTGACCTTGAGCTCCCCCGTTAACACCAGTTCATCAATCCCAGTAACTGCTGTCACCCACTTTAAAATGTGGGTTTATCAGCTAAAGGTGGCCATCCTCAGGGTCAGAAGGATTAAGGAGGAATTTGCCTCTCTATCTGCAGTCATCTTGATGAACAGGAAGGAAGAACTCATTTCTTTGGGTGCTCATGCTTTCTCCTTTGTGCTAGTTTCAAAATCGTTTGCTGATTCACATTGCCTGATAATCCTGTTCCCCAGCTACTCCGTACACTTGGAATTCACTGCTGGACTTGTTTGTCCTGGACAATGAGAACACTACCAGGGTTTACCTCAGCAGCCAAGCAGGACCCTTAAATCCACTTCCCTCTGAGTAATTCCAAGTACAAACCCTTCTCCCTGGTACCAACTCACCATTCTGGAAGCATTCTTCCTATCAAACCCATTGATCAAAGCTGGGAAAATCCAAACACAGATGAATACAGCAGAAGCAATGCTACTCCAAATTAACATGCAAAATGCACATACAATTCATAACAGTATCCAGGACTTCAGAGCAGTAACACTGAGCTGCCCAAAGCTGCCAGGATGTGTTGTATGCTCCCTACATTTTTTTTGTCTTTTTACTATAGGCCAGGCTTGGCTAGGAAGACTCCTTCAAGGCTGGTGACACCCCATTCACACACTTTGCCAGTGCCCAGTTTCAAACTAAGGCCAGGAGTTGCCCAATCCTATTTTTACTAATCAGAGCAGGAATGTAACATCTGCATCCTCAATAACACAGAGCTGCCTCAGCTTCAGGCTTGGGTTTTACCTTTGCAATTACTGCTCTGAGGAGGTATTTTACTACCTGGTGTACAATGACACACTTTTCCCCCATCTGCACTTTGTTTCCTGTAAACGAAAATCTTTAATCCTTCCTTGGAAACTTCCTTTCTCTTAGGAATGAAACCTGAGCAACCAAGATGTGACTCCTCTGCACCTGGGACCTCCTGCACCTGCACAGGGGTTTCTGCTTTCCACTGCACTGAACGGCACTGCGATGTCTTTTGCTGCTTCTGAATATGTGATTGGAAATAATAAAATAATCACACGAGTCTCACTTTCTGCTCTAATTTCTTTTGCCAGACAATTTTAAGCATTTTTTTTTTAATTAAGCAAGTGGAAGAGATGCATTCCCCACTCCCCTGAGGAGTTGGGCTGCTTGCTGTGGAGCAGAGGAGGCAGATAATGATTATCTTTTAAACCCAGATAAGAAGTCCAAGCACTTGAAACCACAGAAAAAAGGCTGCATTCGTGTGCTTATCAAATTCAATCCTGAAGCTCACCCTATCCTCCAAAAGTTATTTCAGACAGAACTGGGAAGGCAAAGCAATCCAAAGAATGTTATTAGTGCAGCCTGTAGCTTCTTCCACCTTCTGGTTTTGCAAATGTAACCACTGAAGGAGGTTCAAGCCAACATCAGGAGTTTGCAGGATTTGCCAATGCTGCTTCTTACTTAGGCGCAGTCAGCTGCTCCCAAAACACAAACACACACAACACAAATAAACAAGAACCCTTTTAAAAATAAGGGGTGTTGCTGAGAAACTATGATGAAAGCAGAGTGAGGCGTTAAACAACAGTGCAGCACATCATGGCATGGAGTGCCTTAAAATTACTGGATTTGATTCAAAGCTGACAACAACCAGGTTTGACATCCAGGTATCTCATGTCACAGAGTATAGAACCATCAAATCCCAGAATGGGCTGGAAGGGACCCTAAAACTCATCCAGTCCCACCACTGCCATGGGCAGGGACACCTTCCAGTATCCCAGGTTGCTCCAAGCCCCGTCCAACCTGGCCTGTGACACTTCCAGGGATCAGGCAGCCACAGCTGCTCTGGGCATAGTGGTACCAAGTGGTGACTGAGCTTTTGGTGGATGGAGCCGTGGTCTGCCATGGCTCGCAAGAAAAATATTCCAACTATTCTGTTTATGAAGTCTTTGTTTACAGAGGGGTGGTGGCATAGCTGCTCAACCTTTCTGAACTTCCCAGGACCAGGTTTTACTGAGGGAGAGTTGAGCTATGCATTGGTACAACCCTTGATAAACCCTTCGGCCAGGAAGAGATCAGAGCTTTGTGCCATCATTTGTGGTTAAAGCTGCCTGAAGTATTTCCAAGCCACAGTCTGTCTCCCACACTAATTTACAGAATTAGTCAGGAGAAAAGAAGAGGAAAAGCAGAGAACAAACTCCCTCTTGCCAATACTTCAGAGCTTTTAGCACAACTGCAGAGTTTTGCTAAGCCAACTATTATTACAGCTAAGTCACATTTTGACAGAGCTTGTGAGAAAGGAAAAAAATGATCTTGTTTAAAAATAACAGTCCCCCCAACCTGAGTAAGTGGAGAGCAGGCAGAGTGAGAAAGCAGCGCAGAACAAGTGAAAAGGAAAGTGGCCTTATTAAAGCACTTTGGTGCCTCCAACACCCTGCACTCGGCCAAGTTTCACTGCTTTGCTTCACACTACTCAGCCTATTTTGGGGGATGCAGCTTCTCAAACACCAGGAATGTTTCCATAACAAACATTAACACAGCTCTTTCTTACCTGCACGGAACACAGATCCATGTAATTATTAATGAGCTGATGTGTACAGACTGCACAGATCCACATACCACACTTGTTCCTTTTCTCTTCCAATTAAAATTCCCCAGGAAACATGGGCAAGACTCACCACGAAATTGCCTGTCAAAGTGTGAGATGCCTGAAGCTGATGTTTACAGGCTCAGCTTCTTTCCAAGGCCTTGGTGACCACACACAAGGAGAAATTGCACTACAGGAAACACAGGAATTAATCTGTCTCTTCCCTCTACCTGTGTTCCAGGCATCTCCCTGTGCCTGGAGGCTGATTTCCTCAGTAATTACACCAGTAGTGCCTCCCAGTGGGGATGTAGGATATGCTGGGATGGAGTGGAGGATGCTCCTCAATTGGCAGAGCTCTGCTGCTCCCCTTGCTCCCCAAAGCTGCTAAAGGGCTCCTAGGCCAGGAGCCTCGATCCTGACAGGGGGTTGGGGTAGGCAGGGATGGGGGTTTTGTGCCAGCTCTGTGTGGAATCTTTTCCATACTTTAGGAGACTCAGCAATGCCAGGGAAAAACCTGAATGCGAACTCGGGGGCTGGACATGGAGGCTCATTCACTGACACCTCCACCCGTGGCTTACTGGGATTGTTCAGAGAAGGCAAAAGGTCCCTGCAGCATCCCCAGGCTCAGCCTGCACCTAATGGTCCCACTGGTGTCCACCAACTGTCCTGGGACCACTGGCTTTGCACTCATGGCACTTTTTGAAGGGACAGAGGATCCATACCCTCAGGGCTGAGAGGGCTCCTGCAGGGCTTTCATAGATTAGAGAACTCTTTGAGTTCAGCTAAAAAAGAAAAGAAGATATAAATGAAACACCAGGACCAAAGGGTACCTTCCTCCTGCTCCTTTGTCCCTAAGCCTTCGAGTCCCTTTTGTTTCAGTCCAGCTTCTCCCCAAAGGATGGATCTCCTGCCCTGCCCCAGCTGCTCTGCCCCTGCCCCAGCTTCCCCTGTGCCTTCCAGACATGGCATTAATCCCCAAATCCTGCTCTTCTACTCCAGGCTTTCAAATCCAAGCATCTTGAAGAAAATATCAACCAACTCACTCAGGACTTCCTGAGAACCACACAGACAGTTTCCATAGCACCCAGGAAATGTCACAGAAACATGGATTTGTTCTCACTGCAAATACTGCACCAACATCACCTAAAACTCCTCAGTGTGGGGGTAAGGAACAGTCAGGGGTGCGCCTAAAGCACTGCGAAAGTGCACTCCTGGCTCTCAGTGCAATTGTCAGAAATATCTGCACCGTTAAAGGATTGAAGGATTACAGAAGAAGAAATACATTGACTCCCTAACGCTCTGCATCCTTAGGAACTTTGTGAAATACAATTCCTGCTTGTCTCTCACTTAGAAGTTAGCCAAGGTTTAGAGATTTTGGTCAGGTGGACAGGAGAAGTGTTTCAGATTTGCCGCTGAAGGCAAAAGCAAGGTACAAATAAAAACATGTCCCCATAGGCAGAGGGTGCAGAAAGGATATCTGACACTTGCTAACTCTAAACCTGCTACTTTGTAAAGTAAATCCGAAGTAAATCCACTACTTTGTCCCAGTCTGGTGAAGAACTCCCCAAACTGCAATTCCCTGCCATCCTGCAAATTTTACCATGGTACACACTGTGGAGCATCCTCAGGTGGCTTTTCATGCAGTCTAGAGGAACATCCAAACCCTCCCCCCTTGCAAAAGGCAAATGGGACATTTAGAAGATCATTCACAGCTTCAGGCGCACAACTGATCCTGGGAAGGCTGTGCTACCATGGAATGCCAAGAGCATCCTGAGCCCTGTGGGGAAAAGGAGATTGGAGCAGCAGACACCACACAGTGCCCTGCTGGTTCCTCCTCTGCCAAACTACTGCTGGAAAAGCAGAACAACACACATGGTGCTGCCTGGCTGGCTGAAGCACAGTGGGGCTTTCTCCAAATCCTGTCCCCAGAGAGGGCTGAGTGACTCTTCATCCCAGGCAGGACAGACACTGCTGCTGCTGCTTTTGGGATGTTCCTACCTCCCATTCCTGCTTGCCCAGGGAACACAGCATTTTTGCCGTGTCTGTTCCCAGCACACACTCAGGAAGCTGTTCTCTCCAACTCCTACATTTCCAGCAGAATCACAGATTTTATGGTGCAAATTTCATAGAGGACCAGACGAATCCTGTATTTAGCAGCACTTCCACAGATCAGCCCACAGCTCTCATCCCTTTCTGCCAAGAAAGGGGACGGAACAAAAGATGAATTGCTTAAAACAAGGAAGGGATAGCAAAGAGAAAAAGACTCCAGGGAAATGAAAAACTCTGGAAAATGCTGCAGCAGGTCTGATCTGCAGTACAGACTTAAAGACCTAAAAAGACTAAACAGTCTTACAGTCCTGGGCAGTCCCTGCAATAAATCCCCTTCTCCTAAAACCAGGTAATCACTGGAGCAATTCAGGGTAAATAAGCACTTTTCAGAGCTCACTGCACTAAAATCCAGCAAAACTACACAATTATTGAAGGTGATGTTTGACATTGCTAATGTATCCAAGATCCACACTACCAGCAAAATGCTATTTTTTTTAAAGCAAGCTCTCAGCACTTCTAATGGGAGTGAAATAATGCCCTAAAGCCTAGTTTAAAAATAAATCCTGCTTTGATGACTGGAGAAGGTACAATGGGAATCCAGACAAGGACTGCAGCAGAAGCAGAGCTTTACACCTAAACCACAAGAAGATCTGCAGTCAGTTCAGATACAATTAGAAGAGATGCCTGGCACTTACCAAGCACTTCAGTCACTGAATTGCACGAGCACTAGCTCCTTCATAAGCTGAAATGTTTTACCAGTGCTGTTGGGTAGCAGGAAAAGGTTCTTCCTCTGCCCAGAATGGGCACAGCCCCAAGGCTGCCTGAGCTCCAGGAGCATTTGGACAACGCTCTCAGGCACAAGGTGGGATTTTTGGGGTGTCTGTGCAGGGCCAGGAGTGGAACTGGATGATCCTTGTGGGTCCAGCTCAGGGGATTCCATGATTCCATGGTTTTATGGAATTCAAATGGATTCAAATGAGTTCTGACTGGCTGTATTTATCAGCATTGCTTTGATATCAAATATCCAGTAACAACTGTTCATTTAACCCAAAGAACAGCTTGGGATGACCTCTAGGAAGGTACAGTTCAACCCCAGTCCCAAGGGACTGGATGAAACAGAGGGAATCAAGGGACAACACTCTCTGAAATCTGTGCAAGAACTCTGCCATTTGCCTTGGTGCCAAGCCCTGCCTAGAAATAAACCTCCCACACACTGCTGCTCTGCCTCTCCTAAAATCCCACCCACAGTCTCTTTCCAAGCACTTATGAGATCCAGGAAAACAGAAGTCCAGGTATGATTTAACACAACAAGGAAATAAATTGAAATGTCTGTTGTCAAACACCTCTCAATAACTGAGAGGTATTAATACGACAATAGTAACTTTATCCTCAATAACTGAGGATCAAATGTTTAATTACATAAAATGTACCAGGGACACATCTCAGCTCCTCAGTTCCACTGGAACACTTTAATTTCACCTAGTGCCAGTTCTGACAAGCGACAGCCACGTTGTCATGGCAATGACAGCACAGCACAGTTGCAGAAAACAGTTGTTTTCTGCTCTCACAGTGTACTGGGCACACAGGAGGGTCATTTCCATTGCCGTAAAACTATATATTTAACCACATTTCTTCCCTCTCTTATTCAAACAAGCTCTTTCCTCCAGAGCATGGTCACAGAGGGTTTAGCAAACTCTTGGATAGCGAGGCACAAATTGAACACACGGGAAAAGAAGAACACTTTATATTTAGAAATGCAGCAGCTGGGTGGGGGGAAAGAAGCTGATTTCTGATACACAGATTAATACCCACATGGCTGCTGATACTGCAGAGTGTGCACAAGGCAAGGCCCAGGTGTGCTGAGCATCACCTTAAGGTCTGGATTCACTCACTGGGTCTGGAAATCACTTGTAGAAAATCTGCCCCTGAGAAGGTGGGTTCTCAGAACCAGGCACTGGCTTTTCTACCCAACAGGTTTTAATATAAAAAGAAATTAATAATTCTCTATTTTGCTATTTATTACACTACACCTAGGCTCTTCCAGCAAGCCTAGGGGTTAGTGAGTGGTTATTGCTACCACATACAGGGTTAGACGTGGTTAGGACAGAAAGTAATGGCACAGAACAGGCTCTACCTGAGCTCAGGTGGGACTGGTTCAGAGCCTCGGTAACAAATGCAGAGCCTGGTTTTACACTATCCATCTCCAAATCTGATAATCAGGGTCAGGGTAAGGGGCACAGGGACAGACAGAAGGCAAGAGAGCAGACAAAGTTAAAAAATTTCCTGGAGGGACTGAAGGAGACCAACAATTCAATGTTGAGAGACAGTAATTAGAGAGACAGAGCTGGAGAAATCCAGAGTTCAGTCCTGCGCATGCAGAGCTGGGGCTTCTCTGGGCTGTTCTAGGCCTGAATTGTTCTTGCCCACCAATGTTTGTGTGCAAACAGGAGTGTGAGGGAGGTGATCCACTGAGTTCACAGCGTGAACAGCAAAAACGATGAGGTGAGCTGGACTAAGCTGAGTGAACACCCAAAGCCCTGAAAAACTGAGCTGCTGGGGATGAAGTGGATGATGCTGGTGCCTGAACTACTGGGCTTGGAGCTGGCTCAGGAGTAAGCACAGGCCAATTCCCAATTCCAGTCCCTGCCCAAGGCAGCGGGTGGAACCAGATGATCTCTAGGCCCCTTTCCAACCCAAACCAGCCTGGGATTCTGGGATGCTGTGCACAGACCACCCTAAGTAGAGTTTTCACAGTAAAAAGAATATTAAAAACTATATAAAATAGATGTCAGTTTATGTTGGCAAATGGTGGAGGAGAAATAAGTGATTTTTAACACAGCACAGCTCATACAGGAACAGCCTTTGCTGTGCCTGGGAGACCAAAGATTTTGGGCTTGTGGTAAGCAGCACCTTGTCCCAGTTACAAACCTTCTTCTAGCCCCTGCCTCCCTGTCCAGACCTCAGCTCGTTTATCTGAGCCCAAAGAAGAACTTCAGTGCCTAAGTGAGCCCAGAAAGTTTTGCACCAGCAAAACCTGAACAGGACCTCAAATCCTCCACACTTGAACAACACAAATATTTCTAAATTCCTGGCAATGGAAGTCATGCAGCCATGATCTGTGGGACACAGGAATAATATAAACCAGTCCCAGAGCCCAGGAGTGCTCAGCCAGGGGAGGATGTGGTTCCCTAGCTCTCCAGTGGTGTTCTTGGAGCAGCCACAGCCAAGTTTGTCATCTCTGTGGCAATTCCATGACTCACAAAGAGACAGGGCTGTCACAAGAAATTAATTTCACATGAAAACCAAGCAGAACCACTAATAAGCCTCATAGCTTTGAGCAGAAATATTAGAGCTGCTCTGTTGTCAGAATCTTCCTTCTCACAACTGAGAGAGGAGGGGGACTCAACACTGACCACCTGCATTTAATAACCAGAAATGAAGCTATTCCTTGGCTTTGTGTTGAAAACCTAATTAAAAAGCCTGTCTGAAACAAACAGACAGACTAAAGCCTCCCTGTGTTATCTGAATTTAACTGCTGCTGATCCTTGGCAGGAAACGCATCTCTGAAGGGCTTAGGGATCCAAGGAACTTGATTATACAAATGGAAAAACATTAAGAAAAATCTTTTCTCCATAGCTGTGTGCCCAAAGGGAACTCCCTGGATCATACAAGATTCACAATTCTGACTCCTCCCAAATTTTCTGTCAGACTATTTATCAGTGGACATGGCCAGTCATAGCAATAAATTCTGCCCTCATTCTTAAAACCTCCATCCCAGTTTCTGTATTCCCTGGCTCCTGTGGGCTTGGCTACGTGGAGTAGAAGAAGCCTGACCTCACCCTCCATGACATATCCCAAATACAAACCCTGTTCTCCCCCTCTGGACTCTCCTGCCTGGAGGGGTCTGATCATGCTGGCTCAGGAAGGTGCTCAGGAAACCAAATCTCCACACCAGGAACAGGTTTTCTCATCCTGGAGGGAGCAGTGGGAATGGGAAGCCCTGCCTGCTCCCCACTCTGCAGGGATGCCAGCACAGTCTATGCCAGCAGGCTGGCGTGGGTGTGTGGGTAAAGGATATATCTGTGTATATTTACATGAATATTATATATTTCATAATTATCCCTTTACAGTATTTGCATATGAAATTTTCAGACTGACTTAGGGAATCCAAACAACATTCCAGGGGGAGCTGATTTGTGCAAGCGAGGCATTTGCTGTAAAAATGATAAATCTACATGACCAATCCCAGGTTTTACTGACACCAGGTTATTGCGGTGAGGTTTAGACCAGCACTAGCAGGATCTAAAAAAGACCACATGAAGCAGAACTCTGAATAAACAAGCTACTTACTAGTTCACTTTAGGCATTGTCAGATATTAAGCACAAACACCATTCCCTCATTTAAAAAAAAAAAAAAAAAAGAAATTTTGGCTTCTGAAGGTTGTCATGTTCTAACTAACTTTGAAAACTATGTTTAATTCCTCCTCATCACCCATTTTTATCTTCTCTATCACATTGACATTCATACTTGGTCATCTGGCACTTAATTTCTTTCCTTTCTATCTTTGCAATCTTTCTATAGATTCAAAATGATTCTATCACCCCCAGATAAGAGTTATAAGCAGCTTTGTTCTTTCCCTGCTGTATTATTTTATGTCCCAATATCCTTATAAAAAGCACCTTAGAATAAAGGTTTGTTTTGGTTTCCCCTAAATATCCTTCAGGGCATCAGTGCTACTGACCTGCACTTACAGAAGAAGGAGGAAAGAAAAAAGACAGAGAAACAAGGCAAGAAAGAAGGATAAAGGAATAAATGAAGACGTACAAGGGGGGAAGTAGCTCCAGGATGCTGGACGGACTCCATCGGCAGGGGAGACTGGGAAGGGAGAAATAAAAAAAAGGAAAAAAAAGCAAAACAAAACCAAAAAGCAGCTGGTTAAAATATGCTCCCACTGAAAATGGGCCCATTTCACACAAAGCTCAGCTGGGCTATGAACAGCACAATACAACACACCCAATCCTTCAAGTTATTTGGTACTAAACAGTTGGGAAATTCAGTAGGATTCAGGAATTCCCACCCCTGTCCCAGCTCAAAAAAAACCCCAACATTTTGCACATTTGACCTTTCAGCACCAGGCACATCCCTGTCCTGCCAAACAGGACAGGGTTTGTTATATATTGAATTTTGTTATATATTGAACTTTCCTTCATTTCCACTGGTACTAAAGCAGAAGCTGCTCTTAGTCTTCACCCTGTGCAAAAAGCAAAGTAATTTTCTCAGAGCTGTGTTTTGCTGCTGTGTTCCTCCTGAAAATCATGAACTGCAGAGGCAAACCCAGCTCTGACTCAGCCCCACGCTTTTGTTCTGGATGGAAGGGTCTGGGAAAAGTGTGTGGATGTGGCACTTGGGGACACGGTGTGGAGGTGAACATGGCAGTGCTGGGGAATGGTGGGACTTTTCCAGCCTAAGGATTCCCTGAGCAGGCTGGCATGGACCTGCTGGAGTCTCTGCCGGCCTTCAGAGCCTGGGGAATCCCTGCAGCACCTCCCACAGACATGGACTCTCCAAAGGGAGCTTCCACACTCCCACTGCTGGCCCTTCCTCCTGAATCCCCGTGTCCAAGAGATCAGGATTCCCTGCAGGATTTTGGTCCTGAGGCCTGGCAGGGCTGGAAGCAGATCCTGTCTCATCAGTAGCTCGAGCTGAGCAGCTTTGGGTGCTCATCCCCTCTCTGCTTTCCCCCTGGAAACAGAGACCTGCCATGGCTCAGCACATTTTCACTTAATTCAGCTTTAATGAGACAGTGGCATGAACACCAAACAACTGCTTTGTTTACTTCAGATTAACAAGACTGGCACTAATTATGTACACTTTCACTTCCCCTGTTTTCTTTATAAAAGCACTAATTAAGACATGATGCTCTTACCAGAGTCAAATGGCTGCTCAGCCTGGGTATCTGCAAAATTTAAGCTATATTTGCACTTTCTTCTTTCTGATATTTATTGAAATAAAAAATTGACCACAACCTTTTTTATCCAGGGGTTAGAAATGAGTCTGTTTCAAACTAGGCATGGCCTTGTGATTACAACAGCTCAGTGAATGTGTCTCAGTTTGCATTTTTGCAGTTAAAATTAATTTCTCCAGTACTGACCAGAGCCTGCAGGAGGTCAGGGCAGAGCCTGTTGCCTGATCCAGAGCTGAATATCAATCCTCCTGAAATTCAGTGGATTGTTTGTATTGGGTGTGCTGACCCAGATCAATCTGTTACTGATGTTTTAAAAAGAAAATTAGTCATTCACAACAGCCTGTAATACTGACAGGGGACCTTTTAATGTTGTGTCTCGTAAGAGCACCTTCACCTCTCAAACATTAATTAAATGGATGAGACAGGAATTTGCAAACTCCTTCATAAAGTTGGGCAGAGCTGCTGAGTTACACATTCTTGGTGAAAATGACCCGAGGCTTTAGAAATGCTTATTTTGGAGAAAAAAAAGTGAAACATTACCTTCTTATCCCCCATTTCTTCTCTTCAGCTTTAATTGCCCCCCTGCAAACTGCAGCTTAATTCTGTGCTCCTCAGCAAAGACCAAGTCTAAAACCTTCCCCAAAATGACCCTGCCAAGGCCACTGCAGAGAAGCTGGGTGACAGGAAGATGCTGCTTGTTAGGAAAAGACAAAAACAAACTACAGGTATGAGGTAGGTGTGAGACATGGGTTAAAATACTGCTAAACTACAAATATCCAGAATTCTGAGGGAAGAAAGGGACTGAAAGAGAGGCACTGCCTGTGACTGAGGAGTGGGGACAACATGAACACATGGACATAAACACACTGTTCCCAAAAACAGAGATGGACAGAGAGGGATGAGAAGAGTCAGCACAGCCACAAAGTTCAGGCAATTCACACATGTTCACTTAGAAGGAAAATCCAGAGCAGCTATTCACACTTTTCCTTCTGAGCAGCACTGAATATTGAAATGATTCACTTCTCTCCGAAAATCTGAAATTCAAATGCAGCCTTTATCCTGGATCTCTAAAAATGCTCATGAATATGAGCTGATTCCATCTATTCTGGCACTGAAATTCAACTAAATTGAATTCCATATTAACTATGGAATAGTAGATAGCAATCCAATATAGTATTTTAGGCAAAAAAAATTATCATTAGAGTATTGTATCCAATTAAGAATACTGGAAGAATTTAGAGAAAAGGAAAGTGCTCAAGAAATATGGGATTTTATGAGCCCACAGGACCTTCCTACATCTTCACAGGGTTTTTCACATAAATAGTAATAGTCAGGAAAGCATTTGCATCCCATCTGGGTAAAAAACCCCTTTTTTTTATAGGACTGAACATGAAAAAAAGAGGGCACAGGCTTAGTCCAACACAGGAAGGAAAATACCTCTCAACAGGTCCTTTCCTCTCCTGACTCCAAACTTCATTGTCAAATATATTTGAGCGGTGACCTGAGGCAAAACTGATATTCTTTCATATGACTCTGACTGTTCAGAACTGAATAAAAAGGCCAATTTCTCTGTATGGCCCATTCTCCATCACTTATCCCAGGCCCTGGCTCCATTGCTGCTGGTACAAAGCATGTCCTGCCACAGTCCATGAAAATATTGTTTCCAAAAGCAGAGTTCACCCTCAATCCCAGCCTTCCTCTGCCCTTCCCCTGTGTTTCATATCAATGGAACTGCAGTCACTGCCCTGCATTAGTGACCACTGCAATATTTTAATGCTCCATTAAAATGCTGTCGCCATCCCTTGTGCACATCAAATCCTCTAATTATAAATAATAATAGAAACCCAGGGCAGGAAGTTCCCTGCTTTCCATCTGCTTTTCATTAGGTTCCCCAGCCCAGCAGATCCAGGGACAATTAAGCAGCACGAGGAGTTCTGTGTTTGGAAATTCCTTCGTGGCAAAGAGCTTTACTCTGCACATACACAATGTCCTGGATGCTCCACACATCATATTTTCATTAAAGAAATCAAAGTTGGCCTGTTGATAATTGCAGCTCGTCAAGGCCAAATCTGAAACTTCACATTAATTCAAGATGAAATACCCTGCTTAATGTCAAGTGAGGACAACAGCTCCAAGTGAGACTTTCAGGATAGTCTCTTTTCCTTAGGGACAGCCAAACTGATGTTTTAAATACAGGTACAGGGAGAAAAGTAATTAATGTAGGTATTTTAAGTGCATGAGAAATACCCTGTGTGCATACGGTGTGGATGAAATGCAAGAATACGGTGAGGAAAGTGCATTATCCCATCAATGCCATTCCCAGCTGACTCTGCAGGGTGCCCTTGGGAAGATCCAGGTTCCTGTTTGGCAGTACCCAGGGTGCTCCAGTACCTCAGTCCTGCCCCGTGCCACCTCCCTGGGCTGTGCTGGCACACCTGGAACTGGAACTCCTTCCTGCCTTCCTCCTCTCACCCATCTCACACAGCACTTTTCATCCAGCCAGAGAGTTCTTGGAGTCCTCCAGCACCACATCCAACATTCCCTAACTATAGGAACCTCCTCCCTGACTCCTCTCCTCCCAGCTTTTGCAGCGTCTAAGGAAGGAATTCCAGACTCCTGCCAACATCACACAAGTGCAGTCACTTCCCAAGGTGCACAAAGAATGCACCCAAGGAGTGGTGTCAGGAATTCTGTGAGCAGAGGAGGGACAGGATGACAGAATCAGCTGCACCATTCCTTACATCTCAAAGCTCGTTAGAGTACTCCTAGAGGAGCCTTTTAGTGTTCCCATGAACAGCCATCAGGGGAGGTCAGGGGACACCCCCATCACAGGACACCCTTGAGACTTGGCAATATCTTCCAACTTACTACTTTTCATGGAATGTGGGCTTGTGGTGACAACTTTATACCAAACATTTCCCAGGGCAGAAGGGGGAAATCCAACCCCCAGGGTGTTGCTGAAGCCAAACAGAATCTATTCATCCATTCTGCTCCATTATCTCCCCCTAAAGCAGAGACGCTGCTCCCCAGCAGCTCAGCACACTCAACTGCCTGAGCCATGTTAAACAATAAACATTTGCCAGTGTTTAGGCTGAAAGCTGCCCTTCCTGCTTAGCTGATGGAGCAGGGAGTGGGCACAGGCAGGGCCTGAATCCAGGGAATGCCCATCTCTGTGCCTCTGATTCCCAAATGCATATTCCCAGGAATGTCAGAGGCTGGCAATTCCAATGGCTGAGGACACCCCTGCTCTGACCTGCCAGCTCTCCAAAGCACACAGATCACTGCAGAGCACTCATAGCTGGGGCTATCCATGACTCTCCACCAAACCCTAGAGCTCTGAGCTGATAAAATGCTGTTATTTCCCTTGGTAAAAGGCAAGCTTTTGAATCACATCTACTTGTTTTAAAGTATCAAGTCAGCAATTTACCAAGATAAGGAACATCATTAACATAGAGAAGAGGGATGAGAAGAACACCAGTTCAACACCAACTCCACTTCCCAGCTGCTTAACATTTTAAAAAAGAACAGCACATTCAAACTTCTTCTCAATACTAGAGCCATATAAAAATACCTTTACTTATATGAATATAGAGACATTTTTTATATATTTCAGATTCCCCATCAGTAAATTTTACACAGATCTTGGTAATGCTAGCACACCTAACGCCAATCACTTCCAGAACACACTGAAAAGATGGGAAGGTTGACAGCAGAGTCAGATCCAAAATCCTGTTCTCTATTAACTTTTCCTTCCTTCAGCAGAACTTTGGATTAATTTGCCTGTTTTTCCTACAATACAGAGCTATCCAGAAGGCAGGAGGAAGAAGATGGAGTTATGTACCCAGAGCACACAGCATTCCAATTGTTACATCCAACTTCCTCCATTTATCCTCAAGCAGAAAGAGCCTTCCAGTACCAAGGTGATCTGATCAGCACAAACATTCCTGCTCATCTATGTTCTGTATAAAAAATCCTGACATGCAACACTCCCTTGATCACCCAGAACTGGGATGTTTCATGGAATCTCTCATTACAGACTGCTCAAAGTATCTTGAACTTCTGACAGGCTTCAATCCTTCAAGTCAGGCAGGAGCTGGACATTGATACAAGCCTGTACAGCAAGTGAAAGACATTCAACAGTGGGAACTGCCCAGAGAGGGGCAACGTGTGGGTGATCGACACATATGGAGGGGCATAAGGATGTGCAGGGGATGATCAACACTCATGACAAGTGTGAAGGACGTATTAAACATGGAACACACAAAGAGAACTCCAGTCCAGTTCACTGCGTCAAATAAAGCTGATTTACACACCTGGTTTTGGCACCGAATTGGTCACGGACTGAGGGACTTTGTCGTTGATGAGTTCAACACATTCACTGGGAAAGAATCCAACCTGGAGTAAAAGAGAAAAAGGAAATGGAGTGTTATGATCTGAAATGTTCAACCAGCATCTCCCCTCAACTCCCCTTGCCTGACGCTCCCTGACACTATCCAGCATCAAATGACCAGCAGTCACTGACACCTGCAGGTTCTGCTCTGCTGCCAGCACCCTGAGAGAGAACAATCCGAGAGCCCAAGGCATTGCAATGTCCTGTAGAGATTAACTTAAAATGTTAATTTGCATTGTCCCTGCACTGACCTTTAACTCAGCATTTCTCCCTGCAGCCCTTCAAAGGCAGAAAGGCTGGAGAGTCCCTCTAAACCACCATAAGGGTTAAAGGCCATGGGAAGGATCCTAATGTTTTCTTGGAGTAGGATGTGCCTGCAGACATTCCCATGCCACTCAAGAGGGGTAGCAGTGTCTGGGGAGAAGTTCCAAGGTTCAGGATAAGCTGTGACCGGAGAGGAATTTGGCACTTCCTTGCATCCCCACCTTCTCTCTTATTTCCCAGAATCTTTCTTCTTACTTTCATCCCAGGTGAAAGTCAGACCAGAGCAAGCCTTTGGCAACTTTAATCCATGGTCCATCTTTCCCTATCTTTTCTCTGTGTTTCTCACCCAGCCCAGCTCCTGTATTGTGAGAAGCAACTCAGGCACCAGCACCTCCCCAGACTCCTCATCTGAGGCAGGGCAGGATTCCCTGTCCCATGACTGGTTCAGCAGAGCACCAAGTCTGCTCAAACACCATAGGAACATGAGGGAAAGAGCCAGAGGATGGGCCCCAAGTTCATCTGAGCAGAACTGAGCCAGAACTGTGCCAGTCATGTTGGCACATCCATGAAATCCTCTGGAGGCAGAGGGCAGTCAGCACCGAGCCTGGCAGACAGACCCTCCTCTATTAATTCATCTTACACAATTCCCTTTTGTTTCCATGGAAAAAGATTGTTCTCCTTCCTACTCCAAGTTTATTTTCACCCACCCATCCCCCAGCAGTTTGGTGGCAGTGTCACGTGTGGGGCGTCCAGACTGAAGTTATTCCAAATTCCCCAAAGGAAGCAACAGTTATCAGAGCACACTGCTCCCTCTTCCCACACCACCAACATCCAGCAGGGCCATGTTCTCCCCAACCACAAGGACGAGCTGTCACCCATCACACAAGGTCACAGACTTGAAGTAAGATTGTTGTTAGGACTCTGAGAGCTCAGGGCAGAATCTGTAGGAGCAGCACCTTGGGCCAGCAGCACTTGGGCTCTGAGCAGGGGTTCCCTGGAGCAGGGACTGGCCTGGGCATCACAAGTGACTCACAGAACCCACCCCAAATCCAACACGAGGTATGGCTGCACCAGCCATTCCCTCAGCTGGGTGTGCCAGGTTTGCAAGGACCTGGAATTGTGGAACACAGTGGGGATTTTTGTGCAGATTATAGACAGAAATGTGCCAATTAACATGAGAAAATGATCATGAACAGCAGCATCACATACAGAGGCCCTTCCTCTGGCAGCTCATGGCTCAGGGATCTGCTCTGCTGGGACATGTCAAGGAACAGGCTGAGTGGCAGGGACATTGAAGTGCTGGTATTTAAACAAAGTACACGGTTTTAAATCATGGAATCCCAGGATGGGCTGGGTTGGAAGGGACTTCAGGGTCCCTTCATCCAGTTCCACCCCTGCCATGGGCAGGGATATATTCCACTGCCCCAGAGTGCTCCAGGCCCCATCCAACCTGTCCTGAGATACTTCCAGAGATCCAGGGGCAGCCACAGCTGCTCTGGGCACCCTGTACCAGGGCCTGCCCACCCTCACAGGGAGGAATTTTCTTCTTATATCTAACCTAAATTTCCCTTTTTTCATTTTGAACCATTCCCACTTGTCCAGTCACATCAGTTCCTGATGCAAAGTCCCTCTCCACCTTCCTTGTAGCCCCTCCAGACACTGCAAGGTGCTCTGAGATCTCCACACTGTTCCCCAGGCTGAACAACCCCAGCTTTAACACTTCACCGTAACTGAGAGTCTCTGCTGGACACTTCTGATGTGAGAGATACAGGAGACAATTTTTAAATTAGGAAAAATGCACAGATCCAGGGAAAGTCTCAGCCCACCACACAGACATCACCTGGGAAACTCTACAGCTGGAGTGATGAAGTTTATTCCACTTTCAGTAATTGCTCACATTGCCTGTGTAAAGAAACCTGAAGTCCTGGACCCCCAACTTTCCATTAATCATCTTAATCTGGATATAAACCCAACCCCAGATCCCACACTGTTGAACATTTAATCAAATGCTGGACATGAAATCAAAACTTATTTGCCTTTGACTTTTAACACAATATTTCTCCTATTTCTGGAGGTACTGTATAACACACTAACCAGGAATTCAGAAATGAAAGACCCTGGATCGTTATGTCACTGCTTCCAGATATCCCAGAACTTTCCCAAATCAAACATTCTACCTGCTGTCCATGCATCACTTTTGCCATGTTCACATCAATAATTACAATGGATTTTTAGGGGCAAAGAATTGTGCTGGCTCCATGATGTTAACGCTCTGCTAGAAATTAATTACATTTTCAGACTTATTTATTCTAACTTTTCTTACAAGATCCCCAGGACATCCTCGTTGGGGTTATAACCCACAACTTGTGCCTCATTCCCACCCACTTAAAAGATGCTACCTCTCCTCCCATGGGAAGTTTTCCATGATTTTGTATAAATAAATGAGTTTAGTCCAAGAGTTAATCTCAACAGATGTAGCAAGGCACTATTAGAGCTTGAGCCAGGATTAAAGGATTTGGCAACATAGGAAAATTAATAGCCAGGGTAGTACATATTTAGATAAATTCAAGGTCATCTAAAGGTTAAATATATCACTACAGACCTTCAGCAGAGGAGGAAGGTACAAGCTGATGGTACATGAGAACAGTTCTGCGACATCTACTACAGCTTTATCTTTTCACTTCTATGCCAGTGGCTGCTAAAACTGGAGGACACGAGGCTTTAAGGGGAAAAGTCAGAGTAACAATAGAAATTTTCAGTTTATGGAAAGGGAATTCAAACAAATGAAGTACCAGCAATGTAAATGGCAAATGAAACAATGTTTGAGACATTTGGATTAGTTTTTTGGGTTTGACATAATTTAAAGTGTGGATTCAATTTTAGTCAAAAAGTTTTCTCTTTTCCTTTTAAATCAGATGACAGTCTAGCAAAACCTGGCAGGGAAACTGCAACTTTTTATGGCCTGTTTGGCCATGCTGAGCAGGGTTTTCAGATTCTTTGCCAAGTGACTACACAGAGAGCAGGACACCCTCACCTCATTCCCAAAGGGGCCCCTGCTGAAATGCTCTTTCTCTTTAGGGTACTACTAACAGGAGGAACAGGATTGTAACTCCTCTTATCCTGAGCTCCTGTTAAAGGGAGTTGAACACCTGGTCCACAAAACTATTTTGATTTCTTTTATTCACAAAAAAAGTCTGTGTGGGATGGTACTTGTTCATTATCCATTCCTGACTGGTGTGCCAGCAGCACTTTGGAAAACCAGAGAGCTGGGGAGGGACTTGGGACAAGGGATGAATGACAAGGGATGAATGACAGGACACAGGGAATGGCTTCCCACTGCCAGAGGGCAGGGTTAGATGGGAGTTAGACTGGATATTGGGAATAACTTCTTCCCTGTTAGGGTGGGCAGGCCCTGGCACAGGGTGCCCAGAGAAGTTGTGGCTGCCCCTGGATCCCTGGGAGTGTCCCTGGCCAGGCTGGATGGGGTCCTGGGGTAGTGGAAGGTGTCCCTGGACATGGCAAGGGTGGGACTGGATGATCCCTAAGGTTCCTCCCAACCCAATCCATCCTGGGATTCTGTGGAACTGGGACCTGCAGTCTCACTATCAGCTGAAGCTGCTACAATCACAGCCTGATTAAAATCAGCCCAATCCCCCCTAGCTGCACACCCTGGTTTTGTCACCTCTCCAGCAGTGCACATTGTGGGGCAGCTCTGCACCTCAGGGAACTAGTCCCAAAACTCAGAATAATTCAGGACAACCAAAGGCAGCTGTGCATCAAACTAGGGCCTGTCCCCAATGACTCAGCTCCCTGACACAGAGCTACTGACTGGAAAGACAAAGCATGAAGCAAAAGCAGAGCAGAACAAAGAGGGCTGAAGGCTGTTAATGTGGAGGTGGCTGTAATTTAGGTAACAATCTTACAGAGAAAGCACTGACTCACACTGAGGGCATTTAAAGAGAAGAAGGCTTGAGGAAAAATGTCTTTAAAATCATTTCACTTTAAGCAGAGCAAATGCTAAGAAGCCTCGTGGGTTGTTTTGTTCACACAGGATTAGGTGTGTTGCAATGCAGTCGTGAGCTCAGGTATGCAGAGAGCACAGGCACTGTGCCAGGGAAGTGTGATGGATACAAACCCAGTGAGTCATCCCTGAAGGACAGCTCTGGCTGGCAGGAACACTCTGACTTCCATGCTGAATCCAAGCTGCAGGTGCTTGCAGCCTGTCAGAGCTGGTTTTTGCCTCATGTCTGCAGAGCAGCCTCCAGTTCCTCAACACAGCCCTCCCGTTATCCCAAGGGATGCAGGACAGGCAGGAGTGAATGCACTTCTGCCTGGTCACACACAACTCACAGCTGCTTCAAATGCACAAAAACGGGAATTCCTTAAAGTCAAGAAGTAATTTTTTTCCCATTTCAGCAAAACAAGGAATTTTTTTCCCTGTTCTTGCACTCCTCCTATCAAGACACGATTTATAATGTGAGCTGTGGTTGGTTGATAAAACCCTGCTCCTTCCCTAACATGAGGCAAAACCCCAAGAAATAACAGGACAAGCTGTCCAAACATTTGGTGGCAGGACCTCCTTTTATCTGCTCTCAGAATCACAACTATCTGGCAAGAGGGGCTCTTGTTGATTTATTTTATTAATTCAAATAACTGGATCAACAGATTGCTATCATTGCAATGTTCCTAAACAGGAACAGAACTGTTTGCCTCTAAAAAATGCTTTAGAGGCTGCACAGCTTCATCTGTCCCTACACCTCATGCTGTAACAACAATCTTCACCTACACACTCTTTCTGAGCATCTATCAAGGACACTTCTGCCTGTAACTCATCTCTAGATCTCATGTAGGTAGCAACACCAGAAGACAAATTCCCTTTCTCTGAATTCTCACTGCTCGTATCATCAGAAGATTTTGTTCCATCAGGAAATGTACGTTTTCTGTACATTCAGAGCTCACGAGCCTTAAACTTGACACACAGATTAAGACTTTGGGCAAACACAGCTCCTGGAGCTGTGGGAACACAGAGCTGCATCTCCACAGTGTGTGTGGCTGTCACCTGATCACACTGTGACCACTCCTGCTTGTCTTTAAGGACACAAGATTATTCCACCCCTAATTTTCTGTTAAGCCAGAATATGGTGCTGTATTTCTGCAGCTGCTCACATCTGTTGTGCCAGGAACCTATGCAGGGACACAGAAACCCCCCTTTTCAGGCAGTTTGCTCAACACCATATTTTTATGCTAGGAAAGCACAACAGGATGGCTGTGATCTGAGAGCTGTGACAAACTGCAGAAGGACTGCCTCCCTTCTGTGCCTTTACTCAGCAGTGCTGCTCGCCAGACCTGGCCCCAGTGTCAGCCAGCCTGATGGCAAGCAGGAAGTCCACACTGAATAATGGGATCTACATCCCACACAGGGATTCCAAATCCTGTGCAAAGTGTCCACACTCAGGCACAGACACAGAGTAGCTTTGTTTTGCTTTATTGATTCACTCGGAAATTAATCATGGCATAGGCAGATCATTCCAGGCAGTATTACAGCATTTCACTGATTGAGGGTTGGAACTGAGGTCCCCTCCATCCTAAGCCGTTCTGTGATTCTATGGCAGTACAGCCAATTCAGCTTCAAGGCTTCTAAGACTAGAACACAAGTCCAGAAAAGCTACAATACAGTTCAGAAGCAGAAGTTTGTTCAAGGAGTACCAGTGTGCTGACTCTAGAAACAAATGAGATTTCAGAGCAGGTATTCTATGTCCATGCTGCTCTGATTTTACAAGTGAGATGTCACCTGAACCTGAACTCCATACCTGACACAAAACCAACAAAAGCTGTGAAGCTGTGTCTCACATGCCCTGGCTGAGCAGACAGCACTGGGATGGTGTAACTACACTGCATCCAGCTGGGATTGGGAGATCCAGCCGCTGGGCATTGACAACAGCTAGGCTGCAGGCTGGGTCTGGCATGGAAAGGTCTGCCAGGGAAAACCTGAGGAGCCTTGAGAAGACTTTCCATGCCAAATTACACAAGTTTCTGGTCAATCCTAGCCTCTGCAGAGCAAACTTCTCATCCCATAGACAGCAGCTGCGGATGGAAATCCCTGTGGCTGAGAGCAGCTGAAATGTGAGATGGCAAAAGTCAGTCCCCCCAGCCCCCAGTGGCTTTGGGGTTTGCTTGGTTAAAAGAGACTTGTAAAGCTTTTACATTTCCTAATGGTAAAATCCAAAGGATTAGAAACTCCTTGGAAGGACAGTGCCATTTCAACACACAAGGTATGGTACCTAATCCCCAGGTATGCTTAGGACATTTTGAAAATGCATTCTCCATCTCTGTGCTGTGACATTTACAGGGACCAGCAACACTAACACCTCACAATAAACACAGACATGGCTGGCTGGCTTGTCCAAGTCAGTAGCACTGTTTCATCAGCTGGAATTCTCCAAATCCTCTATGTTCTGCCTGATCTGGTTTTAGCTACTGGAAGGAAGGGGATGATGTGAGTAACAGTGTCAGCTGTCTTGAAGGGGGTGCAGCACAAGCATCCACTGCCATCAGGCCAGCTGTCCATCACAGGCCATGGCCAGCCCTCCTTCCTGTGATGAGGGAGGGAGGAAGGAAACAGTGGAGACCCTGTGTCTGCTCCAGCCCCAGCCCAGAAAGAAGGGGAGTCCCCTGAAACTAAGGCAGGGACACTCTGCTTGTCCCCTGAGCCACCCTGAGCAGGCATGGCAGTTCCAGAACACAGCACTGAGGTTCCTGCTTTTATTGCAGTCCCACTGCCATGGCTGAGCTGGTGCCTACCTGGAACCCGTGTTTTCCTCTCCACCACGAGGTCAGCTCCTTCGGGGGCATGTCGATGACAGACACGATGTCCCCAACCTGCAAAAGGTTGACAGCATCAGTTACAGCCAGGAGGAGAGCACAGCTCCAATAACCACAGCCTCAGCACTGTAAAAAGCTGCAAAACTCTGGAGCAGCTGCACATCTGTCTTTGCAAAGCTGAGCTGTGAGGTGGAAGAGTTCCTGGATTATGCAGCACACAGGATACAGCTGTTCCTAAGGAAAAGGGCCTGAAGAGCAGCAGGCTCCCTGGCAAGGGGTACAGAAGGGTTCTGGTTAAACTGCATTGATGGTGTCAAACACTTGGGAAAACCTGCTCAAAGAGAAGAGTTATAGTAAAAACTGAGTTTTACTACCTGCCCTATCCATGTGTCTGTAGGCACTGCTATGTGTCTCCTTGTTCCCTCCCACAGCAAAGAGGGAAGAGCTGCCTTTGCAGTCCCCAAACTGCCCCTGATGAGCTGCCCAGGATTAGGAAGTGAACAGAGGAGAGGTGGTGCTACAGTAACGGGATGGAAACTGGCCAAAGACACCAGACAGGTTTTCTGAAGCTTTGCTCATTTCCATAAAAATGTAATACTGCAATAGTTCAAAAGGAAATCAGTATAATCAATACCAAATTTGGCTTGGTTTGAATCAAGCTCTGTGTGGCCTCTATTGCAGAAAATGAGAAGAGGCAGAACCTAAACAAATATTGCAGGTAGAGCAAAAATTCATGCCAGTAATGCCCAACTTTCACCAGATATTTCACACTGATGGATCGTGAAGTGTTTTAGAGAAAAGATAACACATCCTCGGTTTGCACTGAGACGCTGGAAAATTATTTCCTCCAGGGAATAGTAAATCAAGAGCAAAGCAAATGTCCATGAAGGAAACTGCTGCCACCACAGGAGCAGAGATGCTCCAGAACTGGGGAGCAAACCCCAGTCAGCTGCTTGTGCATCTCCCAGAGGAGCTGGCAGGAGCTGGTTAATTGGAAGATACTAATGCCAAGTAAAGCTGTACTTTAAAGATGACTGAACATCTGCCCGTATCCAACTCACTGCAGATCGAATATTTAACTCAATCTTCCAAGCTTCACCTCACAAAACATTGTGGAAGGGTCTGGACATATTCCTAATGGGCATACAGGCCCAGACAAACAGATTACACTCATCTGTAGCTGACAACAAGGAATGCAAGTGCTTTATTTACCTCAAAGGACAGTTCATCTGCTGCTTGAGCAATGTATCTCTTAATGACATGGGCAGCAGCAATAGCAGGGACATTAATGGATGATTCCTCATGGACCAGCAGGTGATTCCCCTTGTTATCAATCTGAAACAAAGAGCACAGGGGGACTGTGAGGCGGCTGAGGACAAGTGAGGAGGCATTTTAGTGGTGTAGAGGCTTCAAGCTGATTGAGAGAGACAGCCCAGCCCTGGGCCTCAGGAGAGAGGGCACAGCACAGAGAGAACAACTCACTGGGGGAGTTCCAGAAGGTCGAGTTTGCCTACCCACTGAGGAG
This sequence comes from Certhia americana, assembly GCA_018697195.1. Lineage (NCBI taxonomy): Eukaryota > Metazoa > Chordata > Aves > Passeriformes > Certhiidae > Certhia > Certhia americana. Next base: position 7,538,395 of record CM031877.1, read on the forward strand.
AGAAATGCTGGGTTGGAGCAGCTTTGTGTACAAACAGGAACACACAGCGAGGGTCTGCAGCTCCCTTTAACACCAAATCATGGTTGTTTTCTATGGCAATGTGCTACAAAAATCCTCTACAAGATGGGATTTGCTTGAGGTACTGAGGGAAGGAGGAAATGCTGTCAAACCATAAACTAGTGTTGCTTTCCATTTTCTCCCACTCTTTTATTTATTTTTTTTAAAAAACATGCACCTCCCCTTGCAATCATCAGCCTACTTCCAAAACTCCCAGACTTCTGTGTAAAATTCTGTAGGATTCTCAGTGAGTCACAAGACTATTCTGCACTGCATGTGCACTGGGTTTGCTGTGATCTTCAGGCCTATTGTGTTGCTGTGAATCCTACACCTTATTTCTTTCTAGAATTTCCTCCCTCCCTTTGCCACCTTCCAAGATTTTCCTCATCCCAAAAGATTTCAGGGTGAGAAGGCTATCAGTGGGGAAAATTGCAGGAAAACACACTCAATCCTTATCAGAACCATTTAAAAAGGGGCTGCAACAGTCTATTAATAGCTGTTTCTATTCCTGGTGTGCAGCGATGGAAAGCCACACGTCTGCAGCCAGCCTGAGCAGGGACAGCTGGACACTCATCCAGCCTTCCCTGCCCTCCTCCCCAGTAAGGGCTATTGTTTAAAGGCTACAAGACCATTAAACCTGAAAGCAGAGCTGCAGCTGCAGTTCACAACATACAAACTGTGCCACTGCAAGCACAAGGCTGCCTCTGTCTGCAGGGGAGCCAACACGAGCACGGAGTATTTACTGGGTTTGGAGCTGCCACAGGGAAAAATGATTAAAAAAACCTCAAGAGACCAAGAAAACACCATAATGGAGACAGCTGAGTTTTAGAAATGTGCCACACTTGCAGCATTGCCTTGGTAAAAACGAGAGCAGGAACAAGTGAGCTTTGAAATAAGTGAGCCTTCTGCAACCCAACATGGGGAGATTCAGCCCTGAACCCAGCATTCCCAGGCAGCCCACTGGGACTGCCACCTCCTCTATTTGTGAATATCAGTAGGTCAATATGTTTCTGAGCAACAAAATCCAGGAAAAACAAGGAAAAAAACCTCTGTACTCTTGGTTCTGATTCTGTGTGTCCTACACCTTTTACGTGCTGGTAACATGGATATAAAGCTTTCAGGATAGAATTTCAGTGACATCAAGAGATCTGGAAAGAGCAGGTGTGTGCCTGCTGTGTTTCCAAGATCAGGAAACAAGGAAGACCCCAGGTTTGTGCTGTACCTCCATCCATGTGAGGGCAGGGCCACAGTTGATCTTGTTGCCTGCGATGTTGGAGAGCCGAGCCAGGTAAGCCATCAGCATCTGGGTGACCAGCTGGGACAAAAACACACATACAGTGGTTCTGTTAATGTACCTTCCTCGGGAGAGCCTTCTGCAGGCTTAGGGAGGACTAGAAATCACCCACGCCACAGGCAAGAGTTACAGAGATAGGTTCCCTTCTGCAAATACGTGTATTTCTGTCATTCGAAGGACAGCAAGGGTTATAATGGTTATACCAAAAGAAAGGGTAAAGAAGCAGCTCTCTGTGAAAGTAATGTTATTGTTAACATTTTGTAAGATTCATGCAGATTTTCGTAACTTTTCTTGTCAGGATACCTTAAATCCAAAACCTTCCCCTCATCATGGACTTCACATACAAACAACTCATGTGTCCTAAGGCCACCAAACCTGAGAACCACACAGTGAACAAACCCCTGTCTGCCAATTCCACACGCTTGCAAAGCCTTCAGAATGTGGCAGCTCACACTGACCCCCTGGCCAAAGAGTAGTATTTCAAGCAGTAGAAGAAGGGTTTAAAAATATACTTTGCCATGTCCCCTCTGTAACAGTAAACTGGTTTTTATTACAGAGAAGCCACTGAGGTCTTTCCAAAGTCTCACAGTGACAGTGGTATAAAGCAGCATTGTAGCCCAGAATCTGTAGGACTGTTTAAAACATTGTTTTCCTCAAACATCTGCTCTGATGTGGCCAATTCAAAATAAAAATATATGATTAGACATCCCACAGCTGCAGTTACGTTTCACAGAGCAGCAGAACTGTTCAGCATCTTTACATCCTCTGTGCTTGCAGACAAAATACAGATTTTCAGGCTCATGCTCTAAAGTCCAATTAAATCAGTGGTGCAAGTAAGGATGCAAGAGATAGGAATGCCTAAAATATTATTAAAGATAAACCAGGAATTCATTGTCCTGAATATTGCTTCTACTGCTGAATTTAAACTTTAGATCCTCCTCAGAAATACCCTGTGTGAAGCCAAAGCAAGTGATAAATCAGTTTCTCTGCTGAGTGATGGGGCTGCATGATCAGCTCCTTAAATTCCATAGCAAACACCCTGTAAAATTCCAGGGTGTACTAATTTCAGCATCCACATCGTCCAAAACGATGCAGCCAAGATTCACCTGCTGCTTTCCAAGAGATTTTTCTGGACATGAATAAATCTTTCAATTATCAGCACCGAGAAGCTGAGGCAATTTCAGCTCATCATACTCCAGGTGAAGACAGTAAGCCAAGAAATGAAAAGTATCTCTTTGAGAACAAAAAACCAACCTCATTGAGGAAAAACAGCTTCTTAAAGGCCATTTAAATAACACACTAATGCAAATGCTCTTAAAAAACAATTCAGGAATACTCAGTTTAAAATGGAAGCCCAGCACTCCAAATGGGATTGCTATTGCAGAGCTGCAGCCTAAGACAGCATGGTTTCCTGGGAATGTTGAGTTGGTAACACTACGCCAGGAAATACCCACATCATTGACAAAGTTTCCAAAGACAAAACCAAGTTCACATCTAAGGTACCACAGGATAGCTGCTTTCTTGACACCCAATTACCATTCCAGATTCAGGAGTTTAATTAATTTGTCTGAACTTGCAGGCCATTTCCCTTTAGATCACTGAAATCAGGGGTGGAAAACACTGATTTTATTTGTGGTAGCTGATTTTCAAATGTAACCCAATCTGCATTAAAACTACTCTGTACTAGAAATACATGGAATTGCTGAGGCTGGAAAAGACCTCTAAATCCACCACTAAACCATGTCCCCAAGAGCCACATGCATATACTTCTGAACACTTCTGGGATGGTGACTCCACCACTGCCCTGGGCAGCCCCGTCCAGTGTTTGACAGCCCTTTCCATGAAGAAATTGTCCCTTATATCCAACTAAAAGTCTCCTGGAGGTCATTCCTTGAACAAATCCCCCTGCCTGGGTGGTGCTTGTGCTCTGGGTGCCCCAGAGGGGTCCTTTACCTCGGGGCTGTCCTTTAAGGCATCGGAGCGGGGCAGCTCTGCCAGCTGTGAGAAGCGGCGGTCGTAGATGCACAGGTGGAGGTGTTTGTCCAGCACCCGGAAATCCTCATAGCTCCTCTTCACGATCCAGCTCCTGCCCTGCACACACAAACACAGCCAGAGTCAGCAGCTCCCCAGCACTGAGGGTTAGGAAAGGGAAATCTGAGCAGAAATAGCACTTTCTCCTTGAAACATCTGAAAGCGATCAAAGTGCCTGAGTTACATTTTCATGTTTTCATTTGCAGCAGCTATTCATGCTCAAACCAGCTGTTAGTAGTCCTGTTTTAATTATTTAACCGTGGGTTTGGATGTAGCCCAGCATCATCTGACCCATCCAGAACTTTTAACTTCCACCTGTCTTACAAGGATTTTGTAGCATTTTCCTACACAAGGTGTCCTTGCACAAATATAAATCACCGAGTGGTTGTATAAACAGCATGAAATCAGATTCCAAACAGACAGAAGCATATAAACCCAGAGATCTGAAGGCAGGATTGAAGCTTGCAAAATTTCTGCCAGGTGCCCCAGGCAAACCTTCAGCTAAATTAAGAAAACAATCCATGATGAACAACTCTAGCTGCAGATTTATTCCTGAGTGCATATCATTTCCCCAATTAAAATATAGACAAGATATAGACTGCTCCAGGGGACAAGGAAGGGACTGTGGCAGCACAGAACAGTTTGCTTTGTGAAGCTTTTAATATCTAATGATGACTTTTAAATGCTCCACAGCCTATTATGATCAATAAAAAATGTCGTAATAACGCAACAGTTCAGAGGCCACAGCACTTTATGAAGAGTCATTAATCACAGAATCCCAGAATGGTTTGGGATAGAAGGGACCTTAAAGCCCATCCAGTCCCACCCTTGCCATGGGCATGGACACCTTCCCCTGTCCCAGGTTGCTCCAAACCCAATCCAACCCAGCCTTGGACACTTCCAGGGATGTGGAAGGAACCAAGAAATTAGATTGCTCCGGGTTACAGGGGCACTCAGAGGCAGTGCCACGGATTGGAAGTGACACAGGGATGCCTGAAAGTGGAGCAGAAAGCCAAGGATGTGTGGTGTAAGGGGGACACAACGGGACAGAGCTGTAAATGCTGACATTCTGTGCATGGCTGGAAGGGCTCTGCAAGGTGCCCTTTCCCTTGGGATACAAAAGGCATGGCCTACTCTGAATTCCCAATCACAATTCCTCTACACTGATTTACTTATCAGCAAAGTTCTAAGCATCAATTTTACGTTAATATCCAAAGCCTGCGAGGCAATTGCAGATATAAACCCTCCAACCAGCTACATTCTGTCCCAGACATTGTGACTGTGTCCATAAACTCTGCTTTCAGTTCATGAGAAATCACTGTATTTCACAATCCTACAGAGGCACCTACACAGGATAAATGATTTGGGATTTCCACATTATGTCATTTCATTTTTTGTCTAAAGTAGAAAAATAAACCAGGAATGCAAGGTTAATTCTGTTCAGGGAGCTTCCCCATTTCTCCATCTTTTGCAATTAAGGGATTCTTGCTCTCTCACTGAGCTGTCAGTGTGACCTTCAAGGTCCAGTCACAAATGTAGGGCACAGCAGCCTGAGAAATCCCCGTGATCCTGGATCTGCCTCTGCCACCAAAATGGGCATTTCATGACCACCCAAACCACAAAATGGTCTGTCAAATGATCCTAAACCTGTCACGAATTCAATTATATTTCATTTTAAAGGCTGGCCTGTAGCTTTGCAGCCTGGTGCCATGAATGAGGGCAGTAAGAGTTAAATGCAGCTGGAAGGCAGAGCTGGGTCAGCCCCTGCTGTGCCAGGGTGTGCAGGATCAGCTGCTCTCAGCCAGTCCCACACCATCCCAGTCACGGGGCTGACAGCAGCAGGAAAAGGTGATGGATGAGCAGGGACAGCTTACCCCACACCAGCAGTAGTGTCTCTGGCCCACGGGAGGCTCCTGGAGCAAGGGCAGGCAGCAGAGCCGGAGCGCGGAAAGGGAACCGGGATCCTCAGCTCCTGCACCTCCAAACTGCAGCTCACAGCTGCTAAGCAACCAGCAGAGCTCTCCCTGAGCTCTCCCATCCCTGAGCTATCCCTGCCAGCAGCCCAGGCTCCAGGAGGATGGTGTAGGTGCCTGGAAGCAAGAACCTCATCATTCCCAGGTCACTCAGCCTAGGACTGTGGATATCAGGCTCTTGTTCAAAAGGATCACAGGACACTTCATGGAATTGTGGAATATCCTGAGTTAGACTCACAAGGATCATCATTCCAATCCCTGGCCCTGCACTGACCCCCAGCAATCCCACCCTGGGCATCCCTGGAGTGCTGTCCAAAGGCTCCTGGAGCTCTGGCAGCCTTGGGGCTGTGCCCATTCCCTGGGGAGCCTGGGCAGTGCCAGCACCCTCTGGGGGAAGAACCTTTCCCTAAATCCAACTTCAACCTCTGGCACAGCTCCAGCTGTTCCTCAGGTCCTGTCACTTCTCTCAGAAGACCTCAGCACCTGCCCCTCCATTTTCTGGCAACAGGGCTGGCAATTCCTGCCTCACTCTGAGTGACCCTGCACAGGCTGTGTTGGCACAGAGTAGCACTTCAGGAGCAATGAAAACACACGTGGAAACACACATTTCTACCCAGCAGAATGTTAGCCCATCACGTTAAAGGTAGAATATTTACCAATAGTCTACAATTTTAAGCCTGCCACAACTCATTTCAAAAAGCTCCCATGCTTTAGGTTGGACTTCAAGTTGTATTAAGAAAAGCTTTTTGCAGATTTGGAGCCTGAGTGACAAATTTTTAAGTCACATTTACGTAGGATGCAATTAACTTTACAGGAAGGAATCACTGCAGCAATCAAGGAAGGAACTGGACAGTATTTAGTGCTTCCCCTTAGATCTCCAGCACAAATCACAGGAAAGCAAAGTCTGGTTTCTCCCAGCCAGACTCCCTGAAAGGCACAGTGAAAGCAGCAGCAACAGCAGCAGCCTCATCCCAGATCCAAAGTACTACAAAAGTTTCCCTATACCAGTATAAAAATTGCACATCTTGCTCCCCTTTCCTGCAAATTCTCAAGTGCCAGAAGGGTTTGGCAAAAGAATTCGTTTTTAATTTAGAGAGTTAATAAAACATTAGGCACAAATAAGTGCCTGTTAAGTTGGTCTTGTGTTGTTAACTGTGTTTTATAGCAAAGCTCAACATTTCTGGTGCTTCAGGCACTCAACATCCATATGGCAAAAATGCCTTCTTCATGTTTTTAATGAGTTCCATAACTGTTGCTCAAATAAATTTTGATTTTCTAATTTAATAATTACTTTTCATTTCCTAAATTATTAATGGTCCTGATTTACAGAAGCACAAGCTTAAATCCCATACACTTCAGTGGGACATAAGAGGTGAAGTTAGGCACAAAACGATTTCCCAGTTTCAGACCTTCAACTACAAACCTGGCTGTGACAAAGTTCTTTAAAATAAAAAATCAAATATCAAGTGAAGATTTCAATAATGACTTTAAATAGTTTCAACATCTTTAAAAGAAAAAACTGGCCACTGACTTAAAAACACCAATGTATTTTTTGAAATTTCTTTTTACAGAAACGTTCACAATGAAAAGCATCTTGACAAATCTGGAATTTCTCACAGAATGGAAAATCTGGTCCCATCCCTACTCTTTTTCCATCCTAATCTGCTCTCCCTTACTCTGCTGGGTAGGATTAAATGTATGATGAGAGCCTGGTGAGATTTCAGCCTCTGCACAGAGCTGCTGATTTTTTTCCAATTATCAAAGCAACAAGAAACATTATGCTAAAGAAATGATTGGAGATTGCTGAACTGATGATTTAATTCCCTGCGAGCCAGAGATTTGAACCCTCCATCAGTGGCACCACCACTGCGAGATCACAGATCAGAGACGCTCCCGGGCTTCACTTGGCACGGGAGGAGATTGGGAGGGACAGGGATCCAGAGCCCAGCTCCACAAGGAATATTTTTAGCTCTGCTGATCAAATGGCCTGCGGAGGAGAATGAGCAGCTACAGCCTGGAGTAGTTTCCTACTCCCTAAAGCTCAGCTCAATCCTGTGGCACTTGCAGCAGTGTCAATCCCATTCCCATTCATCCCAAACCCAACCTGATTCCTGCAGCTCAGTGATGGCTTCATTACCAACAGACATTACCCACTGCACATCTGAGAGGAAGCAATTTTAAACTATTCCCTACATTTACATCCCCACAAAGCCTCACTTTGCTCCATCATCCCTTAAACATTTCAATTATCAGTGCAAGAATCGTGCTCATTTCTAAGTGGGGCTCCCCTAAGTCCAGGCCAGTTCCATACTGGAATATTATACATGGGTCTGTTTCCATTCAGCATCCAGCAGAAGTAACTCTCCCTGCTGTGCCCTGAGCAACACCCAGAGGCACCCAGCCTGCAAGAGAGGTCCAGCTGCTGCCAGGATTTGTGGTACCATCCATTCACAAAACTTACATGCTAGAATTCTGTATTAAAAATTTATAGATCTTCTTGCTCTGTAAGAAAAACTCCTGTTTTCAGCTGGATCTATCTCCATGTCAGCAGTCAGGACCCCATCTTGTCCATCAATCCCTCTCCAAGCCAGCCAGGCTGCCACTGAGTTCCAGCACACACAACCTTCCTGTCCCAGAGTCTGACTGAGTTTGCTCTACAGCCCTCAGGATTTATTTATTTTAAGACCTTTCTCTTCTGGTTCAAATGCTTATTTCCTCAGAGAGAACACATGGATGCTCTCCTGAACCTTGCAGCCCACATGGAGAGCAAGAGCAGAAAATGAGATGAAATTGTAAGGCAAAAGTCACTTCAGTTTGACCCCCTTAGTAAGAAAACACCACAGATTAAATAGCTGGAAAAGCAGCAGCATCCAGCAGGAGAGGTTAACTCTGCAATGGGTGACTCTTACAGTTGTCTGGGGCTCAGGCTCTGTATGTTATTCCAGCCTGACCCTTCAGCCCTTTCCTGTTTCAAGTCACAGTGGAAAATGGTTTAGATTTATCAAAACAGAAAGCAAGATGGATAAAATCCATGTCGGGGAGTTCACCCAGGAAGTGTTTTTAGCTGGTGCCTTAGGTGGCTTTATCTACACTTACATTTGTTTACGACTTCTGGTGTGTTATTCTAACTTGAAGGAAATTATAAATCTTTAAAACTTAAAGGGAGTTTGCACTAAGGCAACATAAAAGTACTTTATTTCTGAATGAAACACTAAAACTTCAGCACTTGACCTGGAATCACAGCACATGGACACAAGAGAAGAACAAGCACAAGATGGAGGGAATACACCAATGGACAGAGCACAAGGCAGAGGAGAAAATTTGGTATATTTATGTGGTGAACCCTTATTAGCCTTATTCCACAGCATAAATTCATCTCTCAGGATTAATTATCAGTTTATTATCAATTAATTGAAGTCCCTAGGAAAAGAAGATATTTTAATGGAAACCACTGCAGCTTTTTTCCCCTAAAAATTCAAAGTTGTTGTGCTGCTGGATTCCAATTACAGATATAGGAGCCCCCAAAGCTCATGTGGGGACACGGTGCTGGGACTGAGTGACAGCAGTGTCATCCTGTCTGTCCTCACTGTTTGGGAAATCACCCCCCAGGTGTGTGTGGTTCTCTAGGGGACAAGGGGACACAAACCACGAGCTCCAGTGCTTCCTGTGTCCCTCAGAGGAACAGCTTTGCCCAGAGTACATAAACACTTGGCCCAGGCTTTGGGAGTGAGTGGTTTTATACAGGTACAGAGGAGTAAGAGCCCAGCAAGACAACCCAACACAAACAGAGTGCCTGAAACCCTAAGAGCCATTTTTTCCTCTCAGAACCAGCCCATTTCTGAATGGCAGCCTGACAGACCTTGAACTCGACCCAGGAGTTACAGCTGTCGACATGTGAGTGAAATCCCTGCTCTGCAGACATGCTGTAATTTAAACAGTTCCACATCCATCATCTCTTTAGCAAAATTCCATCACGGAGCAGCAGGTCAGGGGTGAGGGGAGGGTGGGCACAGTGTGGGGGGCTGCTTTTCTGCACTTCAGAAAATTACAGTTGTGACACAGTAAGAGCTTCGAGCCACAAATGAAACCTTCAGAGCCACAGAGCAGAGCTCAGGGAAGGGAACTGAAATTCCACCATCCTCCAGGTAGCAGGGCAGTGATGGGGGTGTATGTACAGCTACAAATGATTGTATGGACATTGCAGGCATTAAATACAGCTCCCTCCTTACCCCACGGCCCACACGTGCCATAAACTGCTCTGCACCCAATCACAGTGGAGAATTCCATCAAAGCCAGCAGTCACCACTGGCCTTTAGAGCAAAACAAGCAGAAAAACCTTTGAAAATTACTTGCCTGAGGTTATTAACACAATAGAAAAGAAAATCACAGAATCACAGGATGGCTTGGGTAGGGAGGAACCTTAAATCCCATCCAGTCCCACCCCTGCCATGGCAGGGACACCTTCCACTAGAAGCTTGCTCCAAGCCCCAATGTCCATCCTGGATTTGGACACTTCCAGGAATCCAGGGACAGCCACAGCTTCTCTGAGCACCTTGTGCCACGGCCTCCCTACCCTCACAGGGAGGAAATCCTTCTCAATATTCCATTTAACCCTGCCCTTTGGCAGTGGGAAACCATTCCCCCTTTTTCCTATTTCCAAAAACTTCCAGAGTTCCTTGTCTGAGGTCAACCTACAGCATCAGCAACTTTGGCAGACAGAGATCTCAATTTTCTTAAATGTCATTTCTCAGGAAGATCATGGAAGCAAACAGGCAACTTGTGCATATGTATATATAAAAATACATAAATATATATATAAAAAGTGATCAGAGCACATAAGCATATTTTTGTAAAAACAAACTACCAGGGAGAAAAGATGTTTTTAGTAGGTCCAAACCCAAAAAACTTCATTTGAAAACCCCCCATGACCCCGTTAGGGCTGCTATGCCACAGACCAGATAACCAACACATCATTTACAAACAACAGCCACTCAGGAGCATGGAAATAACAAAACCCTGCTGTATCTGACACTGCTCCCTTCCAGCTCCATTCATCCTGACACCCTTGAACAAAGCAACAATACCAGTGTTTAGAAAATATCACTAACAGGGTAAGAAATGCATTTGGGCAAGGTTATAGATAAAAATCATGAGTATTTCCAGGGAAAAAGATCTGCAAGCAGAGGTGTTAGAGATGCAGCTGTTCAAGCCTCAAGGACAGAGGCTGGAAGGGTGAAACATTATTTAGAAAGCACAAGAAAAAGAAGCAGCTATAGGGGGGGTTTTGTAAACAAAGCTGGAGACAAAATGGAAAATCAGCTGCTCTTCTGGCACCTGCAGCCATCAATTTATGAAGAAAGAGCGAAAAGAGGTGCCAAGGAGATGAAATATTTAAGACAGACCATCTTCAATATCTATTAGATAGAAAGCCCCCCTGATAGGGGCTTTTAAAAACATTAACCACAACATCTGAAATAAAGAGTTTTAAACCCAAAGATCAGTTATAAATGCACCATTTGGAAAACAGAAAGCCCTTTCTGACCTGCCAAAACCTGAGCCCTTGGTGGCAAACCTGCTCTGTGGTCATGGAAAACACAGTCTGTGTTTTTTTCTGATGCCTCCATCCCCCAGCCTATTGCACATCCTCAGAGTGACACAGAGTGACAACAAACGCCTGCTCCGTGTATTTTAACAAACTGGGGGCCTAAACCTGCTCTGTAACTCTGGGAAAGCCCCAGCAGTTTAAGCAAAGAGCTCAAATCAGGCTCTCCCTGAGAATTCTGTGACTGACTCCTCTAAATAAAACTTATTTTTAATGTAACATGCAGTTGGGCAAAGCACCTCTATTCACTGAGTGCAACAGTGGCGCTCTAAGCCTTCATATTACCCAAACAGCTCAACTGCAAATTATCTTCAGAATATCAGTTTAATAATCCATGTGCATTCAGTGTAACAGAAAACTGTTGGGATTGTGTATTTTGTCACCTGGCTCTGTGCGAGTAAATATTTGCTACAAACAGTGAAAATGATGCATCTTTGATTTACCAGTGATGTATCTTTAGGACAAGATGCCCAAAGGAGGGTTAGGTTAGGATAGCATTGGGAATTTTTTAATGGAAAAGGTTGTCAAGCCCTGGCAGAGAGCAATGGTGGGTAGAGTCACAGTCACTGGAAGAGTTAAAAAAACCGTGTTGATGTGGCACTTGGGGACATGGATTGGTGGTGGCTTGGCGGTGCTGTGGCAAAGGTTAAACTCCATGATTTTGGAGGTCTTTTCCACCCTAAATGACTCCATGAGTCAGTAATTCTGCCTTTACACACACACTGTTTATTTTGATGTGGTTTCTGTGCCTTGACAGAGCCTTTTTGAAACCATCCTTTCCTAACCTGCCTGCTCTGCATTTTATGCACAGTGAATCTGTTATTTGGAAGTGCAGATGCTGTTCCAAGGTCTGTGAGCTTCACCTACCCTGAGGCTGAGCATCACAACTGCTCACCTGGGCTGTCTCCTGCTGCTTCCTCAGCCTCCTACACCAAACACCCCCTGGTGATTGGAGCAGCTTTGCAGCCTTGCAGAGGAGGGAACTGGATGAAACTCTTCTAGATGTTTAATCCCAACAGTCCGTCACCTTCCCCAGCTAAATAGGTATTGAAAATGTGTGCATGGCAAACCTCCCCATAAGGAATAAACATCAAGGCAGGAAAGAATATCCACTATAATCCTCTCATTCTGGACTTGAACCAAGCCCTGCTCTTGGAAAAAGTTGTAAAACAACTAAATTTTAGGCAAAAGGCTCCTCTGCAAAGCATCCGCACTTGCTCAGTTGTGGGAAAGACTCAGTGTCTCATCAGAAAAACCCAACTGTCCCCTTCAATCTGTGGCCAGGCCCAGCCTTGTCTCCAAAGCACCACATGAGGGTCAGGAGCCCTGCCAAGATCCTTTACAATCCTCCTTTCCCCATGGATTTCTGCAGTGACCCTCACTGCCAGAGCCCAGAGCACAGTCTGGGGACAAGCAGAGATCTCTAATTTTGGGCTTGTTTTCTGTCTGAAGGCAAAACACCCAAAGGACACGACATTAACAAACTATCATGGAACTGTGAGAGCCTCTGCTGCTCACAAAACCCCTTTCAGGGCAGCACTTTGATGTGATACTGTACTTTATCTTGACAAATCATTTTCCCTCTCACTCATCATCCCTCCCTAGAGCAGGGACTGGCCCTTCCCTTCAGCTGGGGGATTTCCATCAGGGAAAACCATCTGAAGTTGTTATGTATCACTCACATTCCCTTTGACAAGAACTGCCCAGCAGCTCAGCCTTATGCAGATCTGATGAACTGGGAGGCTCTTGTCTTGACGAGGTTATTTCCAGATACCCTCTTTCCCCAGCAAAACCCACCCTCAAATAAATTCCCCAGAGCATTTCTCCACTGGAGTTTGAACACAGAAAGCCTCTGTCCCTGGCATGCTGAAGGGACAGCTTGAAATGCACCTACATTTGCACCTGCTGAAAAAATGTGCTTTGTCACTAACAGCTCCACAACAGTTTTTATTTCTGCAAATTGGTCTATAAATAAATTATTCCATTCAAAATCCACACAGAGCTATAAACCTGGTTTTGCATCTCATACATCCAGAGTTAAGAAAAGAAAGAGCTGACTCCATTTCTGTCACAATACACATTTAAATAATAAAATGGAGAAAAAAAAATCCAAAGAGAGGCATGAATGGAAAAATTAAAGACCAAAGTTTAAGAGCGACAGTAATTTTTCATGTCTCATTAGCAGTGGATAGATCTCCACAGCAGAGAATTTGCCCTGGCTGAGGCTGAAGGACCAGTCGTGTCAGCAGGGAAGGGAACCCCAGAGCCCCAGGACACACAGATGCAGCTGGGACAGTGCAGTGCTGCTCCTGGATGGGACAAAAATCCCTTTTTCCTCAAAACTGGAAATTCCATGGTGACATGTCCAAACAGAACAAGAGCCTCAAGCTGTGCCAGGGGAGGTTCAGGTTGGACACCAGGAGGAATTTCTTCCTGGAAAGGGTGGTCAGGGATTGGAAGGGGCTGCCCAGGGAGGTTCCTAGAGTGTCCAAGGAAGGCCTGAATGTGGCGCTCAGAGCTCTGGGCTGGTGACAAGGTGGGGATCAGTCACAGGGTGGACTCAACAGTCTGGGAGGGCTTTTCCAACCTCAAGGACTCCATGACTCTGTGCAAGAATTAAGGATCACAGGGCAAAACCCCAGGGTGAGCAAAGGGTATGGTGAATCTTCTTTTAAAACAGGACAAAGCACAACCCAATGCAAATCCTGCTGGATGAAGTGCTGCCCTACCCAATTCTGCAGGAAAACTCTGAACACCAGCCAGTTAAACCCTTATCCTTAATAACTACTATCCCAGTTACTAAATTAATTTATCCTTCAGTGTTATCATGCCAGCTACAGAGTAATAGATGTTAATTATGCAGTTCAGATGTAATTCAACCTCTACAGATGGCAGTTTACTTCCCCAAAGCCTGGAACAGAGCCAGGTGTTTCAAAGCCCCTCCACCTTGGTTTTGGGATCTCCTGAGGTCTGAACACAACCCAGCAGCACCCTGCAGGCTGCCAGCCAGCTTCAGGCATTCTTGATTAATTCTCATTCCCACTGTCACTTCGTTTTTATTTACTGCTGCTGGGAGCAGGAGGCACGTAGTGTGTGACCTCAGATCCACCAGAGCACAGCACGTGGAGTGATGAATTAGCAGGGCAGAAATAAGGAATTCTGCTGCTTTCTTTTGCCTAATGTGAAACAGTCCTCAGTGCCTGAGAAAAGCTTAGGGCACAGGTTTCAACATGTGTGAACATCTGGAAGGATGGGGTAGAAATACCCAAGCAAGAAAGGCCAGTGGGCAGGTTTTAAAAAGGTTTTGTGGATTTACAAAACACCCAGGATTTGTTACCCAGAGAAGCTGTGGCTGCCCCATCCCAAGGTGGGACTTGGAACAACCTGGTTTAGTGGAAGGTCTGCCCATGGCAGAAGGTGGAACTGGATGGGCTTTAAGTTCTTTTCCAACTCAAACATTCCATGATTCCACTTCCAAACACATGCACGTGTGAGGCACCAAACCCGTGGACAATGAGTTTGTAAGTGGAAGTTTCATTTTCCCGGTCATCTTCAGGCATCTTCAGAAAAGAAGAACAGAAAACAAGGCAGGGGAAAGGTTGTGATGGTGACCAGAATTTTAATGCATCTGAAAGCAGAGCAGCTTTTATGAGCCCTGAGCACACACAGCCTCGCCCTGACCCAGGGATGAGGACACACAGGTAGGGACAGGAGGCTACATCATATGAAAATGTACTATTTAATAAAAGCACCCACTAAATGTTTTTATGAAATCCTAAATCCAGACAGAAAATCCTATACAAACATGGAGAAGGAGGTTAACACACATTCTGAAAACAGATTTTGCACTGGGTGGGATCTACCTGGATGCTCCACATAAATATATCCCTTTAACAAAGACATGAAAGCTTTTCCCTCTCTGTATTTCTGTATGTTTACAAAGCACACAGAAGACTATCTGTGAGTTAGAATCTGTCCTTCAGTCATTTGTTTAAAGAGCTTTTCACAGAAACAAAGTAGCACTTACTCAGTTCCTGTTCTCCAGGTGTTGAGCTTCAATCAGAAACTATTAATAAAGAAGACAAAGAACCCAAACATATTTTGAATGTTTGACTCAAAAATCCTCCTGCAAGCAATTTGTGGTTCCAGCCTGGACTATCCCAGGCAGCCAGAATCAGCAAACCCCACTTGAGATGTTTGCTCCTCTGACTAAGACATCGCCCCTGTGGGAAGTATCTTCCACTCACTCCTCCCCACAGATCACCCGGGATGGGGAGTCCTGCCTGCCCTTCCTCCTTGGAGCCTGTTTTTCCTGGCCTTCCCTCCTGATCCCTTGAACACCCATTATTGTACAGGGAATGTGGGATGGGGCTGCCTTCAGAGCTTGGCAAATTCTGCTCTTCAAACAGAAGGTGCCCAGCTCAAATCTCCTGCAGGGCAGAGCTGGGACAAGTGGCTGAGCTTTGGGGCAATGTCTTCCTCTGGTGCCCCAGGGACCCGATTCCATCCATCAAAGCAAACACAGCCCCTGCTGGAATGAGGAACAGGAATAGGGGACAGCACTGGACATCTCGTGCCACAGGAATGGCTCAGCTGCTGCCAGCCTGAAAATGGGAGCAGGAAAATGGAGAAAACCCTGCTTGGACCATGAGAATTCCTGCTCCGGGAACAGCCTTAGAACTGTATCAGTGCTGGAGCAGCAAAAGTCTTCCTTTGTTGGCATTATGCCCCAGAAAGCAGGAGCAGGAAAGGTGCTATGGCTGGCTGGAATCACAGCAGTCAGCCTGTGTTTAATCCCTGAGACTGTGTCTGCTTGTGCAGTCTGACATCCCTGCTGAGCAGTGCCTGTCACTCCTGTCCCAACAATCCACCTGTGAGCATGGACACGAGCAGCCAAAGGCTGGGGATTACAGCCTCCCTCAGAACGTGAACTTTTCCACAGCCAGACCCTGTTCTCTCCCTGCCGCTCAAAATGTCCCCAAAAATGATGCTTGAGGTGTTCAAATGCCACAAATCTCACATTATAAACTTTCACACTGTAAACAGCATTTACAAGTTTCTTTCATTTTTCAAAACAAAAGCTGAGACTGAGCATTCTTCTGTTGTAATATTTAAATAAGTACACAGGGAGTTGCTGTAATGTCACACAAACAAACCCCAAAACATCTGAAAGGCACATTTCCAATCTTCCTTACAAGCGGACTGGATTAGCCCATTCCAGCCTTTTTGCAGGCTCTGACTTGTGCTCATTTACTCTCCACACACAAAGTAACCCCTTTCAAATGTGGTTCAAACTGTGTAAATTCTTTGCTTATCCCTGTGGAAACTCCCAAGGATTGCAAACACTGTCCAAGGACTTTCACAATAGCAGGTACAGCATTAATTCCTTAGGGGTCTCAGCCATCCCCTGTGCTCCTTCAGGAACCACAGGATTACCAGTTACTGTCTCCAGGTTCAGAGGGTTCACAGCTACAGTCCTCACACCACCCTTCCAGGACTTGACCCTTTTGTTTTAATAATATCACTCTTTTCACAGAAGTCCTGAAATCCATCTTCTAGAAATGCAAGTTCAGTGCAATCTTACTTGGAAAAAAAAGGAAAATCCACCCGCATTGCTGGAAAAACCCAAACCAAACTAAACCCTCCTGTCATTGGCTCTTCCTAATAGGATGTAATTCCCTCCCTTTGTTATTTCCTAGTTTTCATGTTTAAATTTGTACAAAGGAATCACAGGAAGAATCCTATCTCTCCTCTTTTCTAAACAGCTCTCTATATGTTCCCACTTTATCTTAAGAGCTAATAAACTGGATTAATTTTTTCAGGTTTTTAAGTAGAAGAAAAGCTGAGCAGAGACTTAACCCCCCTCTGAACCCTGCACAAAGCCTGGATTTCACAAGCTGACTTGCAGCACAAATACACCTCCCAAAGAATGCTTTTTCAAACCTTATCTGGGAAGGTTTGCAAAATAGGCATCAAGCACTAATTCTCTTTACACCACTAAAATGATACAGCTGGGAAGGAGTGGGATAGAATTCCCTCAGTGTAAGTAGCTGTGTCCTGCCAAACCCAGCTAAGGCTGATCTGGATGTTTGAAATATCTGCTGCTCAAAAGCTTTGCTTTGCTGCCTGCTCCAGAGGGAAATGGCACAGTAAATGCCATTTGATGGGCCCCAGCACACAGGGTGGGTCTGCACAGCCCAAACTGGGCAAGGTCCAGCACTGAACCCCAAACCCACAGATTTAACTGATTTCTCTGAGTCTGGAATCCAAAGCTGCCAGGATGGCAACACCCTCACTCTTTGCTATATCAAAGCTATTTTAAAGCTTTCACATTTATGTGGATCCAACCTCCCTAACAGAACTCCCTGTGTCCATCTGAGCAATCCAGGATACAGCTCGGGCTGCTGCAGTGGCTGAAAACCAGCACTGGAAACACATCCAAAGAGTGAAGAAAGCCAAAATTGGTTTTCAGGCTTTTTTCCTCCCTCCTTCAATATTTTCTGGCCTGATCCAGATGCACTCTGCCAAAATCTGTCCCCACTGCACCATCATTCCATGACCTATTTCACACCTCCCATTCCATTCTCCTGTGGAGCCAAATCCACGCAGACACTGCTGGTATCCAATGTGTGATGGAATGGAATCTTTCCCTGGACACTGGGAGAGGCCAAGGGATGTCAGGGGTGAAGTATCTCCATGGCAGAAATGATGCTCAGCTGTGCAGTTCTCCGTACCTTCCTGGTCATTGATCCAAAGTCACCATTGTTCTCATCTTGCTAATGGAGCAGAGAGACAGGGACATGGAGCAGTATGGGAAGGGTGATCACAGGCCTGGGGAAGGGAGAAACTCAAGCTAGCCGAGGGGAAGAACTTTAAACAGCAGAGAAAAGAAAAAAACAAGAGACAAAAAGGATGAAGAATCACTGGAAATAAGGAGAAAATGAAAAGAGAAAAGAGAAAAAGAAGGAAAAAGAGAAAAAGAGAAAAAGAGAAAAAGCAAAAGAGAAAAAGAGAAAAAGAAAAAGAGAAAAAGGAAAAAGAGAAAAAGAGAAAAAGGTAAATAGGAAAGGGGGAAAAGGGGAAAGAGAAAAGGAGAAAGAAAACAAAGGGAACGGGGGAAAGGGAAAAAGGGAAAGAAAGAAAGTAAAACTAAAAGGAGAAAGGGAAAAAAAGGAAGAAGGGAGACAAAGGTGACTGGTTCTGTGCCCATACTGTTTAATGAGGCCAAGTCCATGTTTTCCTTTGAAGTTCAGTCAAACATGGGACGGGGACGGGGAGGCGGGGACGGGGACGGGGACTGGGACGGTAAGGGAAAGGAAGGGAATGGAAGGGAAGGAAGGGAAAGGGAAGGGAAGGGAAGGGAAGGGAAGTGAAGGGAAGGGAAGGGAAGGGAAAAGGGAGGAAGGGAAGGGAAGGAAGGGAAGGGAAGGGAAGGAATGGGAAGGGAAAGGGAAAGGAAAGGGAAGGGAAGGGAAGGGAAGGGAGGGAAGGGAACGGACATTCTTTCCTCAAGAGCTTGGCCTGGTGCAGCAGGAGACTTGCTTTTTGCCAAGGCTCAGAATTCCTGTCTATGTGCCCAAGGATTGACATCCACGCCTGTACACCCTCAGACATATCCCCCTGCCAAAGCAACCTCAAGCATGGAGAGTGGGAGCAAGGCTCCAGAGGAGTGGGAAAGGCCTCACGCCCATCCTGCTCTACTGATCCTCCTCCTTCACAGGGATACTCTGCAGGGTTTGGGACACAATTATACCAGAGGCCACCCTGTGAATCTCTGGAGGTGTCAGTCAGGTGGGGGAAGGATCAGAAGTGATATGCTCAGGAGCTAGAGAAAAACTGCCATGTTTTCCAGGCTCACCTGCAGCCATGGAATAATCCAGGGTCCCTCCATCCACTAAGCACTGCAAATGTACCCCAAGTGTGAGGGCTCAAAACGCACTGAAATTCTAATTTTCTACAGTCCCCTGAAACTCCCTTTCCCAGCCACTGCACTGCCTGTGGCTGGGACAGACGTGTGCCCACCCTCAGGGTTTGCTGTGCTGCCTGTCAGCCTGGGCTGCTTGGCTGGGAAGTGCTGCTTTTGTGCCAGACTGGCTCCAGGGGGTTACAATAGTCCTGAAAAATGCCAAAACACTGGCAAATTTGAGAGATGTCCACTTGGAGCCTCTCTTCCCTCTCCCGGGAACACATTCATAAAAATGTACAGGAACATGTGAAAGGTGCCCACAGAGAGGAATTCCCTGCTGGAATGAACAGCCTGACCAGGCTCCATCTCCAGAACAGGGCAAGAGGACCTGCTCCTTGGGATGTGGAATGCTCTGTTCCTCCGCTCTCACAACATCCTGAGCACAGAGCTGGGGCAGCAAAGCAGGGACCCTGCAAATTCACCACCTGTCTGTGTGCACTCATTGATAAGACATGCTCAGGGGATGCTGAGGTGAATGATGGAAAGAGCTGCTGTCCTAAACCCAGGAAAACAACCCAACAACACAGGCAGTAACTCTGCACTGAACCTGTCAGTGCCCTGCATCTCCCACAATGGGTGACTCACTGAGCATACTAAAACACACCCATTATGTAGCATTTTACAAAGTCACATAGATCAGCAGATGAAGAATTTGTGGGACAGAGTAGCAGACAACTCTGCCCAAAGCATCCTGAGATGAGAATTCCATGCCAGGTGTCTGGGAGCAGATCAAGACTCCTGGCAGCACACTGTGGTAACAAACCACTGTCTGGGATTCTCCCTGTTGGGGTCACTGGTGTGTCTACGTGTCTGTGGTCCCCCCAAAGTGACCTCAGCCTGAGCACCCCCACTCTTGTCTCTGGGCTCATCCCTGGGCATCAGTGAGGATTACTTGCTTCACACTCTTTTTTTTTCCCCTCAATGCTTCTTGTCTCCTAAAACATGCTGGTGGCAGCACCACAGGCAACATCCCTGGGGGACTGAGCCAGGGAAGAGGTGGAAAACCCCAAACACACCAGAGGG
The DNA here is from genome assembly GCA_018697195.1 of Certhia americana. Taxonomy (NCBI): domain Eukaryota; kingdom Metazoa; phylum Chordata; class Aves; order Passeriformes; family Certhiidae; genus Certhia; species Certhia americana. The sequence continues at coordinate 7,558,341 of CM031877.1, forward strand.
AAGTCTCACATCTCAGCATTCTGGGGTTGTGTTGGAAAGAGAATTAAACCCAGGCTGGGGATAAAAAACAGGGCATTACCTGACAGGAGATCTGCACCAGGTACACCAGTTCCTTGGACTCACAGCCATTCCTCGTCACTTCATTCTGTTCCTCCGGGAGCGAGAGCTGCAGCCAGGGAGGGAGAGGGAGAAAGAGAGAGAGAGAGAAGAGCAGGTCAGCGAGGGGGATAAACCAGGCACAGAATGGCACACGGAGCACGACATCCACACCACCCTGCTCCAAGACATGTCGAGTCTCAGGGAATCAGGGAATCAGGGAACGGCTTGTCTGGCTGGAGCTGCCACAGGGGAGACACTCAGCACACAAACCCTGAAATGCCACCAGATTCTGGAACCTCACCTGACAGGTTAAAAATAAAAATACGGTTCAAAAATAAAACAATTATGAGGAAGCAAACGGTTTGAGGCAGGAATTTAGCCTCCAGCTTAGAAGTCTGCAAAATTAATTGTTCACTGAAAATATCTCTATAAATATTCATGGACAGTGAATATAGAACAGTGCTTCTCCTTACCCCCTTCCCATATGTTTTTTTTTTTTTATTTTATTTTTAAACATTCAGGCAGACATTAGATAATAAAACATATCTCCTAATTTCAGTGTTGTCAAGCAATTCACCCCAGCAGAGAGTTTTATGGCACCATTCTTCACACCCAGAGTCACTAACTGCATCATCAGGATGTGTTTGTGTGAGAGCAGTGAGGAGACATTTCTGTACATGGACTGAGCCCGGAGCATCCCACTCCTGGCCCTGTTATCCCACTAAATGGCTTATGTTTAATGATCTTCTCTGAGAACAGAAATTACAAATCATCGTAAGCAAGTTAGGACTGTTTGCAAAGCAAATAAATGAAGGAAATGTGTACATGAAATTTAAAAGGCTGTAAAAAAATCCTAATTAGCCAAGAGCAAAAAAATCCTGAAACAAATGAAAGCAGAAATGAAAGAAAAGGCTGAGGAGAAGAATCCCAAGTTGCTGTATTTGATGAATGCAAGCAAGTGAAAATCAGAAGTGGGTAGTGAGAGACACCTCATGAAAGACAAAGGACAATATTCTCTCCATACAAATGACCACGACACCTGGAATTTATTTAACTTTGTTCTGCCAGAATTTCCCTTCTCTCCGTAGGAAGTCCCACTGCACATGGATTCAGCCCTCTCCCTCCCCCAAACCAACTCCTGGAATACTAATTTCTTTTCTGATGGCTGAGAACAGGTAATCAACATTCCTGGACCAAAGAAGGTCTTCGGATTTGTACAATTCATTATCAGCGTAGGCTGCTGCCATTAACGTGATTTAACACAACCATTGCTTCTGTATTGCACCCTCCCTCCACCTTTATCATCATTCTTTGCTATCAAATGTCACATCTGAAGTGCTACTGAGTCTTGAAACTACAGCCAAAGGAAACCCAAAGCATGCAGTAAAGGAAGGCTCACACATGCTGTAGATATTTTCCATGTTTGCCAGGTATGAGGAGCTCTGGTTCAAAGAGGCCACAAAGATGATCCAAAGGCTGGAGCTGCCTTTCTGTAATGAAAGGCTGAGAGAGCTGGAACTGCTCAGACTGGCAAAGAGAAGGCTCCACCAGATGGCTTAGGTTTTAGCTTTCATATTTTTCAGATTCTGTACTGCCTTAGTGTGTAACTCTGAACTTCATACAAAGTGTCAGCAAGTTCTCCTCACAGCTCAGTCAGACAGAACAACCCTTTTCCAGCCCCAGAACCAAGGACACCACTGCAGTTTCAGGCCCAAAAACTGTAAACAGCAGGGAATTGAGGAGAGCAATCTGGGAGGGTGGGATTTCATAACCTAAAGCTGAAATTGGACAATTAAACCCAATATGGAAATGGACCAAAACTTATAAAAGTATGAAAACTCGTAACTAGTCATCCATCTTGCATCTATCTTGGGTGGAGGCACGGCCGGGCTCTCGTACTGCCCAAGGTGTGTCCTTTAAAGGCCTTTTAATAAATACCAATTTTATTTCTTTAACTCTGTCTAGCCTCTCTTCCAGATCAGCCTCTTTAAGCATCACAGGGAGAGCTCAGAGCCCAGTCCAGGGCCAAAAGAGGCTCCAGGAGAGCTGGAGAAGGACTTGTGACAACAGATGGAGGGACAGGACACAGGGAATGGCTTCCCACTGCCAGAAGGCAGGGCTGGATGGGATACTGGGAAAGAATTGTTCCCTAGAGGGTGGGCAGGCCCTGGCACAGGGTGCCCAGAGCAGCTGTGGCTGTCCCTGGATCCCTTGCAGTGCCCAAGGCCAGGCTGGATGGGGCTTGGAGCAGCCTGGCTCAGGGGAATGTGTCCCTGCCCATGGCAGGGGATTGGAACAAGATGGGCTTTAAGGGCTCTTCAAACCCAACCCAATTCTGAGATTCTTGGAATTAAACGTGGGTTTCCTACTCCTGGGAAAGGTTTACATCCTCTAATCTCCCCTGTGCTCATTGAGGGCACACAGACCCCCCCAGCCCCCAAAGGAATTTCAGGTGTCCCTTCACTGAGTGTATCAGTGGCAAAGCTCATCACCACAGGCCCCGAAAAAACAACAGCCAGATAACAAAATTACCAACAGGCAACTGCAGAGCTCCCTGAAAGGAACTCGGGGCCTGACTCTGTGCAGCAGAACGTGGGGTAGAGAAAGGCACGGGGTGAATTCATCACCCTGCCACACACTGACACCAGGCCAGGCTCCAGCCATGCCAGGGCTCTGCACAGACCCCTCAGAAGGAGCAGTGGATCAGCTGGAGGTGTGAGCAGGACACTGAGGGACAGCAATCTTCCTTCCCAAGGCACACCTGCCTGAGGACCATCCTGCTGAACACATTCAGGGAGTTTACAGCCTCCCAGTCAGCCCCACTGCAGCCACTGTTCACACAAACTCATTGTGGGGACAAGTGACATTACAGCCCACTGATGGCCCTACAGCCTTGCACCCATCTCATTTCAGAGGGGAATTGTAAAATCCAGCTGAACACTGCTCCTCTCCCACAGGCAGCCTCGTGCTGACAGAGAGCTGTGACAGAAACTGTTTACACAGGAAAATCCATGGGGTTTATCCTACAATCCAACTGTCCTCACAAAGCAAAATGCCCCCAAAGATGAATATTCGCTCATGTTCTCTGTCCCCACATGGTTCAGTTTGTATTTTGCATTGTTAATAGGCATGCACCAAAGCTCTGCCCAAAATCATTGATCTCCTGATGTTTAAAAGCTTTTCCTGCTGCTGCATTCCTTGTAAACAGAACATCCTGGAAAGCACAGTTGCCCCCAAGCTTCATTTGAAATCCAAGCACAAAGCAGAGGCCTCTCCTGACCTTACTGGACTCTGAACATGATTCACAGACAAAATCTGGTTGGCTCCAAAGTGGGACACTGATTTTTGTGTTCTTAAAGAACAGAGCAGCCAGTGGGGCCTATTTGATTTCCCTGGAACTGTGCCAACATGTTTTCCTGAGGTAAATAATCTGTAAACAGCATTTATTGCAACTGATCGGAGTTAAAAAGCATATACTTTATAATATATAATCTGTAATGTTCCTTCTTCACATTGAAATTGGCTGTCAAACCTCCTGAGCCTGATGAACAATTATGAGGCATTAGATCCCGTTAGGTTCATTTATTGTTGGAATATATATGCTTAGCTAGGATGAGATATCACCAATTTATAAATAATCACCTTTTTGGGACTGTTATAAATGGCCTTTAGAGCATCCTGAACTTTTCACTGGCAGCATTTCATGCTACACAAAGAAAGCCTTAAGAAATGGTCACACCACACTTCATGTGTATGGATAATGCAGTCTTGTAAGCATTACAGATTTAGGGAATCCCAGAATGGTTTGGGTCGAAAGGGACCTTAAAGCTCATCTAGTTATTTGGGCAGGGACACCTTCCAGTGTCCCAGGTTGCTCCAGCCTGGTCTTGGACACTTCCAGGGATGGGGAAACCACAGCTTCTCTGGGCAACAATGCCAAGGCATTGCTCAAATTTGTCTACACAGTCTGGGACACTCCACCCTGCACATGCCCACTGAGAATTGATTAATTCAACACATACAATTTTTCCTCTATCAGCAAACTTGTCCCACAAGCTTTGGGTTCTTTTTGCCCAAAGGAGGAGTGCTTGCTGCCCAAAACTTTGCTGATCACATATACAAGGAGGTTAAACTTAAAAATGCTTCTAGTTCGTGTCTGCGACAGAGGCTCATCTCTGGCAAGCTGGGTGTTAAGGGGACTGATTACAGAGGTCTCCTGCAGAGGAAAATTTATTGGTCATTCTTCTTGTAGGGAAGAACAGCGACAAAGAGGGAGGCTGACTTATGATATGGCATATTCAGAATTAAAAATAGTTAAAAGATAACACTTGAGATCTGTGCAATCATTTTTTTACTTCCAACCATTGTAGAGTCTTGTGTGCTCCTCTTACAAACTTCAAAAGCTGTGAAAAATCATCTCAGGAAAAGCACTGCAAAAATCTGTTGACAGGACATGGATTGTTGGCTACTAACAAAGTGCCAAGTCCTCACCAGGTAAGACCTACTGCCCCTGAGCCCCAGTTGTCAAAGGAAGCTCATTCAGCCAACTTTAACTTTTATCTCCTGGTTTCCTGAGTGATGTCAACTCCATCACCCAGCTCTCCTGGTGAAAGGAAGTGTAGATTTGATTTGTCTATGTAACTTACTTCAGCTTCTGCTTCATAAAGCCATGAACACACTGATCTCACTCATGCACATCACAGCAAATGAGTAACACAGAGCTGTGGCAGAGAGATCACAATAAAATTAAAATATGTAAGAAAGAGAAACAAAACATAAGAGAAAAAAAAAAACCAAACCCAAACCCGAACAAATCCCTCTCCCCAAGAGAATCAGAGTTAAGGTTAGAAATTAATGGGGGAGGCATTCAGTAATTAGATGACAATTAATTAATGAGAACTGTAAGATAGAAAAATAATCTTAATTCCAAATAGAAGGAGCAGATCATCCTTCCCAAACTCCCAACCTATCTGTGTAGGTAATGGTGTCAACTTTTAGCAAACTTTAATTAAACTAATCCAACTGAGACCCCATCTCATGGCAGAGGTGTGGAGCTACACTGACCTGGGACACAGCCAAGGGAATAACACTCCAGAGAGCAGCAAAACCCTGTAAAACAACTCCTACAGTTCTTGGAGTTGATTTCAGTCTCCCACACAGCACCTCCCAGGTTTCATCTACATTCCTTGGATAACCAGCCCTGGCTGGTGATGCTGTGTGTGCACACCAAGGACTGGCTCCTGCAAGAGGTTTTAGAGACACTGCAGAACTGAGACAGGATCAAGCCACAGGGAGTAAATAGGAGCTTCTTCAGGAAAATATTGGGACAATCACAAATACCTGCCACCAATCTGAGTGAACAGAGGCATTTCTGGCCTCTCTTACAGATGGTGACAGAAACCTGCCTGTTCTTGGCCCTGGCCTGAGGGTTTCTTGTGGAAAACACACATTTCATGGCCAGTCAAAGGAGTTCTGGAGAATCATGGAACTGTTGAGGCAGGAAAAGCCTCTGGGATCATGGTAGCCCAACCATTCCTCCAGCACTGCCAAGGCCACCACGGGCCCACGTCCACAAGTGTCACATCTACATGGATTTAAAATCTCTCTGGTGAAGTGGACTCCACCACTGGCCCTGGGCAGCTGTGTCAGGGCTGGACAGCCCTTTCCATGAGGAAATCTTCCCTAATATCCAATCTAAACCTCATCTAGAGCAACTGGAGACCTCTCTTCCTGTCCCTGTTCTCTGGGAGCAGAGCCCAAACCACCACCCAGCCCCCAGAAGGTCCCCCCTGAGCCTCCTTTTCTCCAGGCTGAGCCCCTTTCCCAACTCCTTGGACAAACACTGCTCTCTATAGCTCTTTCTCTATGCTTCAAAATATTAATTATTTAATATTAATTATTGCTATATACAAGACTATTATTCACCTAACAGATATAATTATATTGTGGTATATATTTAAATATACGCATATAAACATGACTGCATTACTTGTATAATAAATATTATTATATTCATATAATAAATTACACCTGTAATATAAAATACAATAAATGCATAATTGTATTTATACACTGAATATAACTCAGTTATAAGGTCAAGTACAAGCAAGTTGAGCCTCATTAGCAGTCCCTCTCTCTGTGACCAACACAACCAACTGGCAGCATCTGGCCCAGCGATCCAGGTCGGGTGAGGAGCTCACATCTGTAGGAATCTCCAGGAGGCAAGGGATGGCAGGAACACTGACCAAGACTTCAGCCAGGAGATTTAAGCCAGTGGAAAGGCTGCTGCTTTTCCTGGCAGAGGTTGTGTCATTGTTCTAAGGAAAGCTGGTGCTCTTGGCACGTTTTGCCAGGATGGAATTCCAGGTTAAATCCCTGGGGAAGGCAGCCAGACACAGGCAATGGGGGAATCGCTGCTGCTCACACTCGGCCATGGCAAAAGCCCATTAAGCCTCCAAAGCAGTGTTACATCTGATAATGTTTCTTCTGGCAGTATTAGGAATTACTTTTTTTTTCCCTTCCTAAACCACCACACTTCAATGTCTGTTAATTTATGTTGTTTGTGCAATTTAGCAAATCAAACGAGGGCAAAGCCCCAGGACCACAGGCATCATCATGGAATGTGTGCAGTGGGTGCAAGTCTGTCTGGTGGCCAAGGGCAAGGAGCAGGACATTCATTTCCCTGTGAAACATGGCTGCGTTTGATTAAAAAACAATAATTTTAACACCCAAATATCCAACAAATCCTGAAGAAATTAAAAGCTGATTTAACTCCGAGATGCTGCCTCATTTTAAGGAAAAGCTTTAACCACATCTATCAGCTCCAGCCACCAACAGCCAGTTCCTGCACCAGTTCCTAAATTATCCTGCTGATCCAATCCCCACTTCACCCTCATTACCCAGGCCATTACTAACAGCAACTTGTCTGGTAATGGGGCATCTTCCAGGCCTGCCTTTTGATACATGTGAAGATTTTATTGTACTTTATTTTAAATTTTAGGTTGGCAAATCTTCTCAAACAGGGAAACGTTTTCTACCTAATTACTCTGACAGCATAAATGTATTTATATGGCCTATTTTGCCTCACTCCAGCTTTATCTTGCTAAATGTAATAATTATCCTCCCACACACTTCCCATCTTCTCCTGCTTTCCCATCTCATCCTCAAATGTGGCTTCAGAGCAGAAAAAGAACATTTTCCACAGAGTGGTTTCTTTACCCAAGCATAAATATCCTAAAGTAATGATCAAAGCAAAGACAAGAAAGCCCTGCTTAAAAAGTATTTTTCTGGCTCTTTTTAACCCTGCTATTCTAAATCACCCCTTTCACAAATCCAACACAGTGCTCAAAAAGCAGCAAAAAATACACAGAAAATCAAATAGGGCTTGATAAGAGAAAAAAGGGAAATACACTCCTACAATGCCACACAATCACTACTCCAGGCTCCCCAGGGTGTGAGTAAATCCCTCGCTGCACCTCATCTGAAGCATGTGGAGGTGTTGGACATTATCCCTGCACAATGCAAGGAGCACCAGGGGTGTGTTCAGGCACACTCAGCCACCATCAGCACCAGGATGAGCAGAGATGCAAGCACAGCTCTCCCAGGACCCTTCCAAACCCAAGCATTCTGTGTTTCTCTGGTTCCCATGCCTGTTTTGTACAGAGTGTAAGATACCATTGTGTGGAAGGGTTTAGATGCTGGAATTAAACTCCAAGGCACCTCTGCAGCAAAGAGGCAAAACATCTCCATGTTTTCTTCTCTGATCTTCTCTGTGGTGCACAGTGACACAAGAGGAAATGGCTGGAGCTGTGCCAGGGAGGTTTGGGGTGGAAACAGGAGAAGGTTCTTTGCCCAGAGGGTGCTGGCACTGCTCAGGCTTCCTAGGGAATGGGCACAGCCCCGAGGCTGACAACACTCCAGGGATGCCCAGGGTGGGATTGTTGGGAGTCAGTGCACGGCCAGGAGCTGGATCAATGATCCTTGTGGGTCCCTTCCAGCTCAGGATATTCTGTGATCTGTGATATCCTGTTTTCTCCCCATGGATTGAGCATAGTACAACAGATAACATCTCTGGAATGTGCGAGGATACAAGGGGTAGATGTGAAATGGACTCATGGAATCCCAGAATGGTTTGGCTTGGAAGGGATCTTAAAGCCCATATTGTTCCACCCCCTGCCATCACTTTCTTCTGTCCCAAGTTACTCCATGCCCTGTCCAACCTGGCCTTGGGCACTGCCAGGGATCCAGAGACAGCCACAGCTGCTCTGGGCACCCTGTCCAGGGCCTGCCCACCCTCTAGGGAACAATTCTTTCCCAATATCCCATCTCTGGCAGTGGGAAGCCATTCCCTGTGTCCTGTCCCTATATCCCTTGTCCCCAGTGCCTTTCCAGCTCTCCTGGAGCCTCTTTTGGCCCTAGAAGAGGCTCTGAGCTCTCCCTGGAGCACCCCCAGCTCTCCCAGCCTGGCTTCAGAGCAGAGAGGCTCCAGCCTTGGAACATCTCCATGGCCTCCTCTGGACTTGCTCCAGCAACTCCACATCATTCTTTCAGTCCCAGAGCTGGACACAGTAAATCCTTTCCCCAGCAGACACAAGTTCTCATCCAATCACAGGTGTAGTCAGAGGTTGGGTTTTATGCAAGAACTCACGCTGAGTAAATGTAAGATGTTAAGGGATGCGTGTTGTGCCTGTACTTACTTCCAGAACTATTTTAAGCTTGCAAATCACACAAGACAATTTCTTCCTATGGCAGGGTGATTATGCAGCAGTCAGCATCCCTTCATCTGAGCTTCACCTTCGAGACTAATAAATCCTAGCATGGTTTATAAATACAAACAGCAAGAGAAAGGGCAGATCCCAACCCCAGCAGGGCCTCGGGGTACTTTACTGGTACTGGATGCAGCAATGGCTCCACATGTGCCTTGCAAGCACAAGAACATGTCTCCTTTGGGCTATTTGGTTATTGTGTTTTTAATATAAGCTTCCAGTGAGATCATGCCCAAGTGCTACACATCTTGCTGCTTCTGAGAGAGGTGAGAACAGCTGGGATACTCCTTGAAGTCCTTCAAAATCAAAACTCTTGCAGAGAATAACTTTAAAATCAGAATCTCAAAATGCTGTAGATTGGAAGGGACCTTAAAACCTATCTCATTCCACCCCCTACCATGGGCAGGGATACCTTCCACTATCCCAGGCTGCTCAGAGTTTTATCCAACCTGGACTTGGACACTTCCAGGGGATGTGGCATCCAAAGATGGAATATATGGACACTGAGAAGAGCCTGCTGGGCTCTCATGGAAAAACAGAGTGGGACAAACTGCTGCAACTTTTTAAATACACATCCCCTGAGCTAGTCCCAGAGGGATGGGAAATGGCATCACTTCAAGGTGGCAGCAAAGACTCCACTGCAACTGCAGCAGCTCTGAGATCTGATCTGCTGGGTTTTCAGTTTTCCAAGGACTGGGGCAGGACAGGTCCACTCAGTTCCATCAGACACAGGGTAAAAGACAAGGCATGTTAAGGGATATCAATCAGCCTGTGAGAAATCTATAAGAAACATGAAACCAGGCAACACTTGCCCAGGGCAACACTTCTCTTGCATGCAGCAAAAGGAAAGTAAAGGCAATTCCTTGTGAATTTTATCCTTTCCAATCTCACACACTGTTCTGGACAGGAAAGTCCTCTGCATGCTGCTGCTGTAAAGCTGCTCTGAGACACAAATCACAGGGGATCCAGCTGGTGCCTCTCTGGAGATGAAATCAGGAGTAACCTTGACCTAAGTGCACTCAGAAATGCACAGGTTGGAAATATCCTCCTTTCAATACCTGATCCCAGGTGGAGCTGCCAATGCAGGCCACTGTTGTGTAACTGCTGGAGTCTCTAATTCCTAAGCTAAGCCTATTTGATGCCTAAGATTGTTGAGACACAAAGTCTCAGAGTTCTATCAGAGACAGTTTCCTCAGATTTTCCCATATTAAACTGCAAATGTTTTCTCAAGTGGTCTTGCCCTTTTATTTCCTCTAAATGTGTAAGAAGGTCAATCTTCATAAGCAATGAAATATTTATAAAATCTTCTTAGATGCAGCCACTGGAGACCCCATTAGGCAAAAACAACTTCATCTGCAAACAGAATGTTTTCATGGAATTAAAATATCTGAGATTATTAAAAGCAAAGCAGGAACACCCCTGCATGCAACTGCAGGCAGAGCAGGGCCTTGGGCACTAGGGATTGGCACAGAGCACAGAATATCCTGGATTGCTCCATGGGCTCTATTTGCCACCTGTGGGGTTTCTGATTGGAATTTCCTGGGTTTGAGCCTTTTTCTCTAAAGCTCTCTATGTTGAGAAACTTCCACGCTTCTCGGATTCCAGGCTGCGGAAATCATGGCCTTCAGATAAACAGTGTTGAACTTTACAGTCTGAAGCCACTGGGCTGAGAACTGCTTCTCACCCTAGCTGTGTGAAGCCTGGTTTTGTTTTTTTTTTTAAGACACAGAATCTATGTCACTTGGAATGACATTTGGGAAGACACAGGAGAAACACAGAGGTACTGCCAGGTTTGCTTCATGGATTTCTTTCCTGCAGGTTGTTCTGCTTCCATGACAACCTCATTTCCTTCTCCCTTGCGAGGACATGACTTCCAGTCTCTGGGGTTTCAGGAGACAACACAACACTAAGCAGAGGCTCTCAAACAAAGAGCCATGGGCACAGGAAGCTGTTCTTTTACCAGACTTACAAAGGGTAGCAAGTTACAAACAGTGAGAGCTTGGAAAGTCCCTGCACTCAGTAACTGCCCACAGCTGGGGGGTCAGTGCCAGAGCCTGGCTGGGAGCATGGATTGGTTCAGGCAATCACATTCCTCCTGCAAGCTTGTCCCAAGGGAGGTTATCAGGCCATTCTCAACACCACAGGGCACAGGAGTGACCTCCCTGTGTTCCCCTGCATGTACACGTGCTCCATAGTGACTCCCACTCATGACTTCTGGCCACCAAGAGACGTCCCATGGGATCAAACACAAAGCACAGAGCTCTGCCAGCACACCTCTGGTGGGAATCCAAACCACAGCTCCTCCAAGAAGAGCTGGCAGGGTCAGCCCAGCCCAGATGTGTCTGGCTCAGCACATACAGAGCCTCCATTATGGCATGCTGTTAATGGAATGGTTATGTTGTTGTTTGGGGAAAACAGCCCATTCCAGGAGCATGTGTGATGTCCTGCTCTGTTCCCAGAGATCCATCCCTAGCTAACCTTACCTTGAGCTCTGCATCCCCTGGGGCTTTGCTTTTCCCAAGGAAAGGAAATAACTGTGGTGAAGCCACAAGGAAATGAAAACAATCTTTGGGTGCACAACTTATCCCTTCTAAATTCAATTTCCATACAAAAATACAGCATAAATGAAACATTTCCTTAATAAAAGCAATTGTAAGGTGGGTTAAATGCGCGTGGGCACAGGTTCCTGTTAACGCTACACTGCTGACAAAATACAATTACAAATAACAGCAATTCCTGGCACAGACACTTCCAGGTACCATAAACCAGGCCCCAAGCAGAGAGGTTTCATATAAAAAGAGCTTGAAGTGTGTTACAAAAAAAACCACTTTTGGAGCATTTCAGGACCAGGCAGGGGATCTTGGACTTCACGTTTTGATTCGAAGTTTTGAGACTTGGCTCTCATTGAGCTGCACAGTGCTTGGAGGGATGTACCAGGGCAGAGGGGAAAGGAAGGGGAGGGAAGGGGAAGGGGAGGGAAGGGGAAGGGGAAGGGCAGGGCAGGTTATTCACAGAAGTGTGCTGTAAGGAATCAGTGTAAGGAAAAAGCCACAAGTCAAACAGATTCCGAATAATTAATTTACATCTCAGAGTGGCTGAACATTGTGTATGAAAAGCAGTGCCACACACACTGTGCAGGAATTTGAAAGCTTCGAATCCAAATAATCCTGGTTACTCTGCTCAGTCTTCTCAGCCAAATACACAGAGAGTAAAAAAACCACAAAACCCCTCAGTTTCTTTAAGTCATGGCAAACATTAAGCTCAGAGTTCTGAGTGACACGGGTGCTGTATCAGCAGCACCACCGACCAAATGAAAGGTGTCAGCCTGACCAATTTATGGAGGGGGGGAAAAGTCTGAGAAGATTCCCTCTCTTCACATATGCAAATCTGAGTACTATTAGGGATGAAAGGCTCAGTGGCCCTTAGGAAAAGCAAGGAGCAAAGACAGGCAGGAAATAGGAAGTGGTTTAAGTCCAACTCTCCTACAAAAAAGCCAAGGAGCTGAGCCAGCACAAAGGGAGCTCTGGGGACACATCCTGATAGCTACAGAGCCTTACCCTGGCAGGGCAAGGAGCAGGGGAATTCTCACAAGGGTTTAGCACAAATGCTAGAGATGCTGAGCACCCCCTTGTGCTGCTGATTGAGAGCCTGGAGTTGCCACCGAGCTCCCACGACACAGACTCCAGAGGTGGCACATAGAAAAAATCATTCCTAGAAAGTCCAGATGCTGATCTTGTCTGGTTAATAATTTACTGGCTATGACTGAAGAGATGCATGTAACCTTCTAAAACTTCTCTGTTGACTGCAGATTGCTCTGTGGCTTCTGTCAGCGCAACATCCAAGTGAGCATTATGTGCACCTGATGAAAGATTTATCCAAGTCTGCTTCACATGCCCACAGATCTGCCTCAGAAACATGGAATAATGGTCTACAAAATTATCCAAGTAAAAGTTCAGAGTCAATATGCACTCACTTTGACAAGAGGTATTCATTTATATTCAAAAGATTCTTTTTAAAGGTGCATGAAAAAACAAAGAAGAGAAAATAAATGGTAAAATCTCTTTTGCTAACCCTACCCTCATAATAAAGGGTATGTCCTAGGAATTATTAGCAATAGTTTGGAACACATTTAGCACCAGATAATGCAAGACACTCCTTTTATTGCTGGCCTCTGATTTCTCTGCTTAGTAGGAAATGCACTAGGGGTTTAAAAACATCTATCTCAAAAGCCATCCCCTTCTCCTGAGGCAGGAAAGCTCTGCTGGGATGTTCCCCACTCCACTCCCAGTTAATTCCCTATACTTCATTAATATGGCTTTCAGATTGACTTCTTCACTGCAAAAAGATCCGCAGGTTAATCTCTGGGAGGAGAACCACAATTTGAATTATCCTGAGCTTTAAAATCTGTCATGGAAGACAGCCTGCACAAAAATACAACCACCTCCCCCACCTTCGAACTACCTCTGAAGATCCTGCAAAGAACCCTTGTTAAGCTGGAATCTGAATTGTTCTTTATTGCCACAGCAGCACTCGGTGCCACGCTGCAGGCACCCTTCCAGCCGGTTTTATTTTATCCTGATGACTGTAGCAAACAAAAAGGACCTCAGAGCAAGCCCAGAGGGTCTTTGAGGCTGTGCACTACTTACCCCTGCTACAATGCTCCGTTCTTTCCATGGATGGGCTCCCTAGCCAAGGCCTAACAGCTCCAGGTCTCTCCGTAGCTTCCCAGCAGCCGACTGAGGAAGCCTCGGCAGCATGGGCTCCGGCGTGCAGAGCTCCAGGCTGGGGCTCACCGGCAGCTGCCCACGCTGCTGCGGCGGGCTCCGCTGCTGTCCCGGGGCTGCCGCAGCCCAGCGCTCCTAGGGACGGCACCGGGGCTCTGCCCATTTCATGTTCCCTTGGCACCGCAGAGAAACCCGCCGTGTTCCTGCCGCTCCCGCTCGCTCTCACATTGGGAAGGTCCCGCGGGACGAGCCGTGGAGTTTATCGGGAGCCAAGAGAAACAGCGAGGCAGGGAATGCAAGCAGGGATTGTGTGCTCATAGCGGCAGGAGCGGCCGCGCAGCCCGAGAGCAGAGCAGAGCAATGACAGCAACTGCCAGCACATGTCTGAGAGCCAGCACAGTCCAGGGCGAGCTGATTCCTCACCGGCACGGCTTTCCCACTGCTGTCAGGCGGCTCAGGGCCAAAGTTCCACGGATTTCCCCTGCAGCCCCCAGCGCTGCACAGCTGGGATCGGCGCAGGATGTGCACCCAGTGCCCAAGCACAGCGGGGCTCTGTTCACTGCACAGCCCTCACAGAAAACAAGCATCTAATGATGAAAAGTTTGCTGTCAAAGCCTTCCCTGGCCAGTGAACAGCCTGAACACGTCTGTGTGTCCAAGGGGTGCGTGTGTGGCAGAGCGAATGAGACTCACCTGCAACATCCAATATTGCAGATCGTTATTCACTGGTTGGATTTTAGCATTCAGCACCTGAGACCCAATCAACACTGACAGGGACATCACCCCTTTCCCCACAGACCCAAAACTTGGGTTCAAGGTGCGTTTCAATTTTTAAATTTGAGTGGTAATTTAACAGAGTGATTATTCTCACAAACGCCACACCACGTGCTACTGCTACTGAGATTCCACACCAATTCTGCCAGTCCAGAATATCAAAGTTTAGTTCTTTCTCTGCAGAAAGAGGCATTTTTGGAATCACTAGCCATGGAAATGGTTCTATCCCAGCCAGTCCACCCTTGCCTAGTGATGATTTCACCACCAAAGGGAGAGAATGTCATTAGCCCCCTCTTCTGTATGGTAATATGGCAGTAGTACCATATTTATGATAATAAATATTACCATAATTATGGTAATATGGAAATATTAAGATGTGACACTTTCCCAGCACAACCTAGTGCTTTTCTTACGTTTGGTCACACAGGTCCCTTGTCAAATTCAGGTGCTATTTCTGCAGTGTAAGTTAGGGAAGTTGTAGAACAAAGTCAGTTCTCAGAAGCTGCAGGTCCCTGTCAGAGCCTTCATCTTCCACAAGCTATGAAGAGCTTTTACCCTGAATATGTCAAAAGTCAGTCCTGTATTTCACTCATTATTTTACTGTAGATGATGCTCTGTTTGAAGGCCACTCTGCTTCATACTACCAGTGTCAGAGATGGGCTGGGCAGCCCAAAAATGATTACGAGGGAATGATCACCTCAGCACCCAGGAGGGTTAGCAGAGTGGTCTGATTCAGTAACATCACACAGCAGGAACTCCCCATAAGTTCACATTTTAAATCTGCAGAGAACAGATTGTCCAAGTCTCTTGCCTACTGTTCAGATTGGTTTCTCTAACAACACAGGGAGGGGACAGACAGTTCTGCCCATTCCAGCTCTGATACCTCTGCTCCTGCCCATGGGCAATTCTCCCAATTTTCCCCATTTGGTGCCTACACTGACAACAAACTTCAACCTATTTTACGTGTCCCTTGTCCATAACCTACATGACGGTATAACATAAACACCCTTGAGGCCTAAAAAGCATTTTCACGTGGCTGTGAAGACAATTAATTAGTTTTTCTTTCTCACAAATGACAAGTGTAGCACAGCACATACAGGAACATACACTTTTAGTGCAGAAACATAGATTTTAAGGTTAGTAAAATGGATTTTTATGATAGGAACATAAACTTTTCAAGCTTTCTTCATCAGCTGATAGTGATTTCTCCCTCTTCAAAGTTTCTCTTTGTTCTTTCAGCTCTGAAAATACCCTTGGGAATTTTTAATGCTAAATGCCAGCTGTTAAAAGAACTGAAAATTAGCATTGTTAGAAAGAAACTCTATTTCTTTCCTACCCAATGTACTATTTCTCTCAAACCTTGGAAATTTCCTGTGCAATAAACTGTCAAGAAGGCCTTTAACTGTTACACTGGAAAACTTATCAAAAGGTACCACTGGTTGCTGTATTTTCAGGTATGACAAGCTGGGAAGATTTATGAGATGGCTTCTCATATCCCCAAATAAATCAGACTGTGGGGTGCTGCAGCACGAAGAAATAAACATTTAGAGAATGTTTATGAAGGAAATCAGTGCCTATAAATTACACAGCCTGGGCCACCCCTGGAGCAGCCTTATTTAGTGCAAACAGGGTATAATCAGCAAGAATGAGCCTTCCACGTGCTGCTCTCCCCTCAGGGTCCCTCAGCCCATCTGATTCCCAATCCCCTCCTGCACCTGGTCGTTTCTGATAACATTAGAAAGCAATTCCTGACACAGAGTTGATGCCATTACACATCACTATGTGCAGCCTGGCCTGTCATGGACAAAGAGATTACAGAAAGTGACAATGAAGAAAATCTGTTCTGAGGATGGAAACGTATTTGCTGAGGTCAAAAGCATCCTGAAATGACCTGTAAAAGGCAAGAGAGGGATGTCTGAGTGTGGTCCCTACCACACATTATCATAAAATTATTAAGGTTAGAAATGATCCCCAAAACATCAAGTCCAACCTCTGGGAAAAGAATCAGCATTTAAAGTTTATAAACACATGGAGCTGAAAAGGATTTTACCAGTGTAAGCTAAGCCTAGCCTCATCACAAATTTTGCTCCTTCTGATAAATAAGTTCTGGTATTTGATCACATAATTCCTACCAGAGAGCTGATTTCCTTCTAAGTAGGAAAAAACCCACCTGCAAATAAGCAAAATATTCTCATTCCCTCTACTGACAAATCACATTTTAACCAGCCACGATATGAACCATTCTCTAAATTGAGTTCATTAAATGAAATCATCGCTCTCATCCTCAGAAACAATATCCAGCTCTCACTGGCACAGGCAGATCAGAAGCTTGGTTTAATTTCCAACTCTGAAATAATTTGTCTTTGATCTCCTTGCTGCTGTGGGTGTTTATGGACTCGGGGATGAGCTGCGGGAGTTTGGGAGTGCACACAATGTGCTTTACACCCCACCAGGTTCACATCTCCATTGTGAAGTCCTCTAGAGGAACAAAGCTAAATTTTCTTTGAATTTGCCTTGACTTTTACCCAGAGAAATCACCAAATCCCCAAGTTTCCCAGGAAGCCAAGTCCAGTGGCTCTGTTGGACCAGAGAGCATCATCCAGGAGTGACACTGTGTATCCTGCCAGAGCCAAACCCTTACAAGCACCTACACTCGCTGTCCCCTCGCCCCACAGAGCTGAACTGAACAGGTAACCAAAAATTCCTTCTGGCTGCAAACCAACCTCTGCTTCCAGCATTCATTCCCATCAAAATGCAGATCTAGCCCTGCAGAACCAGCACACCCAGGCTGTCCCCAGAGGAAACCACCTTCAGTCACTGGCTGATGGAGCCTGGTGGATGCAATGCCAGACCTTTGGAGAAGGGCCCCAGGACACTCCCAGCACATGTGGCCACCCTCCTGTGTGGTCAGCCCTTCCAGCACAGCCATGCCCCCAAGGGCACAGCCAACACCTTCCACAGCCCTGCTCACAGCAAAGCTAAGTCAGCTAATGATGGGTCACAGCCACACTAGACATGGCTGGAACACAGCAGCTTCAGGGCTCTGGTTGGGATCTGCCATGGTTGGTAATCTAAAAAAGAATAAAAATGCCCCTGATCTTCCAGCTCTCCACAAAATACACGTGTGTTAAAGTCCTCAGCCAAATCTGGAGCGTTTTAAACTCTGTGAATGGCTCGAGTTTAATTTGTAGTTGTTTGGGTCTGTGTTGATTAACACATGTAAACAAAGTCAGCTGGTGTTACCTCTCTCTATTTCCATTTCACACCCTATTAAAGCCTGGTTTCACAATTAATTGAAAGCAAAAGGAGACTCTTCAGAAATGAATCCTCTCAGGCAGGTCTAGTCAAAAACTGGGGAGACCCTGCCCCCCTCGTGGCAGCATCCAGAATCCAACATCTTTGATACCACACAATGACACCAGAAAAGATCAAACCCCTCACACGGCACATTCCTCAGCACAGGAGATGGGAGGATTCCTCTGTCCTCCTGGTAGGAAAACCGTATTCTTTCATATGCAGAATTTAAGAGATCAAAGTACCAACAAAGACAGACAATGAAGAAATACTTCTCCTGCACGCAAACATTCCAAAAACAGGCCCCAAGGAACAGCTCGGCCATGTTCAAACACCTCCAGGCTGGTGCAGGAGGCATTTGCCTCAGTGTGGAGCCAGGACTGTATCTCATGAGCCATGAAAGCACAGCAGTA
>CM031877.1:7576418-7591232 GCA_018697195.1 Certhia americana
TTGGAAGTTCATGATGCTAAAATTTTATCACAACCATCTCCACCAAATCATAAAAATGATCAAATCCCAGAATGGTTTGGGCAGGAAGGGAACTTAAATCCCATCTCACTCCACATCTTCCTGTATCCCAGGCTCCTTCAAGCCCCATCCAACCACTTGAATACTTCCAGGGATGTGCAGCCCAGAACCTCTCTGGGAAATGACAACAAAATGTTTTTTTTCCAATGATGAAGGAAGGTATGTAAATAAGAACAAATAATGCCAGCCCAACTTGCACAGGTTTATCTTTGCAGGGTGTGCAGGGTCTCCAAAAGCCTTGTGCATCAAAAATGAATGTCCCTGACAGCCTGCAGTGACTGACACCGAGAACTGACACATTCCAAGAGGGACATCAGTGTTATCACAACCACATCTGGGAATTCCTTCGCTACAACAAACACTGTTTATCATCTGTCTCAACACCTCAACTTCTCTCACTGACAGGAGAAGCAGCAAATGAAGGACAATAACCTCCCCTTACCTGGCAGGAGGAAGTGATGAAAGTTGAGGGGAAACTTAGTCCATTTCCTCCCATGACCCCACAAGTGGGAAAAATCAACAACCACTCCTGGACAAACCAGGCTGTGTGAAACCCAGCACTGTTCTGAAGCAGAGGTCAGGCTGCAACCAAACTGACTACTGGATGCACTTTGGGAGAACACAGCCACAGTAAGAGCACTTCCCAATAAAGTCCTTTAGCTTCCCACTCTGCCAGACCAGGAGGGTGCAAGTAGGATTTTGTGTGTCCATTCATGAGAAATACTTCAAATCTTTGCATCTCCCATCTGCCCCCACCCTGCTTTTTTAACCAAAGAAACAGAAAGTCCTTATCCCACAGCTGGGACAATCTTACAAATGTTTTGTAACCCACTTCCATTTCTGTACAACTTGAGCAAGTGCTAAACATGGAACAGACTCGATGGAAGCACTTCCCTCAGCTAAAGGGGGAAAGAGGGGCTGAAAAATGTGCAGCAGAGGTACATGGTCCAACTGATTTTCTAAAACAAAAGCTCTTCTAGGAATAGAACCTAAAATTTCCCCTCTTAGCTGAATGCTGCATAAGAACTTCATCAAGACTAAAAGTATCTGGCATTAAGAGGAAACTCGCAATTCTGGGCTTTACTGCATCTCCCCGTCCTTTCACGTGCACAAACACATCCACACACGTGGTCCTGTCTCCTGCTACTCACAAATCCCCATCCTCACAGCTCCAGCACATCTGCTGTGTCACGCTCACCAGCAACAAGGACAAGCCATGCCCTGCACAAATTCTCCAACTGCTCTTTCTTTGAAGAAAGGGGAGGTCCCAGGGAACCTGCAGGCTTCAGGCAATATTCAACTCACAAAGAGATACAAAATTCAAAATGTACTTGACAAGTAATTCAGGTGTAGTCTAAATATTTTCTACATATTGAAGAAAAGAACACACACTGCAGGTACTTACCTGCTCTGCACAGTAAATATTGTCCAGATTGAAGAGAAACATTTCCACAAGGTACAGAACAAGCATAAGTCAGTTAAGACAAGGCACCATAACCTCCCTCACACACACACACACACACACACACACACACACACACACACACACACACAGTGTCTTAATACAGGATTTTACATTGATCAGAAAATCCCAGAGTTGTTTGGGTTGGAAGGGACCTTAACACTCACCTCATTTCACCTTGCCACTAGCCCAGGCTGCCCCATCCAATCTGAAATCAATCGTACAGGTACAGGACACAGACAAATTAGGGTGGGAAGGAACTGAGTGTGTTTGTGATGAAAACAAGGACATTCACAGGAGTTAAATGATATAAAGAAACTAGCCTGGACTCATGAAGGAAGTTCTACGCAAGAGCACAACCAGGTGATTGTTCACACTCACAGCCACTGCTGTGCGTTCAGCAGTGATGGAGATGGGGGAGAAGAGGATGAAGAGAAAGGACAGAGAAAAGGCCTGTTTATGCCACATCCTAGGAAACTTCCCGGATTCTGACAGAGGAAACAGGATTAATGTCTTTATCAAAAGTATTAACAGTCTTCCTTCCAAAACAGAGATGCCCAAACCATGGTAAAGGTCTAAACAGGCACCAATACAAGCCCTAAAATGAGTGGTTTGGTTTAGTTTTCTGTCAACCAATTAAGGAGGAAAATCTCTAAGAAGATAATGAAACTTAGATGTTTCAGTTGAGGCTCCATAAAACTTGGAAATTCCATAATGGCTGTTATATATGGCTCCAGCCTCCCTAATTCTGGCAAAAGGCACTTCCCAGCAAACACAAAGCTGCTCTAACTCAGCCATTAAGAATAAAACAATTGACACCACAGTCACTAATCTTCACCTCTGAAAAGAAATGAGTTTGGGAAAGAAACTGAAATGATCATATTGAAATCTTAGGTCTTAAGCAACTATGGGAGAAACTCAAGTTTCTTTATGCAACCAAGTTTCTTCACTTTGGTTGAGAAAGCCTTGAAGATACTTGAACACTTAAGGATTGCACAGAAAAATCCTTAAGAAAAAGTGAGACTTCTTTTGAAATTTTTAATCCATGCTATTTTTTATCTCATTCTATAATTAGGTGATATTATTTCTTAGAGGCAATATGGTAAAAAACTGGATTCTATTGTCTGTGGTTGGTCCTAATGATCTGGGAGGTCTTTCCAACCTCACTGACTCTGTGTCAGTCCAGGGACATCAAACTCATGATACTGCACTGAAAAGCATTCCATGCTCTCAACTATTAATTGTAACCTTCTGACTATCAAAAAGTGAAGGAGTGGGAATTTTAGAGCTCTTCTGGTGAGTCACAAGATGTCAAAAGTGGATTCCTGCTAAATTTTGCCTAGAAGTGAAGCTCTTAGTTCACTAAATAAGCCCTAGTACAGCCAGTCAGTGGGGTACAACACACAATCCTCTGGAGTAAGGAGATGAAGGCCAGGAAAATCACACTCATCTGAAGCCAGGAACAGGAACTGTGCCATCCAACTTCCCACATTCCCTGACACTCCACACCAGGAGCACTTCAGCACCACTGGCTTTTTTCTAGGGGTTACGTGTAAATGTACAGCAAGCTCACAGACAGGCCAGCTGGAAAACAGGAAGCTGTATTTTCCAGGACACAAGTACACACAGGAATTACCCCGTTACTTGCCTGTCACAGGGTATTTATGTCCTGTGCAAGAGCACTATATTCTGTATGAATCAAAAATCCCAGGGGAGGAAGAAAAATGCTTTCACAGATAAAATGCAGCTTCTGTATGTTGACTCAGTGAAGGGCAACAAGAACAGCACAACAAAATGCTTGAAATTCATGGTATTAAAGAAATTATCTTGGAAATTTTTAAAAAACAGGATGAGCTTTAATTTTGTGAAGTAGTCTCCATAAACAGTGTCTTGGTTTTTTGATCCATATGCCAAAATCTTAATTAGGTTATGTCCAGAGGATGGACTTGAAGAGTTAAAAACCTCCAGGGGATGGACTTGAAGAGTTACAAGTTTAACTACATAAAGGGTCACAGACAGATCTGTAACTCTGTTTTCATTTTTAATTTAGAAAATTCTGCCAAAATGCCAGAGGCAGGAGATAAAATAGTAGAGATATGAAAAGAATATTTTAACCTTTAAATTTCCCAGATGACAGTTCAGGGAAGGTGGGTTGTGAACAACTCGGGTTACACTGGAAACAAGTTCAAGTCCTGGGAACTACCCAAAAGCTTCTCAATGGAAATGGAATTGGGCTTCTGTTTTTTAAACATTTAATTCACTCTCCAAAGGGGTTAGGGTAAGCCTACCCCTGTGCAATTCACTCCTTGGAAGTTCCTGTTCTCCACAGAGAGGCACCACCCTGCAGCCCTGCCCTGCTGCCAATTTCTGCACATTTCAAGGGAAAAGGATCTGGGACTCAATTCTTGCCAGTGTTTAAACACACAGGCACGAGGACAAGAGTAATGGCACAACCCAAGCTGGGACAGCACCCTGGAGTCACCTGGGCTGGTACTGCTGTCACCCTGAGCATGACTCATTAACCCAATGATGCTCATTAACCAAAGATAAATGGCCGAGCCCTTAAATCACCAGGCGAGGGAATTAGTGGTCACAATGACAAATTTGGGACCTCACAGAGGACAGCTCTGCTTCACACATCAGGACAGACACAGAAGTTGGACCTGATAATCCTTGGGGGCCCCTTTCAACTCAGAATATTCTGTGGTTCTATGGAAAAACAGAACCTTTCCAGAACAAGTTCCCAAGCTGCTCCACTCTGTGGATAAATGACACATTTAATCCTTTATTTTGCTTTCTAATATTTGTATTTCAGCTAGGATTTGCACTAATAGCATATAGTTTCCAAGAGAAAATAATGAAATAATGACTTATCAACAGTTCTGTGTAAATAAACGTTCCTCTATGCAAACACTGATACATTAACTTGTCTAAATGGGCACACAAAGGATGCAAAATGCTCCAGCCCTTCCCACAGCTCAAACCACCTTCAGCCATGGAGGCTAGCACACTTAAATGTGAACAAACTGCTGTGGAACACTGGAGCACAACACTCAGAGCCTACAAACCTCACAGCACAGGGCCTGTGTGGAAGGGGCTGCCATCCAGATTCATTACTAATTCTGCAGGCAATTCAACTCTGTGTTGCTGTTGCAGACTCAGTTTGCTTTACAGGGTCTGTTTTATCCTTACTCTGATCATCACAACTTGCAAGACACAGACACTCATAATCCTAACAGAAAACACATCATCCATCCTTTAATTGTTTTTATAACAGGAAAATAAACCATTCACCCATATGGTGCACGACAAAGAATAAAAAGAGCACATGGGTATGTTAAAAATCCCCTGTGTTATCTTAAAATAATGAATGGTAGATCTAGAACATTTTCTTCCACACTCTCTGAGTGAATTGATTAATGGCCAGTGTTCTGCATCTTTGTGACACTGGTCAGGCCTGAGAAGCTCAAGTCAGCTGGGAGAGGAAAGCAGGGCTCCGGGACCACACCCTCCCTGTGCCCCTGGTTCAGCATCAACCCCAGCAGCTCTGCAGAATCCTCTGCTGTCTTTGAACTCCACTTAGTGGAACATAGCTGGAAATTGAGGGATACAGGGAGGCTTAAAAGAGTTCAAAGGGATGAGGGACCGACCAGGGGAAATAAAGCCCAACACAGCTGTCCAGGGTGTATTCAAAGTACCCATCAGAGCTCAGTGTTCCTGCTAAAACACATCAATAATTCAAAGTGCACCAGCCTAAGAACTCACTCCTCCACAAAGAGCTTCCAAACCTAATCCAGCTTTTATTTAATCTGAAAGCAAATGGCAAAGCACAACACTAAATCAAACCTTGAGCCAGGGGACTCTGAACCAGCTCTGATGCTTCCCAAGTCTCACACCTTTTATTAAGCCTCAATAACCCTGAGCTCCCCTCAACCTCAGCAAGGCAGCACCCCTGTCCTGATATGACATTCCCCTCCTTTCCTGCAAATCCTTTCTGCCCCAAGGCTCCAGCTCCCAGTGGGTTCCCTGCCCATTCCAGCACTGCTACACCTACAATTATTACAGGACTTAGCAGATAAAGAATTATTAAATAATTTAGCAACACTGAAAAGTGAATTCCTGGGCTCTGTAAAAATAAAAGAAGTTTTTATTTTTGAGCTACTTCGAGCTGATAAACGGGAACCTGGTCCAAAATCAGTTCTTTTAAAGGCTGAATGTTTTAACATGTCATATTTGCAATAAATAAGGTTCACACTTAAACACCACACAGAGGAATTACACAGCTCCACTGCAAGGAAAATCAGAAAAATTTCAGTTGGGATCTAAACATAAATTGGTAGAACCAGGCAATGTCACTTCCCCAAAAAGCGCGTTTTTCTAATCAGTTTGGTTTATAACCATATTTATAAGTTTCATAAGTTTTCCCATAGAACAGAATGGATTTTAAGGACTCTTCAAGGATTCTGAACATATATAATATATATGGCACTATATATTTTTGTTTCCAACTTATATAATACTGGATTTGTGGGTGTCTAATAAGGAACCATCTTCCCTTTAAATTATTGCTTACATAATTCTGAGTGTGATGGTGCCAAAAGCTCTCTCTGCAGTCAGAGTTGTCAATTCTGACTGCAAATCCCAAACCATTCTGAGCCTCCAAAAAACATCTGATGGAGCTCGAAACATCTCTGTGCAAATCTAAACAAGCTTCTCATAAAAGCTCCTCCTGGGTAATGAACTATTTGTAAGGAATAAATCCATGAGGGTGGTAGAGAATGTCTTGCACCTTAAAAATGTGTTGTGTACACAGTAAGTTTTTATTAATATTTCTTTTATTCATCTGGTCTGGTGAAACAATGATTAGTGAGTAGAATCAAAGTTTGTTCACTTAGTCTTAAGAGCTAAAAGAAGTTAAACTTCAGGGAGGGGGTCTGGAAGAGGAATTGAGATAATCTTATGCTTCTCCATACAAGTATTTGATTTTCAAAGCCCACAGCCACACATCCACATGTAAAGGAAGCATTTCCTTTCCCTTTGATGCTTCTTTGCCAGGAAAACAGAAGCCTGAGTTTGCAGGTTCTGCTGAGAAAATGGCCAGAAATGACAAGCCAGAGGAAGCAACTGATACCTTTGGAATTCTGAGTCAAGATCAAAGAGCTCTCTGCTCTGGATGCTCAGGAAAGCTGAGGGTCAGTGCCCTGCCTGCAGGACAGGGCAGCAGGAGCCTCCACCTTCTGCTCACACCCCACAGCAAGGGATAAAATCACAAACCCATCAAAGCCCACAAACTTCTCCAAATGCCTTCCAGACATCCAACAGTCCGAGTGGGGGGAAGGCATGCCTGTGTGCCTGTTCCTCCTTTGAAGAAGAGAAATCTGCCTGAATCCAGCTCCTTGGGAATGTTCACAGGAAACCTTCTGCCCAAATCTCTCTTCTGCAGGTAAAGCAAACGAAAGCGTGGTCTCAGCTCAGCAGGTCTAGAAACACCCTCTGTGATCCCTGTGCAGCTGCACACCCAGAGCCCTGGCACAGGACAGCAAACACTTCCACGTGGAGCATCCAAACACCAGGAACTCAAGTTCTTCCCGCTCCCCACAGGACAGGCCAATGACAGGCTCGTTCTGAGCACTCAAACAACTTTTCTCTGATTTTACACGAAGAGAACAACCCTGAGCTCATCATGCCACAGTGCAATACTGTAGTCCTGAGTGAAGCAGCACTAATGTTCCAAGACTGGAAATTATCTGGAAACCAGATCATGGAACCACCATGAGAAAATGGTCACAAGGTTCAGGACACAGAAGTGGAGCACATCTGGTGTGCTCAAACCTTAAGCAGAAAGATGTCAAAGTCAAGGAAGTGAACAAATGTTGCAGGATCAGGTTATATTCTAGACACAGAATTGCAGAATCCCAGAATGGTTGGGCTTGAAAGGGACATCCAACCCAAGAGCACATCCAGTCCCACCCCCAGCCATGGGTGGGGACCCCTTCCACTACACCAAGCTGCTCCAAGCCCTGTCCAAGCTGGCTTTCAACAGTTCCAGGGACACAGGGGCAGCCACAGCTTCTCTGGGCACCCTGTGGCAGGACCTCCCCACCCTCACAGGGAGGAATTTCTCCCAACATCCCATCCACCCCTCCCTGTGCCAGTTATCCCAGCCTGCTCCTTCAGCAGGGAATGAATGAACACATTCCTAGGGCAGGGCAGGCTGAGCTCATGAATGAATATTTGACATCCCCAGCCTGACTTGCTGCCCCTGAGCTGCCAATTCTGTCATCAACCCACCAAACTCTGGCACCTGAGCAGGGTCTGAACAAACTGCCCTTTCTGTAGGCAGGTACAGTTTAAAAACAGCATGGGAATGATCCCACTGAAGTTTGGTTTCACAGCTCATACATCCTCTGGCTTGACAAACCTTCACGAGAGGGGAAACACAGAGCCCAGCTCCTGTAAATCTCAGGGATCATATCTACACAGCAGTTATTAAATCACTCCAGCCTGGCATGCTGGCAGAGCCATCAGCTCAGTATTACACTGCATTTTAACACCATTCCTGGTAACAGGCTGGCTGGCTACAAACAGAAACAGACAGGCTTTAATCTCCCTTCAAGCACTGAAACAGGCATTATTTTTCTGGAGCCCACAGAATCTTTTCAAGTTTATAACATATTTTAATTATATGCGTAATACAGCTTTCCATTTTTTTCCAAGTCATTAAACTGCAGGAAAGAAAAGTTTTCCAACACAATTGTGTTCCAGTTACTAATTAAACCAATTTTAACATTTTTCTGCAGCATGTTGGTAAAGATGATTTATGGGGCTGGCAAACAGCAGGAGGTCAATGTCAAAATAACAGCTGGGCTCATTACAGCCACTTGAAGATTTACTCATGCCATCAAATTGCCACAATGAACAAAATACCCTACAATTCCACAGACAAGCTTGCTGTATTTCCTGTGGTAAATACCGGGGAAGGGAAAATAAGCTGGATTCCTGCAGGAAGACTCTGTTTTCTGTCCCAAATGGGACTGTTCTCCTGTGGAGATATGGATTATTCCCTATAAACTCATAAAAATATCCAAAAGAAAAAGAAGAAGGTAAAAAACAAACAAAAAAAAATACCTGTTGTACTGAATCAACAGGTAAAAATCTCATTTGCTTGTAATACTTCTTTGTGGGTTCTAGCACATCCTTCCATGGGTACAGCTTCATGAGCATCTTCTTAAAATAAAGAACATAGATGGAATCAGACAGAACTGATAAACAAATCCAGGGAAATATGGAGTCCTTGGGAGAGGCCATTCCGTGAGCTGAGCAATGCCAGCCAAATTGCATTTTCCTTTATAAAAAAGAGATGAAATATTGATTTCAGAACATTCAGTCAAAGGGAGCAAAGGGTGTAAAACACCTCCACAATGATTTAGCAGTAAATCCACACAGGAACATCTGCCTTGATCTCCTTCCTGCCCTGTGGATCTGAGTCTCAGCTCCACACTTGAACTTATCCTTCCATGACAGAACCCACGCTGGAATTCTTCCCATTTCACAAGGGGAAAAAACAGGGAGCCTGGAATTTCCCAGGTATGATCTTGTTCCAGGGAATAATTTTTCTGTGGAACGTGTGGCAACCTGGAAGCAAGACCAGGAAACAGCAGAATCCAAAAACTGAGGTGAACTTACTCGAGTATTTTCCTAATTCCTTTGGCAGCAAAAACCCTGGCCCAGAGACTACGAATTTTTAAAATATGTTGATCTTGGCAGGAGGCTGTGCCAGTTTTCAGGGAGTTGTGGCTGGAATTATTAAGTTAATAGAGGCAGTTTCCACCTACACTCTGAACAGTTGTTTTATATACCCACATCCTTAAAACAGCCCTTGCAACATCCCCCACCACCACTTTGGAAGGCAATTGGAAAGAAATCACAGGGAGAAGACAGAGAATGTGAGGGGAAGTCCTGGGTTTAAAGAAGGGGTACATACCAGAATCCAGCCAGGTAATTCTGGGAGGAGATTAACAGCATCCAAAGATGAAGGACTGAAAAGGGACCCCTCTTCACACATAATCTGGGTCTGCATCTCACTCAAATATTCATAAAGACAAAGCAGAACACAGGAAAACTGTCTTTCAATGCCCCAACATACACCAAAATTCAGGCCAATTTTTATGCTTGTTACTGAGAACTTGCATATTTTAGAGGGACTGGGACAGGGAACTGCAGTTTTATGTTTTGCCTTCAAAAATCAATACTTTTTCCTCTTAAACACTTTACAAAATGAGTGGGATAAATGATATTGCAGCCTGGAGCTACTCACACTGCTCCTGACTGCCATGCACTG
This sequence comes from Certhia americana, assembly GCA_018697195.1. Lineage (NCBI taxonomy): Eukaryota > Metazoa > Chordata > Aves > Passeriformes > Certhiidae > Certhia > Certhia americana. The sequence continues at coordinate 7,586,300 of CM031877.1, forward strand.
AAAGCATCATACCCACAGAAGAGCTGGGGACAAACAAACCCTCCTTCACTGCAGACACTGAGCAGGCTGGGGATCAATTCCCTGATGGACAGATCCAAGCTAGGCTGTCCCACCTCAGGAAGACATGGAGCAGGGAGCATCCCCATCACTGCTGTTCCCAGCTCATCCACAAGACTCCTTTTAGCTGTGGCACCTGAAACTATCCCAGTTAACCCCAGACCAAGGGCATCTGGCCAGGATCTACCAGTTGTATTTCCTTTGCAATCCATCCTAGGAAAAAAAATTACAGCGCCTCCTTCACAAGCAGATTCCCCCATGTTCCCCCTTCCCTGGAATATCGTTAAATAAAATTAAAAAAGGCAAACCAAAATAAGATGACCCCGGACAAGATCTTCTCAGCAGGCTTTGCTGACAACAGGCACAGAAGGACTGAGCTGCTCTTTGTAATGTTTCTAACTCCTAAGGTATGACAGGAACATCCAATTCCAGGAGTAAAGCTCAGCTGCTGCTAGAAGCAGCCCATCAGCCTGGCTGGAGCATTGCAGAGGCATACCCACAGCACACAATTCCTGACAGGAATTCCTGGCAGCTGATGCCTGTGCAGGCGGAAGTGATTCTGCCTCAAATACTTCCTTTACCACTGATAACACAATTCCTGCCATGGCCTTGCCAAAGCTGCACTGATAAGGAGAGGATCTGTAACCCAGTCCTGCTCCCACAGGGATTTATTTTTAGACGTCAGATACAGCAAGGCAAACACAGAGACTGTGCTGTTTGAAGGGATAATTCTGTGTCAAATGCAAGATGCTGAAGAGATGTGAATGTGCATTACAGCACTTGCCTTGAGCAAATGGCTTTTGAGGGAGCAAAGAATATTATCTGGGACGTGTGGAGCTGATCAGCTCTCCATATTCCGTTACTAAAACCTACTCAGCTGAAGATAATACCTTAATTCTTTCAAGTGAAGAACAGAGTATTTACTCTTGTCAGGAAGCAGATATTTGAGGAATTCTTAATCACTGTTTCTCCCATTCTTATTAATGGCATTTAGCACTAAGTAAAATAAAACCATATTTCATAGAATCACAGAATGTCCTGGGTCAGGAGAGACCACAAGGATCATCCAGGCCATCTCCATAGACACCCCAACAATCCCACCCCGGGCATCTCCAGGAGCATAGTCCAAATGCTCCTGGAGACCTGGCAGACTTTTTTGCATATAGTTATTGCATTACATTAATATCTTCTTAAATTATAAAAGAAATTTAACTCTGTCTCAGTCTAGAGTCAGTTCTTAACATAAGCAAAAGGATATGGGACTCCATTTTTCTACCTCACATTTTTAAACTTGGTGAATTTGAAGTTGCCTCAACAGGTCCCACAGGGTCTTGAGGAGTTCTTTTAAGTTATTTATTCATAAATCTAATAGAAAACCAACAGATATAAAACAAAGCTTGCACTTGCTAGATGCAACATGCTGATGTTGAATGGTGTGTATTTTTATCATTTCACAGGTGTAGTTACAGACTCTTCTGCAGATATGCAATTTAACCACTTGGAAATTACCTTCCATTTGTACAGAACGTCTTATGTAGACTTAGCACCAATGTGTTCAATGAGTGAGAACCAGGTCAAACAAGTTAAAGGGGAGATACCCTGTATTTTACGTAAACTGAGAAGAAGCTAAATTAGGAAAAAGGTAAATTGAGAATAAACATTGCATTTCCTTGGGAGACGGATTATGAAGAAGCTCAATCACAGTTCTGAATATTTATCCCTTGTCAGACTAAAACACATCTATGAGGCAGAACCTGGCTTTTCATTAGAAATTAAAAATGAATGATGTAGCCCTTAAAATAAACGCAGTAATGAATATAAGGTATTTCAGCAAAATGCCAGTGAGTTTTGGGCACTGATACAATCTGTGAGGCTTAACCTGTCGGTACAGCTTTGACATCACTGCCTTTGCCTGGCAACCAGCAATTTCCTGGGATGCCACACGTTCCTGGCTGGCCAGTCACAGGTATGGATAAGATACTGCTGTTGGAAGCAATGTGGAGGGACATTTCTGAAGAGAAAAAGCCCCACAAAATGCACCCAGCCTCACTAGCATGGTGCAAGGATAAGAGAACAAATCCCTCTTCATACCTCTCAGCAATTTAATTTAAAACGATCTCATGAGGTGAAATGCCAGGCTATTAATACCTTCTGCACCATGAGACCATATTATAAGTGACATAAACGTTACAAAACAACCTGAAATTTGGCCAGGCTGTTAATAGACAGCATTACACAATTCCTGACACGGACAGATAATACTGTATTTCTACTATGCAAATTTCTAACAGTGAATAGATTTTGAAAGTAGTTTACACCCACCACCCCTCAGATGCAACTCAGTAATTCTCTATTAGGTGCCAAGCTGTCACTTCCCATCACTCCAGCCCACAGCTATTCTCTGCTCTACCTTGGGAGCACAAAGGAGCCTCCAATTTGATTAAAATGCATGAGCCCTGTGTGAACCTATTTTTAAATCTCCCAACTAATACTGCTGTTGTATTAACAGCTTTCATTTCTTTTACCATTAATACTGGTATTCTAAGGAAGTGCTGCCATGCTTTATCTTTTCACATTTCAGCAGCAAAGCTCTTGTTCTCAAAGAGATTTTTCACCATATAAAAAAGTCCTGACACTGTGGGGATTTATCAGAAACCTTGCTTAGGAAAAGGAAGCAATTAGAGGCACAGAGGGCCTGAGTCACCTTATTTAGGCACAAATTTTGCTTTAGGTACACAAATAGCTAAACACATAAGCGTTTTCAGAGGCAGATGTGGTGGAAACAGAGAACTGACCCCTCAACACACACAGAGTCTCAATTTTATCACAGTTCTTCTCATGCTGCCACCAGTCCCTGTTTTCTTCCTGGTTTCACAGCACAGACACAGGGCTCACCTCAGGGCTGAGATAACCAATAACAGCTCAATAACCAATACCATTTTTATTTCCTGTGCTACATCCTCCCATAATCTTTTTCTTTTTTTTTTTTTCAGGCAGACCTCCTCTGGTTACAGCTTCTGGTCTGGTTGTGCCAGGGGACCACTGAGCAAGAGCAGGGGAAGCTGCAGGGAAGCTGCAGGAGTAGCAGTGATGTCACAAAAGGAAGTGCTGAACAACTCCTGCTTGTGGGAACTTCCCATGCTTCAAGAAAACCTGGAAAGGATGTATTACCTGATTTTACTTCTGCCTCTCACAAACATGAAGATGAACCCCACAGGTCTGCCCTGACATCCTGAAAACATTCCAGGAAATGCTTAAACCCACAAAAGAATTAATTATTGGTCATCAACACAAGGTGCCATACACAGCTTGTGCTCCCTCTCCAGTTGCACATTGTGCTGAACATCCCTGGATGACGGAAGGGAGAACTCAGAGGACCACAGGATGTAAATACCACACCTGTGTGGACACAGAATTGCTTCAACATAAAACTTCTCTCCAAAATGACTGAAAAATTAGTTGTGTCAGATCAGCAAATTACCAAGAGACAGAAAGCAGGGATATGGATCAGCCACGCTGTTCCTACATGCAGAAAATGAAAATAAACAGTTTTCAGCAGAGTGAGGACTGCTCCTGCTTGCCCGTTCCCCAGGGACCTCTATGGGAACCGAGCTGTTTGCACTCTACTTTGTGCCCAGTACTTTGTGTCTCTGGCTCTGTCAGTGTGTGCCTGTGTCTGCAGAGCCCACACAGCACAACCAACCCTCCCAGAGCCACCAAGTGTGAGCAACAGCAGATCCCAGCCCTGAACAGGACCCAAATCCTTCTCAGCCGGAAATTTACAGAGACGGAGAAAAAAACCCAGCTGCATAATTCTGCTTGCAAAAAGTGTCAAGTACGGCAGCATGAAAGGCTGTAAATAATTCACTCAGTATTACAGGAAATGTTTTACAAATGAAAAGGTTGTAACCTCCTTTTGGCTACAAGGCTGGCAGATGCTGGAGGCATTCCTGCTCCTCTAAGTGCAGAACAAAATGTGTCTTGTTTGTGAGAAACTCCTGGGTCTCAGCCCTCCCTGGAAAATGCTTCTGCCTGTATTCCTGAGGGAGGGATCACAGAGGAGCAAAGCCTGCACCCTTCCAGAAATGCCGCTCGGGCTGACAAGCACTTTCTGGTATTTTGATGACACAGCTGCTGCAATACACAACACAGAGCTAAGGGGAAGGGTAAATGTGATTTATTTATATGTACATAAATACATTACATACAATTGTTTAATCACACACACATGCAAACCAAAAATACACACACGGTGATTACAGATGACTCAAGACTGAATGATTGATACAGTCTTAAAAGCGACATCAGCCAAATCCAGTGGAAATAAAATCATCTCCAAGCTCAAAGGAGAGCTCCACATGACTGAGTGCAGATTCTGCCCCAACACACGGAAGCAATTCCAAATAAAGTCTCTACAGTTTTAACTTCTTATCACTAAACATTTAGCAACAAACTATATAAGCCTTAGTGGAGGTCCCCCTACACCTCCCCACCACGTCAGCTAGCAGGAAGCACAAGGTGTTTTGTGTATAAAAGAAATCCAAGACTCACCTGTATGTTGCCAAAGTCAACGTTTTCATAGTGGAAATGTGCACACTCAGCCATCTTCGGGAAGTGCCCCTTTGTAAAGGATAACCTGGAGCACACCAAGAACACACCATGAGATGGATGCAGACCACTCAACAGAGATAAACAACAGGCACTAATACAAAACAACAACTTTCCCATCCTAAAGCCAAGTGAACACAGGGGTTTGTTGATGTGATGCACCAAAACAATGGGTTAGGGAACAGAGTGAGAAAGGAAAGCTGAAATGCCAAGTGGCTTTTCCATTGCATCCCTAGAGAGCCCTGTGTGACATTCCAGCAGCACCACA
>CM031877.1:7591242-7747213 GCA_018697195.1 Certhia americana
TTGCATCCCTAGAGAGCCCTGTGTGTGACATTCCAGCAGCACCACATCCTGCAGACTTCCAGACACAGAGCAGGGACAAGCAGCTGCATCTCACAAATGCACATCCATAGCCTTACACGAGACACAAGGAAAGCAGAACTTTACCTGTGAAAGGCATCACAGCCCATCAGTCCCGGGGGGATGTATCTGAGGGTGCAGAACAAACTCTATTTATCCTTTGCCTTTTGAAAATTCAAAAGTCAGGCAAAATTATTCCCAAGTGTCTCCAGTCACACTGGTGGCTGCCGGGGAGCTCCTCTGGCTCTGCGACATGCTCCTGCTTCTGCTGAAGCTATTATAGACTCCTATAGATATTCCTGGTGGTGAGCCAATGAGATTGTCATTATCTAGCTCTCTCTTCCCACGGGAATACAAGTGGGAAGTGAGATGCAGCATCTGGCTGCTCAGCACTGGAACAAAGAGCCATTTCCCTCTCAGCAGAGCACTAGAGGGGTGAGCTGAAGGCTCAGATCCATCAATCTCAGGGAGTTCTGCTCCTCAAGTCAGCATTTTTACCAAAGTAATATTGATTATTGCCGATCCCCGTTGCTGCAAGCATAATGATTTGGTTTACAGTCTCTGGGAGACAATCAGAGACAGAAACACAGCATGAGCCCACAGGAAAAAAAAAAAAAAACAAAAAAAAAACAAAACCAAAACTGGGGGATCAGGGAAGAAAAAATATCCCTTATAAGGGAAAACTGTAAAATCCATTCAAATGAAGTTAAAGAGGGCAGAATGCAAAAAGAAAAGAGAAAAAAAAAAATCAGATAAAAAAAATACATATAGGCCACCCACTTGTCCTGGTTTAGCTTCCCAGAGCATAAGGAGACAGGGAAAATGATCTCATTTACACATTGCCTAGGATTCTTTTGAGATTTTTCTCTATATGTTCTATCGTGGGGTTTTTTTTTTAATTAGTCACTTGCAGGAAGAACCACTAAAGAAAACTAAAAACACTGCAATAGTGAGGTTTAAAACTCTACCTAGCTTTGTTTCTATGGCCAGAAAAAGGAGAGTGAGCCAGCAAAACCTCTCATGCCCAGTTTTAGGTTCCATTAGCTCAAACTGCCTTAGTTCCACATGGATTTTGGTTGCTCTGCTGAAGATACACCATCACAAATCGTTGCTGAATGCCCTGCACTGCACCACAACAGCCAAAACTCAGCACAGCAAAACTGGAAGCCCAAGAAAGACAGGAAAATCATAGAACTCTGCTCTTACTTTTTCACATTCTTCACTTTCATGCTGGCTGTGCTGCCGCAGGACCGCAGTGGCAGCTCCCCCGGGATGTCCGGAATGTCGGCACCTCTGGCCTGCAGGGAAGGAGACAGGAAAAGCAAGGAAGTTAAAACATGGTTGCAAGCTCTGGACTCTGCCTGCTGAGCAAGTGCCCCTCTGTTCTGCACTGGGGTTTTTAAAAACCTCAGATGTGCTTAAGTTGAATTCTGCCTTTTAATCAGTGAAAAATGACCCCTGGGATGGGGATCAGGAAAATCCAAAATCTCTTCCTGCCCCAAGCCTTGGTGTAAACTGTGAAATCCATATTTAATTCATTGCTTCTTCTGGTTTCTAAAGCAGAGGTTTTCAGAGGTGGGAGTGAAATAGATATTCCCAAACTCCATACTTGGGCTCCTCATTAAGTACCTGATTTTCCAGACATCTGTACATTCAGACTCAGGCAGAGGCATTGCAGAAAGCTGGATTGCTCACACAGTGGAAAACAAGTTAATGACAGTGCTGCTTATATGTGGGAGATGAACTTCTAAAATAGACGTTTGAAGCTATTGGTTTAAGTGCTTGAGGCTATTAAAATTCCTTAATCACTAGAATTCATTTACTTCAGTGAGGCCAGAACTCCAAACTCGCTTCTTTCTGTTCTATCATACTTTCCCATACCCTCCTTCCTCCAGCTTCCTTTGCCTAAGTCATGAGCTCTACTGGAGTTGAATTCTCCATCGCAAGGGACACAAACACTCAGTTCCACAGGTTTCTCCCATTGTGATCCAGAGGAATGAGGGGTTCAGTGAGACTTTTATGGAGAGAGCAGCAATCAAACAGCAAGATCAGCACAGACTTCACAGAAAAGGAGGAGAAAAATTACTGATGCTGGTAAGAGATTACCCATCAGTGATGTGGGTGACACCAGCTGAATAAGCTTTTTCTGCTTTATACAATGCACTAAAAACATGAACAATGGCCCACAGAGGGAAATGCTGAACCAAGAGAAAGAAAGGCACCTCAGTGTTACTGCTCTAACAGGCCTGGAACCACAAAGTATTTTCTAATGACAGGAGCAAACAGATGAGTGTCCTGATGTTACATCAGTCCCAATGGTAGTAAGCCGGTCCAGCAGAAGATCTTTGAACAGAGCTGGATCTGTCCCAAAGCTGTGACTGGTAACAGAACACAGCTGCATTCTGCAGTGTGAAATATGAAGAAATTGGTCTCCACCCCCAAAACTTTACAGTTGGGCCACCACAACCCAAGCTAGCAGCCCGTGTGTAGGACGAACACCAAGACAATCTTCGTCACTCCTGCCTGAAGCTCCCATTTCACAATGACACGGATCATCTGTACCTGAGTTTCATCACATCACCAAGAGCTGCAGTAAATCAATGTCATTCTTCTGCTTGTTTCATCAACCAGACCAGTACCAGAGAGAGAGGGATTCATCCCACTGAACCTCAGACAGGCACAGGGGCAAGGTTAAAATCACATTATCCATGTGAGGGTCCTGCTACAGTCATCAGGGACACTTTGGTACTTCAGGTCCATGCCCCTGCTTCAGAAAATAGGAGGAGAGTCCTGGAATGGTTCAGGCTGGAAAGGACCTTACAGATCACCCAGTCCCACCCCCTCCCCTGGGCAGGGACATCTGCTATCCCAAGGACACCACTATCCCAGGGTGCTTCAAGCCCAGTCCAGCCTGGCTTTGGATACTCCCAGGGATCCAGGGGCAGCCACAGCTGCTCTGGGCGCCCTGTGCCAGGGTCTCACCACCCTCATAGGGAAGAATTTTTTCCTAACATCCCATCTAAATATACTGCCAGTTTGAATTCATTCCCTTTGCCCTGTCCCTTCAGGTCCTTGTCCACAGTCTCACTGCATCTTCCTTCTCAGCTCCTTCAGGCTCTGGAAGGCCATAATTAGGTCACCCTGAAGTTTCTCTTCTCCAGGCTGAACAATGACAATTGTCTCAACCTCTCCTCACAGCAGAGCTGCTCCATCCCTCTGATCATCCCGGTGCCTTCTTTGGACAAAGCCAAGCAGGCTGCAGGAGCACCCACTCCCCTGGACATGGGGTTCCAGGCTGAGCCTGGCCCTGAGGAGATGAACCCCAACAGCTGCAGTCACCCACCTGCAGCTGCACCCATCCAGCTCCTGGTGCTTCCAGCACTGCCCTTGGGAAATCTACTCTGAGGGAGCTCCACCCTATGAGCACCACTCAATAAATCTGAGTTCAGGTCACTCTCTCTTCCTGGTGCACCTCCCACAGCCCTGACCACAGGCAGTGCTCTGACCCCACTGTCCCACAGCTCTGCACAACAGGCACAGCCACTCACCAGAGGAAAACAGGAACAATATTTATACACTTAAATAAACCTACACTGGGCTGACTGACTCACTGAGCACACAATCAGGGCGTAATAGGACACTTGAGAGTCTCACTGTGAATCTTAGCATTAAGAGGATCACCAATTTAATACACCTTACAGGTCTTTTACATAAGAAAATAACTAATTACAAGAATAAATGTGCCATTCCAATAAGCTGCTTTTAGGCCAAGCTGGATGTGCTTGCTTAATTTTCTAAGGAACAGAATTTCTGTAGGAAGGAAAGAATTTTTCTTCTCCATCAGCAGTAGGAGCTGGTGGGATATAAAAATGGATAAACAATCTGACAGAAAATGTGGGCTTCAAGCCAGTTTGCAGCAGTGGGCAGAGACCTCCCTGGATCTGACTCAAAGCAGCGTAGGCAAAACTCACACCTCCAGGAGCCCAAAATGCCAGCACCTCTCTTGGAAAAGTCGTATTATCCTCTCCTTCCCAGTGAAGTTAAGTCCAAATTGAGCCAGATTTCTGCCTCTCCCATTTCCTGCATCCAGTTAACTGGACGACAATGAGATGCCAGGCAGTAATTAACTCCGGGGGCTTTCCCAATTAGATCTGAGCTCCATGGACTGCTGCAGAACAGCAATCCCTCCAAGGCTCACAGTTGAGGCAAAAAGCACAGAAAGGTAAGGGTGCAGAACTTGTGCAAGCTCAAATTCTCATTACGAGGTACCAACATGAGAAAAAAACTTGGTGAAGAGACAAACACCAAAAAAGAAACTTACCACAATTTCAGGAACTGTATTATTCCTAAATAACCACAACTCCTTTCCATTCAAACCAGAGATACGCAGCTACATAAAATAGATTTTATACACTATTTAACACCTGTTTTGATGCAAAACTTGGCATGTAGCATGCAGGTCACTCTCCCCTCAAAACACAAACAAAAATCCTCCAAATTACATTTGTCATCTTTTGTGCTTTGTGTCACAGTAATTTAATTTTAAAAATCATTTTGAAACAGTTGGATTATTTACATCTAAAAATTAGCTACCTGGCATCATCAGTGGCTTCTCACTTCCCTGTTGTCTATGCATCACTGTGCTGTAGAAACCTGGTAATTGCAGAGCAAATCTGTTTATGCAAATTGTTTAGTCCCATTTTCACAGCTGAATGTCACTGCCGTATCAATCTGCTCCGGTCCGAAACTTAGTAAACAAATTAGAGCTCAACCCAGAACTCAAGAGAATTAATTTATCAGGAATCTCAGTCTCTTACCTTTGCAGGGAAGGCTTTGGAGCAACACCACTTCACCAGCTTGCCTGGAACCAAGAAATTATCTTCCCAAAAGCTGCCCTTGTATCAGTAGTAGTTGAGACAATATTGCAGAAAGTCAGTATTTTGCCACAGATATCTGCAGGGATTGCCAGGCAGGGAGATCTCACTAAAGCCTTCCTCTAGGGAGGAGGAAGAAAGCCTGTCTGCCTGTCCAACCCTCCCATGGATCACAGAATCACTGAATTGTTAAGGGTGGGAAAGGCCTTTAAAATCAAGACCGCCGCTCACTGCCACCACTGTGCTCACCACTAAACCATGCCCTAAGGTTCCACATCCACATGTTTTTTGAACACCTCCAGGGACAGTGACTCCACCCTCGACCTGGGCAGCTGTGTCAGGGCTGGATGCTCCTTTCCAGGAAGAAATTTCCCCCAGTATCCAACCTGAGCCTCCCCAGGAACAACTTGAAGTCATGCCCTCTCCTGCTGTCACTGTTCCCTGGGAGCAGAGCCCGACTCCTCCCCGGGTGCCCCTCCTGGCAGGGAGTTGTGCAAAGCCAGAAGGGTCCCCCTGAGCCTCCTCTGCTCCAGGCTGAGTCCTTTTCCAACTCCCTCAGCCGCTCCTGGGGCTCCAGCCCCTTCCCCAGATCCATTCCCTCCCTTGGACACGTTCAAGTGTTGCTCCTAATCTCCCTGGGAATCCGAGAGCGGAATCTGAGAGCTCTCACAAATCAGGCTGTTTAGCTTTTAAGCATTTGAAATTTCTAGTCTTTTTATTTATAGACATGATTTAGAAAACTTCAGCTTTGTGCTCTCCAGCACACAAAACCTTAGTCATAAATAATTTATATCTAACGATTCCACGGCATAATTTGAATGGATTTTCTCCTAAAAAGTCTCCTTGCATTTATCACAAAACACGTCAACCTGTCTCCCTCACATGCAGAGACGCAACTCAATCTGAAAGTATGTGTAAAACTCAACACAACAGTCCAGTGAACATGACATGATGAAGTTTTAACGTTGGTATCCTCAACGGGGGAGAATACTGAACCAGTGCAGAACCCATAACCCTCTTCCTGCTGCTTCTGACTTACTCTGGGATGCACAAGAAACCCTGTAATCCTACCAGTTATGCCATAGCTGGTTTTCCACAGGATGACAGAAAGACCCCTGAGGAGGAACCAGAGATACACCTTAGCAGGTGGCTGAATCCAGGAGAGATTTCTGAAGGCAGGAGTTTAATCCAAGGTTATCACAAAGCAAGAATAACTATTAGGCACTAACATTTACTCATTTTCCACTGTCAGACGCTCACCAAAATCAGTTTGGAGGGACCAGATTGCTCTGGATTCTGTCAGCGCATGGCCCTGTTTCTAAAAACAGCAGAGCTGATTCCAAATGCTGCTTGGTTTCCATGACAGTCTTTCCTTTACATCATCTTCATTTCCCCTCAATTTTCTTGGAGGGAAAAAACACAAAGTGAGGAAAAAACCTAAACCCCCTTTAGAGCTCTCAAAAACTCTAAAGCTTTGCTTCAGTCTGACTTCTTTGCTGAAGAACAGCAGGGAACATAAATGTTGTTTCAGGAGAAATCATTACTCTGTAGGGAGAAGTAATTTCTTCACTTGGCATGAGGAGGAATGAAGAGGTCTGAAGTGGATGTTCATGTACAAGGACATCAATAGCTACCCCAAATTTTGGGTACCAACTCACTACACAGTGCTGCTGGCTCAGCATCCACTCCATCAGAGAGTTTGCTCTGCAGCACTAAAAAGAAAGTGTCCCACAAAAATCCTTGCTCCCTGTGAAGTGGAAGATGACGGCTCCATCAGTACCTGCTCTCAGGAATTACTGCCCAGGAACTCACCTGGAGCACAATGAAGGAAGAAATTTGGTCCATCTCAGCTTTGACCCCAAAGTCTTTAACACACTTCAAGGACGCAAAGTTCTCTCTGCTCTTCCTTCAGATGTTGTGACAACTACTCCAGTTCTCCACAACCAATAAATCAACGAAGAAAAGGGAAAATGCTCCACTAAACTGAAAGTCACCATATCTGAGCTGCTCCAAATAGTTCCAAAGTGAAGGTCCCAATTCCACAGCATTTATTCCTAAAAGGATTAAGGCCTGCTGAGCACAACTGTTTCGAACAGCAGAAATACATGGGAATGGACGAAGAGACAACATTCACCCCAAAATCTCAGAGGTACAGGGGTAATATGATGGAAATGCAAATTCTTCATGCTACCACTTTCCATGGATTCATTTAGTGGAACTGCTTAGATGAATTTCCTAAGTATTTTCACGCAGCATGGCTCTGTCACATTAGCACATTGCTGCTACATTTTTCAGAGCTGCTTAAGATATTTACACATTTAAAATAAAGAAGCAACACCTGGTTTAGGTACCCAGGTCTGACAATGCCATTTTAAACAGAAGTATGTGCTTGTCATACTACAGCAGCTTTACCAAAGAAGTTAAAAACAACATTAAATATTCCACTCCAATCCTGCATTTCTTAATTGACCTGGGAGGCTGTGGTCTCCCCATCCCTGGAAGTGTTCCAGGCCAGGCTGGATGGGGCTTGGAGCATCCTGGGATACTGGAAGGTGTCCCTACCCATGTCAGAGGTTAGAACTTGATGGGCTTTAAGAGCCCTTCCAACACAAACCATCCTGAGATTCTGTGATTTTAAGGATTAATCCTGTGCTGTTCATGTTCTCATCAGCAGAGCGCAGCACAGACACATTCAATAACACCCAGCACAAAGATGTTTTTCAGAGTGAGAAACACTGGAACCTTTTAATTTTTTTTTTTTTTTTTTTTTTTAAATTGAAGTTATCACCTAGCTCCTTCCTTAGTGCAAATCCCCTTTTTGGCTGGAAAGGTGCTTTAGGTGCAGAACTCAAGGCCAGGATGGCCTAAGCAATTAGAGGTAGTACTGACCTTTTAATTTAGCTCTCAATTTGGGGATTGTGGAATATGGAGAAACACTCACCCGGCCAGAGATGCCTTTAAAATCTCATGGCAACTGAGATAATGGGATAGAGAAAAGGAGTGAAAAAATGACAAGTGCTTACAGTAGGGAAACTTTGAACACTGGCAATGCACATTCTTAATCCCATTTCTAAGAAATCTGCATTCAATAAAGACATTTGAATGTGTATCATTTTGTGACTTTAGAACTTTTAATTCCATTTTCCAGGTTCCCAATTCCAAATTGCTCTAACCAGTACTTATTCGTGGCATATAAAAAAGGGAATGCTTCTCTTTTTTTAAAAGGACCACACAGAACGTGTCTCTTCTACTCCCAACATCTCCACTAAAAAGGGGAGAGGAGGGGGAGAAATAAGAAAAAGCGAAACAAAAAAACCCAATACATTAAAGCATTGCCATGAGCTGCCAAATCCAGGGAAACCTCTAATTCTGGAGACAGCATCACAGAGGAGTTAGTCCAGGGCATCTATTTATCATAGTTTAAAGGATCAGCCTGGAATGAGCTAAGAACAAATTCTCAACTATTTGTCTACTGTGTTTTCAAATAAAGATCTGCAGTTCATGGATACGTGGGTAAAACCTTCTCCAGCTCCCATGTAAATTCCATGGGAAGTGGAATCCAAGACATGGAACAAGCAGCTTGGCAGCTCTGGGCACCTCCTTTGGCAATGTAACTGTCACTGTGACCAAAATTCACCTCTGCACAGCAGCGTGATTTTGTGCCATGGCAACATTTCCCAAGGGAGCCTTACAGAGACACATGGATTTTCACTGATTCTCTGCACGTGAGTCCAATGCACCCAAGGGGTGCTGGTGAATTTCAGCAGAACAGTCTCACACTTGTGTTTTCCTTCACAGAATCCACAGTTTTAGGGGCTAAAGGGATGCAACCAAGCACAAGTGAATGGCTAGCTACTGAGGACAGCATTAGCATGATAACTCCCTGACAGCCCTAAGTTTGGATCTGACATTCCTATAGTGAAGCCTGATTACCATTCCCAAAGCCCTGGGCCCAGGAGCTGCAGGGTACAGTACACAGCCTCACACAATGGCAGAGTGGCTCAGGAATGTACTTTCTTTAAGAACAAAAATCCCACATACAATATGCGTGGGAAAGGCAGCCAGGGTTAGAGTCCTGCTTCTGTGCAGCCTACAAAATAAATTATAGAGAAAAGCCGCAGAAAATAGAACATCCAACAAGAACAATACTTTTGATTCCGGTTTCTTGTTGGTTAAAAAAAAAAAAAAAAAAAAAAAAATCCCAGCTACAGTTTGATGCACAGAGGGAGGACGGGACCCTAATCATGGCTTGGGATATAAAAGGACAATTGGAGCTTTGGGTTGTTACAGTAGAAAGCAATATCTCTTCACATAAAACCCAACAGAGATGGATTCAGGCTCAAACAAGCACATCCCACTCTGCTAAGTCCCCTGGCCACAGCCAGTGATTATGTAAATAACAATGTGATGTTATGTTATAGGTATAAATCGGATTAGCAACTAAGGAGTTGTCCCAGCACAGCCGCAGCTAGATGGGGAAGATGGAAAAAACACCTGACATTCAACCCGAGCATCTGAGTCAATACAATTAACAGGAATTTATATTTCCGTGTGTTAAGCAAACCTGGGCACAGCTTTTGTGTATAGAAAAGAGCTGTTTGCAATGGCATGAGCACAAAACTGGGATGCACTGCACTCCCTGCCCAAAGCCCTGTGACAACACAGCAATGTGAGGAATGTGTCTGCCTGTAGCATGCACTGTGTACCATACACTGTCCATAAACTTCTGACCAACACGACAAGAGGCACTTCATTAACTCTGTCCAAGGGTAGGGGAAAAGCTCAGCCTGGGAATCACACACCAGCTCCACAAAGTGGGCACGACTCCCCACTCCTGCCTGCCCACCAGGAAAGGTGACACTGTTCCCCAGAAATGACCCAGCGTCAGTCAGATGAGGTCAGAACAGAACATTTGGTGCTGTAAGAGCTGGGAAGGTGAACAATGACCATGGAGATGCTCCAGGGCTGGAGCCCCTCTGCTCTGGAGCCAGGCTGGGGGAGCTGGGGGTGCTCACCTGGAGAGGAGAAGGCTCCAGGGAGAGCTGAGAGCCCCTGCCAGGGCATAAAGGGGTTCCAGGAGAGCTGGAGAGGGACTGGGGATGAGGGACTGAGGGACAGGACACAGGGAATGGCTTCCCATGGACAGAGGGCAGGGCTGGATGGGATCTTGGGAAGGAATTCCTCCCTGTGAGGGTGGGCAGGCCCTGGCACAGGATGCCCAGAGCAGCTGTGGCTGCCCCTGGATCCCTGGCAGTGCCCAAGGCCAGGCTGGATGGGGCTTGGAACAGCCTGGGATAGTGGGAGGTACCCCTGCCCACGGCTAGATGCATTCTAAGGTTCCTTCCAACCCAAACACACCATGAATAATCTGTGCCCTGACAACCACGGTATCTGATCAAATCCCAAAAAACACTGTGCAGCCTTACACCAACACAGTAGTGACCAATACTGTGCAGCAAAGCACAAATGTAGGGAATGATTTACATAATAAACTCAGGCTAATGATTACCAACATCTTCAGGGAATAATTCACCATTTTATAATTAAGAAGGTTGAATCATGGAAAAAAAATTAATGCCTACAACCTTCAGAAAGACAAACTGATATGATTTGTTTGTCTCTTGGGCTTAAACTGGGGTGGGGAACGGAAGGGGATGGATAAGCAGACTGTTGATACCCTTCACAAACTGTTCTATCTTTTCCTGCATTATGGTAACTAAGAAGACATGGACATTGATTTAAAAAAAAAAAAAAAAAAAAGACAGTTAAAAAACAAACCACTTACAAATAAGAGACTTCTTTCCCTTCCTAAATGTTTCACCTTATTTTTATGCAGCTGAGCCTAGGGAAAGGTGACTGACAGTAAATAAATTGTAAGTTTTATCTCCCAAATAAGTACATTTCAAACAAATGTGGCATTTCCTATAATCTGACAAGAAAACAGGCATAGAAAGAGATCAGCTTTGGAACAGGGTGGGAGGGAAAGAGGTGGAGGGTCATGACAGTGCAATCCTGGCTCGAGTTCAGGGCAGGGAATAACCTGGAGTAGCAGCAACAGCCCCCCCAGCACCACAGGAACAGAACCACCAGCAGCCTGGCTGAGCCAGAACTAGGAAAGAAATGACAAACAGGGTACATTAAAATTGGTGATCATGGTGCACAACAAACTGCACTGATCTTAGGAAATTCTAAATCATTCCTTCATTCTGTTGTATAGAAACAGACTTTCATCCAGATATTTACAAAACATCATTTGGATCTCCTGGCTCACCACTGTAGTGCCAGAGTACACATGCTAGAAAGGCTGTAAATGTAACCAGAAACTATTGCTGCTCCTGCCTATGAAAACTGAATGATTTCTATGAGTTAATACTTCCTGCCAAAAATACAGTATCCATTCTGGATTAATTGAACTTATTTAATTGGCAAATCCAAATGGAAGCCAATGTACCAATTAAGTGATTGCCCCAATTTCCAAAGATTCTTGGGGACAAGCTCCATGCTGGGAGCCAGCCTGTGAAATGAAAAGGCCCCTCTAACCAAGAGGCAGAGAAAGAACCTCACACAGCAAAAGTAACCCTTGCCAAAAGCTTAACGAGGGAAAATAATTCTAGATCCATGCAGCAATAACAAGGAAAAGCAAGTTATGTGGATTGAAAAGGAAATACAGGTTACTGGTGCAATGCCAGACCAGAACTGCTTTGACCAAAATATTATTGCTCCTGATGCCTGCCTGGTGTGCTGGCCTGTCCCAAAACATTTGTGTCAAATCAGTGCCTGTGCTGTCCACACTTCCTGGACTCCCATTTCTATCCCACCCTTACCTCTGTTATCCCTGTTCCCCAGCCTGAGCTGCAGCAGTTCACAGGAAAATGCTGCCCAGTGCTGGACACAGAAGACACACTGCAGCTCCTGCAAGATTAACACAGTTCTGACTCACTAATCCAGGCAGGTCAAGAGCTTGTGGACCTTCAGCAGCACAAAACCAACCTCCAAACCTACAGGTAACATTTTCCATAGCATTTCAGGCAGTGATCCCTCAGACTCAGAGCCAGAAGCCAAATGCTGGAGCATTTAGATGGAGAACCATCTAAGTCAGGCTCGGATGCTGTCGGAGCTCATAGAGAATTTGGACAACATCCTCAGCACAGGGTGGAAGTGTTGGGATCCTTGGCCCTCCTGTTGAGGTCCAGGAGTTGGACTCAGTGACTTCTGGGTACCTTCCAGCTCAGGAGATTCCACAATTCTAAAGTCCATTTCTACTGAATTGTCCAAGCCCTTTAAAAAATAGCAGAAAAAACCCCACAACTTCAGCTTCATATCTCCTAAAACTTCTCCTTGCACTTGAGAGCTTAAAACTTTAGACTTAAAAAGAACTTGCAGCCTGGCAGTCAGAGTTCAAAAGCACATTTTTTCCCCAGGAAATTTTTCCCATGATGTGGAACCCATCTGAGAACAGGATCAGCCTGACAAAACTCTGTCAATGACTTCAGAGCTCCCAACCACATCCTCAGCTGTAAAATTCTGGTGTTGGTTCACACACATACAAAGCATGAAGAGACACAGGGGAAAAAAGAAATCCAAAATATCAATTTTAACATATTGAAGGGTATTATAGCTATATATCTCAGAAGCTAAAAGTAGATCATTTCAGTAAACCACTCTTTGGAAATCACTACAGTTTACAGGGCCAAGCAAATGGATTCACCATATTCCCTTTTTATTCAGATTTTTCCATAACTCCTGGAATTATTCATATTAGCCTGCATCAGAAACAGGCCTGATGTTTTGTGAATTAAAAACCAACCAACGAACCAACACTAATTAAAAAAGGAGCCCTGTGTATTCTATTTTTGGCATCTATTCTTGCAGAAACCCCACTCAAGACCTGGGGCAGTGCTGGCCAAGTGCTGTACAAAGAATGAGAAACAAGCACTAAGGACATAAAAATCTTTCTTTAAACCCTTACAATGCACTAATCTCTGCACACATTCATAATTGCATTTAAAAATAGTTTTCTCCTCACTCATGTCCCAGATTTAACAGTGATATATTGAGGTCTCATTAAAAAGCCTTTATTACCTTCACAAGCCACAGTACCTTCCCTATCTGGCATTAAATGCTGAAAATACTACAGATCTCAGAATCCCTCTGACCTAAGAACTAAGATTATTCCAGGGACTTCACAGGACAAGGTCTAACCCTGCACCTTCCTAAAGCATTTACAGGTTTTCATTTCTCCAAAGAAAATTCCATCAGCAAAAGCCCAAAATGATGATGGGTACCAACTGCAGCTGCTGCCTTCCTGAGCGCTCGTCAAATTCACAGACTCCTGAGAGTTTTCTACCTGTAATTTAGGTTCCCTTTTCTAGGCACCCTGGCCCTACACAAGTAACACCTGACTCTACTTGTCACCTCATGGCCCTGTTACGGACAACAGAACTCCCAGATCCTGTGAGATCCAGCCAGAGGTGCACTGGGGGGAAAATAAACCTTCTATGGGCTTAAGAGTCTCATATTCTGAAGGCTTCCAATGCTGAAGGAATTGGAAAAAAGCAGGAAAAGTGACCTTATCAGAAGCATGTAGAAAATTACAAAAGGGTCTGAGTTGGAAGGAACCTTAAAGCTCCTTCCACCCCTGCCATGGGCAGGGCACCTCCCACTATCCCAGGCTGTTCCAAGCCCCATCCAGCCTGGCCTTGGGCACTGCCAGGGATCCAGGGACAGCCACAGTTGCTCTGGGCACCCTGTGCCAGGGCCTGCCCACCCTCACAGGGAGGAATTCCTGCCCAATTTCACATCCAGCCCTGCCCTCTGTCCATGGGAAGCCATTCCCTGTGTCCTGTCCCTCAGTCCCTCATCCCCAGTCCCTCTCCAGCTCTCCTGGAACCCCTTTATGCCCTGGCAGGGGCTCTGAGCTCTCCCTGGAGCCTTCTCCTCTCCAGGTGTGCACCCCCAGCTCTCCCAGCCTGGCTCCAGAGCAGAGGGGCTCCAGCCCTGGAGCATCTCCATGGTTCTCTCTGGACTCACTCCAGCAGCTCCACATCCTTTTTTGAGTGTATTTCCCTGATCTCCAGTGTCAGGTGAACACAGCTTCATGTGGTACCTTTCTGTGTCAGCACATTTGCAATGAGTGCATAAATGAAGGTTTTTGTATTTATCTCAGCATTTTAATCCTGCTTCCCCACAAAATTTAGACAAGTGGAAGACAAAGGCAGCAGGAACAGAGGGTCTGTAAGCACAGCAGCCTGATGGGGGCAGAGCCATTGGCTCAGGGCTTTTAAACAGTGCAACTTCCCTGAACTCATGACAAGGTGAAGGGAGTAACTCAGGAGGTCAGTAACATGTGGTAAATGTACTATTAAGCACAAATATCAATTTATGCTAAAGTTAATGCAGACTGAGCAACTGTTTTGTAGGTTCATGTGAGAAATAGTATATAAAGGCTCTTTCACAACTTCATTTCTTGTAACTCAGAAATAGAGCACTCAGCAGGGCCTGACAAGGAAAAGATACCCCTTTCCTTTGAAATAACATTACTGTCTTGGAGAAATGTTAGCAAATCCATAAAGTGCAATTTTCCTTGGCTCACAAAGGGCTTTGCAGCCCCAGATCTCAGAAGTATTCTATGAAGAAAGTCGATATCATCAACTGCATTTTCTGAAATGGAGCAGAGGCAGAAATCCCGAGATGTGTGAAGGTTACCCAGCAGGTGCAGCGCAGTGGGAATTGGGGGCTGAGACAGCCAGGAAAAAATGTGTCTAATACACCCAAATTCTAAAAATACAGATCATGAGTCGGGGGGGAATACAAAATATAGCAATGCTTGAGGAGCACACAAGCAGCTGCCTCATTACCCAGCTCCTGGCAGCTCTGTCCAGTCAGGGCTGTCTGTCCTTCAGCGTGGACCTCACCTACAACACAAAATTGCACCAGAAATACTGAGGAAGAGATGTCCCATCCCTGGAAGTGTCCAGTGCCAGACTGGATGGGGCTTGGAGCAACCTGGGCTAGTGGAAGATGTCCCTGCTCACAGCAGGTGGTGGAACTGGATGGAAGAGACTTCAAAGTCTCTTCAACTCCAAACCATTTCACAATTCTGGGATTCCCCCCAAACAAATCAGGTCTCCAACACAGAATCACTTGCCCTCCCACTAAACCACGAGCACAAAACAAGCAGTGTTAAGAAGCAGATGAAAGTATAAATAATAAACTAAAGAAGACAGAAGAAGTTGCATCAAACAAAGGACTGAAGCTACTACATTCTGGTGCACAGAAAGAACTGACAATGACAGAAACATTAAAAGTAAGAGTTTCTGTCACCTTATATTTACAGTATAGGAGGACATTCAACCTCCACACTTTTAGAAAGATCTTCAGTTTATTTTTTGTTTAGAAAAAGCTCTGGAAACAAAGCACTTATATAAATTAATAATAATAAAAGTGGGGAAGAAGAGTAGTGACAACTTGTTCATAAAACCGTGAATGCATAAATTGACTTTTCTTAATAAAAGCATGTACCAAGGCAAAGTACAGGAGACAAGTGCCAGGACTCCCCCAGCTCTCCATAGTGTCCCTTGTCTCAGCCTTTGCTCACCTGGCAGAAGGTGAGATTCCTGTGAGGTGACAAAGCCTGGCACCCGTCAGGGCTCTAGCAGCAGCCAGGGGAACCAATGGAGAGAACAACTTCTCCAACACTGAATCCTCCATTTCCTGGGGCTGGGGCTACAAGCAGCAATAAAACCTAAAATCTGCATCTTCAACAACCACTGACCAAAAATTACATGTACTGTGGCACTCTGAGACTGTCACAAACCAAGGAAAGAGCAATCTCTGGGACAAGGCTGAAGCAGAGGCTGCTAAAAATGCAAAGGGAAGGAACGGAGTGATGGAAGAAATCTCAGGCTTCAGATGATCAGGGAAAAGGCAGAATCAGAATATTGAAGATATGCTGGTAAAGCAGAAAACAGTGTCAGTGCTGAACAAGGTCCTGGAAATATTTACATCTAAATATTGCCCCTGACTGGAGGTAAGGCAGAAGTTGAAAGTGGAAATTTGATTCACTCAACTCAGTAAACACAAGCAAGAGAGGTTTTTCTCCCCCCTCTTTACACTGTACTCAGAGGACCCTGAGGTCAAACCAACACTGTGAGCACAACTCCAGCCACTCTAAATACAGCTTCAGTAGCTTCACTGTCATTCATCACACCAGCTCACTGTGCAGCAACCCCAGCTGGGAATTTCCCTGTTTCTCATCCTCTAAATCTCTTCTCCACAGGACCACTCTGTTTTAGCATTGCTGGTAGAGAGCTGTGGAAGAGGACATGTTCCAAAATGTGATTTAATTGGGCAGTGAGAGGAGCATGACGTAGGATAAAATAAACACTGAGCAGTGTCCATGAATACAACAGCCTCAAGTAGGTGAACACTGCCTTCACCGCAAATCAACCAGGAAAAAAAACATGAAATGAGATATGCCAGGAAACCTGTGTCACAGGTGAAGACACTGAATTACAGCCTGACAGTTCTGAGATACACCTGGAGGCCACAAACAGCAGCAAGGTGTCACACAGTGACTCCCACCAGACTCCCGGGTGTGGGAAGCTCCGAGATGGGAGCAGGAGCTGCTGCCTGAGCAACACTGGTGGGAAGAGACAGTGCTCCCAACTGTGGCCAAGGTGCAGAGAAGGCAAAAACAGCCACACACAAGGAAGGAAAAAAATTACAAAGTGAAAACTGCAATAACTGACAGGCTAGGGGCACTCACCTGGATAAGAGAAGGCTCCAGGGAGAGCTCAGAGCCCCTTCCAGGGCCTGAAGGGCTCATAAATAGGCAGGCGAGAGACTTTATACAAGCAGTGGGTAACAGGACAAGGGGGAATGGCTTCCCACTGCTGAGGGAAGGGTTAGAGGAGATATTGGGAAGAAATTGTTCCCTGTGAGGGTAGAGAGGCCCTGGCACAGGGTGCCCAGAAAAGCTATGGCTGCAAAACCCCCATGTATATTAAGTAAATCCAGTTGTCTGTGGCCCACTGCCCACCTGAGTGCCTCCTCTGAGATGAGAACAGCACCTTTGTGTGTGCTTTTCTGCAGCTCTGGTCCCTCTGATGGCAGGTTTGCTGTCAGGCTGAGGTTTTATTTATGTAGACTTAGCCAGCATTTTGCTAAAATCTCATTCCTTCACAATGCTGCATGCTTCAAAGAGCATGTTTTTACAAAGTTCCCTTCATGCTCAGAAATCTTGCTGAAAAAGAGGTTAATGCAGACTGAAAATCGTTGTGACATTATGGACCTTTTAATTGGTTACAAGACCCGCTTTGGGGCACGTATTAATAGAGCAGAAGCGTTGTGAAAGCTCCTTCCCTCTCCTTGACAAACTGCCAGAGGAAGGGAACCAGTTTGGCCTTGTTCAAAGTATTGTGCAATCCATTTAGAAAGCTGAAACTCAGGGAGTATAAGTGGAATAGAGGAGTAGAGTGTTCAGAATGATAAAAAATGGGAAGAGAAGATGTAGTCCAAGTGTTTTACCATGGCGCTGAGCGTCTCCTCCCAGTCCGGCCTCTCCCTGGGATGGATGCTCCTCTGCAGCTCTGGAACAAAGTCATCTTCTTCTGCATGCACAGAGGACTTCATCATTCTGGAAAGGAGGACAGAAGTTGGATATTCAGTGACAATTCCTAGGTACTCTCACACCTAGTCTGTTACAGCGCTCAGTTATTTGACAGCACATCCAGAAATCCCACAGACTCCTGAGTTTCTCCCACTTCCTCAGTTCACAAGCAGGACAAGAGTGTAAATCTGGTGGAGAGAAATCTGCACTTCCTAACCAATCAGTGGATAATTTTGTTTAATCACTGCACAATTTGCAAGTCTCACAACACAGAAAAATGCAGAGAAGTGATTTTCAGTCCACTTTAGAAAAATGGCTCCTATTGCCCAGGCAAACAGCAAGAAAAACACACATTTGTAAGGAGAAATGCACACATTTGATCCCTCCTCCTTTCAGGAGGGTTTGCCTGAAATGGGGATAACAGTGTCCAAATCTTAGTCTGACTACACATCCCAAGGCCTGATCCATCAGCCCTCATCCCTTCGTGATCCTATCTGAAGAGTGAGCACCTCAAATCAGCCTGATGTGACCAAGCAAAACTTTTCTTCAGATAAGGAGCCATCTTCCAAATTCTCTGTGAAGGTTATTCCAAGCCTGCACAGAGATCAGAGGCTCAAAATGAAAACTGAGGAAGAATTCATAAAAGCTCCTCAGCCCCTCCACATGACAGCACTCTGTAGATATACACTGTTTTCACTTTCTGTTTGCATAAATGTGCCTTTGCAGAGATTATGGCGTAGACTTGAAGTACCAAAGGCCTGTTCAGAGTCTGGTATCACCTACTCCAGTTTCATTAAACATGATATCCAGGCAGGCTTTTATTCCCTTAATAGATCACCACTTACGTGTTTAGGAAAAGCATTTTGATAACCAGCAGTGCAAAGGCATGGGCAAAAAGGGCTGGTTTCTAACCTTGCTGATTTATGCACCACTTGACTGAAACACGCCTGGTGAAAGCCAGTTAATAAAACTCCTTTGCTTCAGATCCAAGATACTAAGCTCTGAAACCCCAAAATGCTGCTTGACACTGGGCCAAATCATTTAACTCTGCTTTGCTCTCTCCAAGAGGGTTAAGGATGAAGTAATTAACACTGCACTTAATGGCACGGCTGGGTTAGGAATTACAGCCTGTATAATTTCATCCCCAGCTTTGTGATCATATTTCTGCTCCAATAAAAAACACATCCCAGAGAAAATGAGCCTCAAAACCGAAAGTCTCAATGCCCCAGGGAAATGCTGCTCACTAGGTCTATGTGTCATTCCCACCCTAAACATCACCCACTATTCTCAGGGGGGAAAAAACCTGGGGAAAGCTGCAGAGAGATGCAAAAAATCTGCATGGAAATGCCATGATTTGGAATACAGGGGTGCAATGTCAGCTCAGAAAGGAGACCCTCACCTTTGCAATCAACGTTTAAAAGAACTGAAAGACTAAAAATCTACTGCTTCAATTCTCCTTTGCTCATCAGGAGGAGGAGACCACCTGGCCTCACAGCCCCAGCTCCACCACAGGAGAGGTTTCCCACTTAATTTAAGGCAGAGGAAACCAAGCTGCACAACTCAGAAACAAGACATAAATCAAAAAAGGGGAAAAAAAGGAAAAAACCCTCAACTTTTTGAATCAATGTCATGATTTTGAAAACGCTCAATACAGTTCTCCTGAGGATTTATGGAGTTTGACCATATTGAATCTGAATAAAATGATTCTAAACAAATTATCCCACAGCAGCATCAGTCTAATTACCTGGGGTGATGGAATGGGAAAGAAGGGTGATGTGATCAAGACCCACCTTCTCCTGCAGTTAAAGCAATCAACTTATCAAAGTGCTTCCTCAGTTTAAAGACTTGAAAATAATGGGACTGCATTTACATCTTTATCAGCACTTGGGAGTACAAATGGATTGACTACACAGCTTCTCAGGCTTCTGGCAATTCCTGCCAGATTTCTCCTCTGAAATGTGTTGGCTGCAGTGGTAAGAGTGAGTGCAGAGTCCTATTTTATGTCCTGTTTTAAATAATCCTGGGAATCAGGTGCATGTTCAGGGTCTATACCCTCACACTGGATCCACATGGATGTCACAGCACCCAGCTCTTTTTACCACACTCCAATCTATCTACTCACATTATTTCTTTAATCCATGTCTATAAAACTATCACGATAAACTCTTCACAAAACAAACCTTCCCACTGAGATTCCAAAATGCAGTTCCATTATTCTTCCTGTGAAGGTGTTCTGGACTTTTACTGCAAATTGGAAAAGCTCCACATGCAAAATTGAGCCTTTAAAACAGTTGATTCTTTGAGCTTTTGCCAGACTTAGAATATTCTACTGCTGACGGAAACTCCAACTTGGTCACATCATACAAATACTCGAAATGATACTGAAGATTTTTCTCTCTGACCCAATTATCAGCACTTGATAACCATCTGTGCACCCTCATTAATTTTTAATAGCCACTATTTAATTCCATGCCATCTGAGACAGAGAGCAAGGAAGGCTGAAGATGCTGCAGGTAATATTAGTCCTTTATGGACTAAGTCTGGTGGCTTTTTCCTGCCCATCAGTGCCCTGGATGAAGGAAAATAATTTTGTGAACTTGCAGCAATGAAACACAGAGAGGAGCAGGGGCAGGAAGGGGGGCATGTATGGAAGAAAAGCAGCTTCTGAACACACTCCTTTTTACAACGTTTCCTCTGGGCATGTAAAACCTCAGAGCAACAGCTGGGGAAGGAGCTTTCCTACCAGCTGGGCATAGGGAAAGTCTTGGCCTCACCCCAAGACAAACTTGGAATACTATCTCTAGGTAAAATCACAGTCACACATTTTATATGCATGTGCATTATGTATATTTGACATTATTTTAATTTATATAATAAATAAATAGCACAATATACATATGTCTGATTCACCACACATGTCAAGCTGTAACAAGACAAATTATCTTGTTTCCGTCATGGATTCTTTTCCAAAGGAGAAGAAAATACCTCAAATCGCAGGAGCACTTACACAGAACACTGACACGTGGATCTTGTAAACACTAAAGGCCAAACCAACCAAAGGAGCTGCTCTAGAACAGCTTCATTTGGGTATATATGTATTTGGGGCAGATGTAAATGAGTGAGAAGTCACTACAAAATTTAATCCTGGCCATTAGAATAGAATTTTATTTAAAACGCCATTTCCTCAACTTCTCAGCATCTCTGCCCTTGCAATGAAATGTGACATTGTTATATTAATAAAAGTTCTGGTGTACAGAGGCCATTAAGCAATTCCTCTGCAGATGAATGAACCCTTCTTCATTGTAAATTGAGAACCAAATGTACTGGAACAAACGTTTACAGGACATTTCACAAAAGGCCCGGCCCACTTTCACACCCACCCTTTGAAGTTTTCTGGTAGTTCAAGTTGATTAATTTAGGTAGAACTTGTATATTTGTACATGACACAACTGTATCAAGAATACATCTCATGTCCTGTTCCACCTTCTCAAATCCAATTAGTTCCCATCATTTATGGTATTTCTGTGCCACATCAGGAATTAAAACCCTCTGGTGCCTTACCAAGCATCAAGTCCTGCCTGCTCACATTAAGTTGTGTCACAGGCCAGGAAATGCCTACAGGAGATCTGCAGGCTGATTTATATTAAGTAAACTTTATCTCAAGTAAATGTAAATTTTGTATTAAATAGATGAATACTCAGTTTGATGTTCCTAGACTCTATAGTTACTGCTTGTTTATAATAGTGTAAATTTTAAATACACCTTTGACTAGACAAGAACCTTCCCTATTGCTTTGAAAGAGTCCCACATCCACAAATCCAACACATTTTCACATTTCTGTTGCATAAGAGGAAAAAGAACCACAAAAGGGTGGGGTTGCGGAAAGAACTCCTCAAGTTAAATAAGAACCCTTAAAACATAGTGGGACCCCTACAAGAGTGTCTGTTCCCTTTATTCAGGTTCTTTGGCAAACCCCCGGTGCCACAGCAGAGGATAACACAACTGTCATGGCTCTGGTGCCATGCGACACCCCAGTTAATGGCAGGACACAGCATGGTGACAAATTCCTTCTGGAGGTGCTGATGGGTGAGAGCCCTGCCAGGCTCCTGTCAGAGAGTTAATTGTCTGCCTGGCCCATCCCACTTGGACAGGCAATGGATTAAATGCCACTAAACTTAGATTAAATGCCAAATATGATTTGGAGTTGTTCTCCTCCTTGGGGACATCAGGCACTGCAACTTCTCCTGGCTGCTCCCCTCCTCAGTGACTTTTCTTCCTGACCTCCAATCGAGAGGTCAGAGCCAATGAGAACTGATTTATTAGTTTATTTATTATTTCTATCACAGTATTGTTGTGCCTGGAGATTGCTCCCCCGATGGAAGAGCACAGTTCTGCCCTACAGAACCAACAATTCAAGAGGATTTAGAGCTCCATAGAAAGTGATGTCTTCCAAGATACTAGTTTTACCCCAAAGGCTACAATTTAATTAAGGCCTGTGCTGACACCAGCGTAGACTGAAAACCAAGGAGCTTCAAACACTATCTGATAAAACCTCGTGTTTCTTTTGCTCAAATAATTTGCACAAAAGGCAAAAATAAACCATCCTAGCCTGGGTGGAGCATCTCTGTCCTTCCCAATCTAACAAGTACAGTTTTAATCCCATTACTCTCAATCACAGCTTGGATAAATGATCCAGCAGTGAATTGACAGAGAAATACCTTGAAAACTCTGCTTTAGAGGGTTTAAAATAAGTCAATCAAGATGTAAAGCACTGTTGTATCACCCTACAATACATGACAACAGAATTAAGTCAACTTTTCACATGTCATGAGCTGCCCATTGCCACCAGGAAAGGAAGAAAAATTATTAAATAAGAACTGAGATTTGACACTAAATTTATAAACGCTCGGGCAAGAAGTTGGAATCGTGTAAGAAACCCTTATATATCTTCATTTCTGTCCACAGACTTCTACCACGAGAAAACACAAAAATTAGGAAATTACATTATGGAGATGGGGAAAACACCAAAATGCACAAAGCCCTCTCAGCCCAATTTTCCAAGTAAATTCTGTGTCCATGAAATTAAAACTAATACAGCGGAAAGGAAGAAAATAATCACACAATATGGAAAGCAGAAATAGTTCACGAGCCCCAGAAAAAATGAAAGAAGAAATGGGAATTGCAAGCTGACAGTGCTGACCTGATGAGGATTTAATTTCACATGTTTCAAATCAGCTTTGTCAACACCTCCCTGATTACATTATGTCCATCTGTATTCTATAAAACAAGACTTCTGAAGTCTGACTCCAGGATCATACAACACAAAGCTGGAAAAGCCTGGTAAGGGCAGTTCCAAACCCACCTCACAAATAAACAAATGCTAAATGGATTGTGTTTAATCCTTGGCCACAGAGTGAGAACCTGGCACAACTAAAGGGTTGCTGTGATTGATTGGACAACGTTGAAAGCTGTAATTGCTACTTTTAATGGAAGTTCATCATCAGAGAGCCAAAATCCAATTATTTGGGAAGGCACTGCACAAGGAAAGTCAGGAGAGCAACAGTATATTACAGTAAGAGAACATCTAAAAATTACTGTAATGAAATGTCATTCAAATATCAGCACAGAGCAATCTGTATTTCTCTGCACTCTGGGTGCTCCAGGGCGACTCACGACGCGTTTGTTTATTGCTGATTCTGAGCTGAGTTCAGTGGGTTTCAGCCTGGGGGATGTGGATATGTGATGGTCTCAGAACTGTAACTGTGGGTGGCAGAAGTCAAAAAATTAAAATAAGCTCACTGTGCTGTGCAGCTCTTTAGTTCATGTGCCCTTCTCATGGAATGTAGGCTTCCCTGGCACATCTATCCATGCACCCTAATAAAGGAGGCTAGGAATCTCTAAACTATGGGCATAGAGGTCTGAGCAGGATCAGCACTGTTACAATGAAACATAAATCCCTTTTACTGATTGTGATGGCTTTCAAAGATTAACCATGTTAGTTACAGCCACAAAGGTAGTTTTCAAATACTTTTAATACCAGATGTTCTGGTTTTCCCAGTGTTCAAGTTCCAAATTCATGGCATACCTATGCCCAGGGAGCCTGAGATCACCAATGCAACAGGGTGGCATGGAATGGCTCATGGGGTCCCCAATACCAGTTACTGTCATTCAGCTACAGAAGTCTATTTGTCACCACAAACCACCTCACACAAACTTTTAGTTCTGAGGTTTCTATTCCTATAAAGCATTTTTTAAAAAAAATAATCACTTCCAATTTGATGTGCATCTCCACCTGCTAAACAAGATTCCTAGCTGCCTGAAATCTCTTTCAGGCAGGAAAGAAAGGAGTAAAAAAGTGGGGGTTTTGTTGTTTTGGGGGTTTGTTTTGTTTTGTTTTTTTGCATTAACTTTTCTTCTTAGGTGAAGAATATATGAAGTTAGAAAAACTTTAAAAAAGCTAAATATAGGAAGTTTTAAACAAAGATCTGTTTGCAATGAGCACTATCACTAATTTTTAAAATGCTACAGTGGACGTGACAACCCTTCCACTGTGTATGTTCCTCTGCAGAGGGAGGCAGACAAGGCCATTGGCACTGCAGATTAATTAACATATTGGTTTCCTGCCTTTCTCCAGCTCTCTGGACATGCTTAAATATAAGCTTCAATAGAGCCAGACAATTATCTTTGCTCAAGGGCTTTACTGTGGTTTCAGACTTCCAAATAAACATCTTGTTTATTAATTGACAAGAACATTTAAACGTTTTCTGAGCTCTCAAGAAAAGTTGCACAAACAAGACCAGATTACCTGGAATTTAAAACCTGCGGACAGAAGAACAAGTCTGGGCAGGTCAGTTCCCATTTTAGCAGAAAAAGGCATCTCCAGGTACCACAGGCAGCCTCTCAATCTGGGCATCAGCTTTTTATTCTCAGTTGATTTCTTGGTGTCCCCAACACTCTCAGCATCTCCCAAACCCTCCTAACCCTCACTGCATAAGCAAAGCCCCCAAGCCAAGGGGGGAATGCAGCTTTAAACTGAAAAAGGATCAATTTAGATTAGTTATTTGGAAGTAGCTCTTTTCTTTGAGGTTTACACTGGCACATGGTGCCCAGAGCAGCAGTGGCTGCCCCATCCCTGGCAGCGTCCAAGCCCAGGTTGGATGGGGCTTGGAGCACCCTGGGATAATAGTGGAAGGTATCCCTGCCCATTACAGGGGTGGAACTGGATGAGCTTTAAGGTGCCTTCCCACCCAAACTAGTCCAGGATTTTGTGATTCCAGAGCTTGAGGGCACTGTCTATGCTCTCACACAGCCACAGGGTTGTCCCAGCAGGACCTCTGCACCACTGGGTAGGTTCCAAGGTACCAAACAACTGAACATTGCCCCCACCCATCAAAGAAAGAAGGGAGGATGGAAGAGGAGAAGCAAACACTGTACCATAAAACAAACCCTCTGATTGTTTCCTTTCCTCCGGGCACAGTTCTGTAGGCACACAGCAAAATCAACGCCAAACCGCCATCAGTATCTCTAAATCTGAAAGCAGCAAAAAGCAATAGACACAGCTTTTTTCATACCCTTCCACCACAGTTTTGGCAACCTCTTGTCTCACCTGGCTGTGTTTCATGTCTCAGCTCAGTAACATCCATCTCCAAGCACACGAGTGAGTACAGAGAGACGCACTCCATGTTCTGGAAGAGACTGGAACATGGAACTAAGAGCTTTGTGCAACTGGGCTGTATTCAGGTTTTGCATAACTGGCATTTCTTTAAGCACTTTATGAAAAGAATAAGTTCTTGGAATATTCAGCTTTTACAAGCTCAGAGACATGTTCTTAGCTATTAAAAAACTTTATAAAAATAATCACAAAATCCTCATGCTTTTGCATATGTATTACTGAACAAACCTGCTCTTTTATTTGGCAACACATAAAAGATGTTATTTTAGTAGGTGCTCGGCATTTTCTTTTGGAAGAACACAGTGACAGTCAATAAAAAAATTCCTCTGGAATAGGTTTCTCTCATCACTTTCTCCAGGATGAGAAAAAGAATTAGGAAATCACTGAACAGTCAGAATCACTGAGCCCTGGCTTGGATTTCTTTTGTTTGACTCAGGAACAAGTATAAAAGTATTTTAAAAATACCTCTAGGGAAAAGGGCACAAACCTTTTATTTATCATTAATAAACTGCTACAAGCAGTTCTAAAGTTGGAACACAGAAGAGAGATGGGAAAAGATGCTGCTCCCACCTTCCTGCTCTGCCAAGGAGTCTGAAATTAGGCACATCAGCAAAGGTTCCTCGTGGGGCAGTGGGATGTCCTGCCTTGGGGCCCTTCCCACTCCCACTGGCTGTAGTGGGAATGATCTACACCCCAGAGCAGAGCTCACCCTCGCTGCCTGTCCTCACCCAGGTGACACCAACAGGGACCTCTCACCAAGCTCTCAGTCAGAGGCTGTTCCCTGTGCTTCCTCTGCAAACTCCCCTGTTTGTTTGTTGTAGTAAGACCAAGCTTTCTGCCAGCCAGCCTTTCTCAATGCCCAGCAACTGCTGTTCTGGACCCTTCAAACCTCACCATCACACCAAGCAGGAACAAACCCCACCTGCTCAGAGCTGATCCAAATGCAGCACACATCAAAGGAGACCCCAAAATATACAGAATGACCTAAACCTAATCCAAGGACATAAAACTGGGCT
Organism: Certhia americana; assembly: GCA_018697195.1. Classification (NCBI taxonomy): domain Eukaryota; kingdom Metazoa; phylum Chordata; class Aves; order Passeriformes; family Certhiidae; genus Certhia; species Certhia americana. The sequence goes on from CM031877.1 coordinate 7,617,472, forward strand.
CATCTGGAGTTTGTTTGTAGTTCAGTGACAATGCAAAGCCACAGCAAACTTGGTCTGCCCTTATAGAAGCACATCCTGGAAAAACGACATTTTCAGCGTGTGGAATGAACAAGAGCAATCACCTCATCAGTTACAGTCAGCCACACATGCTGCTAAATGACAACTGGTCATAAAATGAAACAACATTCAGAACTTGCTCAGCCAGACAGCTGCTGAGCAGGGAAAGCTTTCTCCAACTAAAACATTTATATGGAGCCAGACACCCACCCAGAACTACACTTTCTATCCATCCCACTCCTTCCATCCATCCAATATATCCAAACTGCCTGTGTATGTGGTTATGGGGCACTCTGTGCTTGAAACCAGGGGAAAAAAACCACCCCAAGCAAACCTGCTAGTGAATTCCTGCAAGGAAATGAATGGAAACAAACTCTGGGACACCAGAACATCAATAGCTGAACAAATAATAAAAGATAAGCATAAGCAAATAAGAGTAGCTCCAGTTACTATGACTTAAATAAATAGTCTTAAATGATGGGTGGTCCATATTTACAACCCCTTCTCCTACCCTATTATCTCTGCACTTCAATGGTATCAAAAGCAAACAGGAGGCTGCTAGAAAGGCCATCTAGAAATCACTACTTATATATTTCACTATTATTATGCCTACTGGATAGCTCCTGACCAGCTAAATGGAAATAAATGGAGGACTCCAACTGCAGCAAGTCATCATCAGGGACAGATTTAAGCAGGTGGGGGTCATACAGGCAGGGAATGTGCAAAGCCACACTGTAATTCATTTTTGACAGCAGAGCCATGAAACGATTCCCAGTTCCCTGGGCTCACACAGCACTGGGACAGACCTGCCCTGCCACCCCTCTGCAGGGGCATTTCTGATGCAGGGAGTGGGAAGATGGAAATGGGAAGGATGCAGAAGACACAGGGGATAAGGAGGAACAGTGCCTGAGAGCTGCAGACCTTCAGGGGCTCAGTGGTCAAATCCTCTTGCAGTCTCTCAGAGCACATTTCCCTTCAGTGACAATACACCCAGCACTGATGAAGTCTTAACAATCAGAAACACATTTACTTTGGCTTTTGGAATAATTTACAATTGTTAATTAGCATTTTCAGTGAATAATAAACCCCCCAATAACCAGGAAAGGGCTCCTGACTCTCCCTTGCCTGGCTCTCAAGGGTCCAGCTGCAACCACTACTGTCCCTTTTCCCCTCAACACCCACAGGCACTGTGGGACAAAGGCAGCCAAGCTGGCACACACGGCTGCTCTCAATGGAAACCCTGCTGCTTGGTTTCCTGCTGCCTCACAGATGAATACAGAAAGAACAATTAGCCAAACCTTCAGTCTAATTTAGATGTATTTTTCTTTTTGGAGGGGACACTGAGAGATGGTACATTATAAACCCAAAACTTAACTCTAAAGCTGCTCAGAGGAACACAGCACTGAAACACCAGGTATAACCTGTATTATAGGGACTTCAATAAAGACTCAAGTTATGCTAAAAGCTGTACTTGGATATGCCAGGAGACCATAAAACACCAACGCAAGGACTGCCTACATCAAAGCAGACAAGAGGTGAGTAAAGAGAATATCTCCATCCATTTTCCAAACCCCAAAGTAATTGATAGCTTGCATAAACTGTCCAGTGTTTCAGAGGAAGACTAGCCCTAAAGCAGAGAATAACTTCAGTTTCCCAGTCCATCATGTAAGGAAATCTCAAAACACCTTATCAGGGCCTGGATGACCAAGAATCCAGGCTCAGGGAGAACAATACCCTCCTGTGTAGGGGATCACATGCTGCCCTGACTCACTCTTTGCCACGAAATGTTGTATCCTGATGGAGCAGAGACAAGAGCCAGCCCAGCTCCCAGCAGGCAATCAGGGCACTCTCCCGAGGAATACAAGAAGCCTCTCTCAGAGAAGGCTCAGGAGAAGAGCTCTGCCCTTTCCTGATCTGTGCCTCTTGAGCACGAAGTGTTTATGCAACACCTTCTCTTCATTCATTACTTAACGAACTCCTTTCAAAGAAGAGAAAATAAGAAGAGAAAGCAACAAGCTACACACAGGAAAGACTGACCAGGATCACTGAACAGGGAAACTCTGGGCTGCAGAGAGCAGCATCACCAAAGAGCTCAGTGCCAGCACCTACACCAGCCAGCAGGCTCCAGGTACACAGCCCTGCCACAGCGTTCCCAAAGGGGGCAGCTCCCACCTCCACCTGATGCCCAGCCGAGGGGCTGGCACATCTCTACAGACACTGTCCTGGAGGAAAAGTAAACCCATTCCACACAGGGCTAGCTAGCATTTTGCTGGGCCAGGAGAGCTGCCAGGCCCCCAGGAGCTGCTCTCAGACAGATGAGAGCTCCAGGGTGGGGACACTTGGTGCAGCACAACAGCTCTGTGGGTCACCTGACAGCTGTGGCTGCACAGAGAGGTGATGAGGGACATCATCACCTCAGAGACTTCCTTCTGACCTGGGCCACCTCCTGCCCTGTGAACCCCAGGAGGGCTTTTGCACATCAAAGAATCCTAGAAAGTCTGAGTTGGGGGGAACCTTAACGATCATGTAATTCCAACCCCTGCCACAGGCAGGATGCTACTCACCAGATCCCGTTTCTAAACCAGATTCAGGATCCTGCCCTGCTGTCAGCCTGTGTCTTTTCCTACTAACTGAGAATCTGGACATTTATCTTTTCTTTGCAAATGCTGGAGCTGAGTCCCTGGGCATGGAGGGTGCCTCATCATGCAACATTACCCTAATACCCTGGGAATGCAGAGATCAGGAAAAAAGAATAGTTTCGTTAGTTGTTGTTATTTCTAACGAACTGCGGGGGAAGCATCTGAAAGCTTCAAAACACAAACAAACACAACCACTTTGGGAAAAAAATTATAGGTCATATTTGTGTTTTAATTTAAAAAGTAAACTAAACTATGAACAACAAAATGCAAGAGTTACAGAAACAACCTGTGACTGAGAACAAGGAGATTTTAAAATTGGGAAAAAATTGCAACCTTTTAAACCAAAACATTTTAATTGCACTGCTTCAAAATTTCGTGAGCTTATGAAACCTCTTTAATTTTATATCAGGCCAGACAAGAAAGTGTCTGAAATACCAACCCAATTTTAAAGGCAGAAGGAGGGAGGGATAAAGAAAGAGCAAAACAGTGAACTATATATTTATAGTCAAGACTGAAAAGATACTCAAAGAACAAATGCCATGTCGAATACTTTATAGGCAATGAAAAATATGAAAGGTGTTGCATTGCCTAAGCAGATGCCAGCAGTGCAATGCATGGAAAATCAAAAGCAAACAAGATTTCCTGTTCCCTTGACTGCAGGAGAACGTGTCTGCATCTCTGCAAGGAAACTGAACAATTTCAAAATGAGAACATCATAGGAATAACAGGCCCCTGAGCATGGGACAAATCCTGCCACTAGAACATGCTTCACTCACCCTGATCAAAGAGGGATACCATGGGAGCAGCTCTGCAGGAGTGCTTGGATAGAGTGCTGGCACATTGGATGCAGGAAGAAAGCAGAAAGAGATGTGACAACCAAGTCAGGACTCCAGAAAGCAAAGCTCACAAAGGACTGGTGAGTTGTGCAGTGACTCAGCAGAAAGAAAAAAAAAACCAAACAAAACAATAAAATACAGCAGCTGATAGGCAAGTCTTTTCAGTGAGGACAGGTACTATAAAAAAGTAAAGCAATAAAGAGACAGAAGCAGAGTTCATAGGCTGGAATTCTTTGTCTCAGGCTGGAATTCTCTGTCTCTGCTGCTTATCCATTCCATTCGGATCCCCTCCCAGCACATCTGAGCTGGCAGAGGAGCAGGAAAACCTGTTTTTAACCCCTGCCTCCCAGCAACTGCCAGGCTTGCTGCAAAGGTGCTTTCCTTTGTGAGCAATGTGAGAGGAAGCTACAGCCCAACCAGAAGTTAGGAAAGCACAGAGCAGACTGAATGCCAGCCTTGGGAACCCAGGGAAAGGAGCAGGAGTGTGGCAACACAGGAGAGTCAACCTGCTGCCCTGCCAGGCCCAGGAACATAGTCAGCCCAGGAAGGTGACAAAGCATCCCTGCACCTCCTCAGTTGTCCTCCTGAGCATGAAATCCCACCTCCTGCTTCTCCTGCATAACTTTTGAGGAGGGCTCTGCCATGACTCTTGAGGTTCAACAGCTCCTCCTGGAATGGTAAGATTAAATGTAATCTGTTAAACAGAGATAACATGCTCCAACCAGATGGATGAGCAAGACAAGCTGTGCAGATTTCACTGCTCAGTTTGAACATATTCTCACTCACCCTCTCCCTTGTAAACCTTTATGCAAATAGCTTTTCAAGAATATTTAATCCTCCACCCTCCCAAATTACCACAGCAGCATCACTGTCCCTTCAGCCTGGAGCCCAGAGAGACCCCAAGGCCCCAGGTGTCGGCCTGGCCCGAGCCCTGTGACATTCAGTGACATTTGAGCAGACGCTCATGTGCTCTGCAAGGTAGGAGGAGAAAGGAGATGTATCAAGTAACTGCAATTCCTTTCCATCATTCCTCCCTGGCAAACCCAATCCCTTGAAAAGCACTGTATCTTATCTCTGCCTTTTGAATCTCACCTGGCCTGCTTCCACTGGTATCAATTCTGCATCTCTGCCATCACTCTGCTTCTGCACCAGGGTAATAAAAGAAGAGAGGATGCCAACAGCTCCTCTGTGCAGCAGAATACCTACGTAACTATGCTGGCTGGAGCAGGGAACTATGAAATCAGAGGGGAGGGGAGAAAAGGGCAGCTGAAAAGTAACAGCACTAGGAATGATACTCTCTAAACTTTCTTCTTTGCCATCATACCACCACAGATAGGCAACACAAGCTGTGAAAACTATTGAGAAAATTAAACCCTGCAATGCAAGGAAAGCTGGGGCTTCATGACTGATACACAGAATTAGGTGTGTTAAAAGAGCTGACAGGGAGGGATCAAGGGGGACACTGGCCTGAAGTATCATAACCAGTTACAGCTAAAAACAGGAAGCCACAGTGAGGACAATCACAACATCTGCAACATCCTCCTGATGCCTGTGTCAACATCCAGCCCCACCATCACAGCTCAGGGGACTTGAGGGGTTGCTATGAACATGGACAGTCCTGCTGAAAATACAACCCACCTTTCAACCTTCTTTCAAAAGACCAAAGGAATAAAATAATTTTTTTTCCTGAAGTAATTTTTCTATTTGAGCCATGCAGCTCTTCACAATTAAGTCAAAATGTTCCTGTAAAACAGCTATTTTTGTTACTCCTTCTTTAAAAATGGTGTAAATAATGCACAAGAAGACTCAGCACTGCCTTAGTCAGTGAAGCCTGGAATAAAACCCAAGAGTGCTGCCTGTTGTCTGTTCTCCATAAAAGCCTTCTCTCCATACAACATGACCATAGACACTTTTTTAACCCATGCTGACAACCTGTTTGCACAGCAAACACTGAGGAACAACATTCCCCCTCCCAGGAGCTCCCAAAATGCTGTGCTTTGGGGGAAGGAGTTGCTGGGAAGGGCTAAGGAAGCAGAAGCTACATGAATTGTTTATTTTCAGTATGACTAAGGTAAAAACTCATTCCAGTTGCATCACAGTAGAGGCTGGAATATTTCACTGCAACCTTCAATTGTCCTGACTCATGCTGTCAGTAATAAAATACCCTCTTGGGAAAACAAATAAATAGACAAAGTAAGCCTTAATGATTTGATTACGTACCTACCAGTGAAAGCACACTGTCCATTATTTTGAAGGCATTCAAAAAGGTTGCAGGTGTGATGTGCTAGAGCAAGTGATGAAGGGATTTACAGCTTTGTCACTTTGACAAGGAAGGAAAAAAAAAAAGAAAAAGCCAACCAAAAAAGAAAGTGTGAAGCAGCTTTTGAAAGCATTTGTCTCAAGCACCCAAAGGGTTGTCTGGAAAATGAAAGCATTTCTATTCCACTGGCAGTTGTGCAGAGCAGCAGGATAATGAAGTGACTGGGCTATTGCCCTTCCCAAAGCAATGAGATCTTGCTGAAAGCAGCACACATTAATCTCAGTGCCCAGGGAAAGGGCACTAAACTGCTCTGCTCAGCCTCTTCTCCCCTCTTTCAGTAACCAGGATCATTTTAGAAGTGACACCTGAAACAGAGACTTTTTAGTGCATAATGAACAACTCAGCAAAAAGAGAAGGCTGTGAGAGAATGGGTAAAAATAAAAATACAGTGAATAAAGGAGTAAAATTACAAAATATTATCTAGCCTCAGTGAACAGGGCAGCCTGACATCAGCACTTCCAAAGACTCATGGTGAGGATGTGGCTTACAGAGCCACGGAACAGGCAATGAACAGTCCTGGAGAACACCTGCTCCTTGCTCTCACATCATCCCCACGCTGTCAGAACGCTTTGAAAAGACAGTTCCTCTTGTCATTAGGGCAGGGAAAAGCCCAGTGCAACCAAAATGAGCCTGTAACCATCCCTAAATGTCCTTGCCAAAGAGGACTGGAATTTCCTACAGTCATGATGCAGGTGTCAGAAAGCTGACCGATCCAGAAGCTGAGTCCCTCGCAGTTCATGGCAAGGTTCATTCCCATGTCAGGCTCCTCTCCCTGCTCTCCCTAGAACAGGGCTGGTGGCTTCCCACAGGGATGTGACTCAGTGATCGGTGTCTCCCTCTCTGCTCCCGGGCAGTTCACAGTGAGACTCTATTCCATGTGACAGCCCAAGCCACAGCTCCTTCCCTCCTCTGAGGTTTTTCATTCCCAGAGACAAATGAGCTCACTGAAACATTCTCTGCAAACTTTGTGCAGAAATTGGGGCGGGTTTTTTAAAATATTTTTTCCTTATTTGGAAAAAGATTTTGTAAACCATGGAGGCACATAACAGGCTGGGTTGGGAGGGAGCTTAAAGACCACCCAGCGCCAACCCCTGCCACAGACACCTTCCACTACTGCAGGCTGCTCCAAGCCCTGGCCTTAGACACTGCCAGGGATCCAGGGGCAGCCACAGCTTCTCTGGGCAACCTGTGCCAGGGCCCCAGCACCCTCACAGGGAAGACTTTCTCCCCAATATCCCATCTAACCCTACCTTCTGGCAGTGGGAAGCCTTTCTCCTTTCTCCTGGCACTCCAGGATCTTCAACTTAACTATGAAAGTCCTCCAAGCAAAACCTAAGTGATCTCTAAGCTATGTAAGTGACCTCTTCAAGCTTACTCTGCTCTTTTTTACATGCAATAACTGAACAGGCAACACAACCTAGGCCTGATGCCTCCCATTATGTCATGGAAAACCCACAGGAGAGAGCAGTTAGTGAAAAAGACAAACCTTTGTGTCCCCAAATGGAGATAGATATCTTTCTGTATTTCCACTATATAATTAAAGCTTTCAACGCACTTGTTTTATTGTAAATGCAGCAGTAATTAAATACGTTCTCTAAAAATAATATGATTTTATTTTCCCTTGCAAATAGATCCACTGCACAGCTAGAATAGATTTCCTGCCACACAAAACGTGTCTGCACGTGAAGCTTCCTGCTAGACCACACTCACATCCATGCCAACACTTCCCACTCTCCCAGCTCCCACAAACAGCCAGCCAGCCAACCCTTTGCACACAAAGCAACACACCCGGGAATGGTGACAGGAACAGGGAACTAGCCCCTTTCTCACATCTGATGTCTGTTTTCCCCTGACATGCTGCCACACACTCCCTACTGCACAGAGAGCCAGTCAGGGTAAACTGACTTCTGTTAGCACATTCAAGTAGCAAAAAAGCATAATTTTTATGAAGTTCTGAGGTTTATGGCAGTGGCAAAAGGTATCCCTTGGTGTGCTTGTTTCTCCTTCCTGTTCTGTTTGCACAGAAAGTGTGAAACGTCAGTGGGTGCTGTTTCTCTGACTGACTTAGGGAGTGTTTCAGGATAGCTGGGAAAGGGCAATGTTTGGGAAAGGATATTTGAGAGACAAGGCATCAGTAGCCTTATAAAGAGTGCTGTATCCCAACTTTAAAGAAATACATGCGCAAAGGTAAAATCAAGAGTGGGCAAACAACATGTATCCAGAAGGACCTGCGGTTTCTGTTTCAATATTCCCCATCTCTAACAGGGCTGAACACACTTAAGCTTCTTCCCAAACCAGTATTTCCTGTTTGTTCCCTGTGCTGCACAGGTGACTGAGCTCTCTGCTGTTCAGCCCTTCCAGAACCTGATGGATGATGATAAAACACCTTTAAAGCCCCAGCTACTGCAGGAATCAACACTCCAGCCATAGCTTCCCACACACGATTTGGCAGCCAAAGGGGCAGGAGCACAGAGAACTCAGCAGGTGACACCTTCAAACTCTATCCAACACCACAGCATCCATTTCATCCATAATTGCACAACTCCTTTTTACCAGGAAGCAGCAGTCTGAGGTTATTTTCTATGAGCCTTCTTATTTCTGCACACTTAGACTTTGCTTTGTCCTTAGCAGGTACCAAGGAAATTTTATATCTGCACAAGAGAAAATGGGCCAAAAACCTTACCTTCTCTTCTTTTATGAGACACTGTGGGTTTGTCAAAAATGTTCCCTAAGCAGAGGTACATCCTGATTCAGAAAGGGGCCAAGTACTAATTAGACATCCTGTGTGTGCTGCAACAACGGTTTTATATCTCAGTGGCGTCTGTTTCCAATGCCATATCCAATGTCTATTTCTTGTTAGCTGTAATCAGATCCAAAATCTCATTTACAAGTTCTGCATCAGGCAGAGCAGCACCCTTCTTCCCAGTGTCACTGTGGAGTTTGTGAAACATGCTACACACTCCAAAGTCAAGGAGGTATTTCAGTTATTTCAACAGGTTACACAAAAATAATCAAAAAATACAGATTCAAGTTGCTGTCATTTCCCTATGGGAGGCACAGTATAACTCCACAAGGCAGGGAGTATTATCCCAGTGTCTCTTCCAGGACCTGAAACTCCCCCTTGACCCAGGCAGAAGGGAAGATGAGGTTACCTGCTGATCCTCTGCAAATATTTATAAAGCCCTACACAGAGCAGGAGATGCTGCCACAGAACCTCACAATTCTGTGTAAAGCTGTACTTAAAATCTCCTCCAAAGAGAACAAGAAGTGTGAGCACATTTAACAATACACGTGCAGAAAAAATGTCCTGCTGCTGGTTTTCAAGGAGCTGAGGAGAAATGGGAAAATATTTTTACTGCCAGACCAACCTCCAGGATTTACAGGACCTGTACAAATGTCCTTGGGACTGGTGATGACCTTGAATTATAAGCACATCAAAACAACGTTAGAATTTCTCACCATTTCACTGCAAATCTCTCAGCATTTCATACTTTCAAAGCTCCAGTCATGGAGCCAAACAGCGATGAAATATTCTCAGTTTGCATTATAATTATTAAATTATCTTGCGGAGGAAAGATGAACAACATGACCCATCTTGCAGTTAAAAACTTAAACTGGAGGGCAAATAAAATTATAATCAAAGCACACCTTGAAAAGCATCACTTTTAAAGTCAAACTTGTGATTTTCAGTAACTTGATTGCTGTTTTTTAAATGCTTGGAGGGGTCAGTCCTACCACAGATGAAAAGTCACTGCAAAAGGGGAGCATTTTTTTAAAATGAGTCCTTGGGTACCGAAATGAAGTATTTTTTGCCCAGGCTCAGGACTGGGAGTCATTGCTGGACCACAGTGACCCTTTGCTCCACCCTGAGGTGGCCACGGGCCCTGGCCAGAGGAAATTCAACATCAATGAAGAGAGGAAAAGCCAAAACCCTACCTGGGAGATGACAGGGACATGCTTTAAGCAAACAGATTTCAGGCACAAATGCCAACTTATAAAATGTCAGTTAACTGCACTAGAAAAACCAACCAAGTACATGAACGAGAAATCCATACTGCTTCCACTCATGGATTTGTTTTCAATTTTGGAAGGGAAGAGGGAAGGGGGAACGGAAAGGAAGGGGAATATATGCAATATATGCAACTGCATTTTCTCTTTTTTACTGTACACTTGTGTATACACGTAATTTTAGTAATTTTTAGTCTGTCTCAAAGGTACAGCATTCTCCCAACAGCACTGCATGGCAGCTCTGAGACAGGCCTCTCTTTCACCCTCCTTTATCTCATTTCTTGATCTAACAGCTGCTCCAAAAGACAGTCAGATCTGCCAATGCAGCACTTGTGAAGGAAGAACAGAATATACACGATTACCTCATATCACTCCGGGTATTTTTTCCCTTCTGATGCTTAGTTGTGCTATTTACTAGGAGAATTAACCCCACTGTACACAAATCCGAGGACTGAACAAAAAGAAAACACATAACTGAAAATATACTGGAATTACTGAAATTGTTAATTTCTGCCACGATGGTTTATAAGGTGTGAAGAGCAGAGTTCACAGTGTGTGAGGACGTGAGTTTGTAAGCCATGAAGAGAGTCAAATAAAAACCTGAAAAATAGTTTACCAAGTCAGCTTGAACTTTTCCCCTTTCAGTAATGTTTTCCAGCAATTTGCCATCACAGCTAGATGGTGTCAGCACCCAAGTACATCATTTTTAACACCCTTCCTACTGCTCAAAGGAGCAGAAAGTGTTACAAAGGCCCAGGAGGAGGTTCCCACCCCATGAACCAGCAGGGTGTGCTTTCACCATTGTTCTAAAGCCACTGAAATCTGTAATTACAGAGCATTCCTCATGTGTCATTAAACCCGTCTCCACAGAATCCAGAGGAAAAGCTTGTGGTAAAATCCCTCAGTGGTACCATGCTCTCTCAAAGCATTGTGCTCCAGGAGGTGGGAGTTGTTCTGAAGCACATTGGTGCTTGAGCACAGGGAGCAGAGCTATTGATAACCCGTGGAACCATTCATTCTGCACAAATATACTCCTTTCCAGGTCCTCTGGCTGCAAATTAATCCATCCTGGCTTTCTGAACCCACACAAAACTCATCTTCACAGCAGCAGGTTTAAAGCCCTTCCCTCCAGCCCCTCAAGCCGAGCCCTTTGTGCCTGCAGCCCATGGCTGCTCAGGGCTCTTCACTGGCAGGGCTCAGCACCAGGAGTCAGATCCAGGAGCAGCTGCATTCCAGCTGGCAGCCCTGCTCCTGCTGCTCCTCACACAGGGTCCAGCAGGGCCCAAGCATTCCCAGCCCTGCCTTTGTGGGGCTTTCCTGGCTGTTCCTGTGGCAGCGCAGTCAAGCACAAATTCCGCTGCTCACTGATTGCATGTTGGCTCATATGAAACTAATTCACAGCATTTGTAACCATTCTTGCTCTGACATTCCCCCATCAAACAAGACGAGAAATGAGAAATTTCATGAGAAATGATGAAAATCAGAATTACGGAGTGGTATTCAATAGTCTTGGAAGGGAAATCTTTATTTTCAGAATACTGTGGCCAAGTGGCTCAGATTTGCCCTTGCCAATGGTTCCAACCTGAGCGCTAAACTGAGTAACAAATTCTCAGGGGTATAAAGTTCTCTCCTGAAATTCATAAGCAGAAAAGCCAAGACCAGGATTGATGTTGCCTGCACACCCAACAGCTGTTCAGACCCTACAAATCCCACAATTCTTGCTAATGGGACAGTGACAGTAGCAGCCAAGCACCTTCAGACTACCATCTCCAAATAGAAAGAACAGAACAACAAATTAAAGGAGTTTTGCCTTTTGTCTGTGAATTTTAAGATTTAAAAGTGCCTTGAATATGTATTTTAAATGAGAAAAGAGGTGGTCCTGAGCCTAAAAAGCCAGAAAAGGGATTGGAAAAGGTCAGTACAAACAGGCTCCGTACAAAACAGAACATTGTATTCAGGGTCTGACAGCAGCTGGAATTATTTGTGAGCAGCTGCTCCTGAGAAGTTCCATGTGTGGTCATAAGCACTGAAAAGGGAGAATGTGCTCAAACCCAGGGACATTTGCTGGAGAAAAGGGTTTTGTGTGATTCGTGTGTCTCCAATGTTTGTTAACACTGAAGAGTGGAGAAAAGCTGTATTATTTCTGCAAATCATCAGTCCTGCACACATGGGGAAAAGCAACATCTCCACCAAGGTTCTCCTGCTCCAGAACTGAGGAAAAGCCTTTTTTGTCAACTGCAGAGACACCACTGGAAAACTGGGGGAAATTAATTAAAAATGAGGCATGGACTTTGCACAGAAAGGCCTGTAAGCTGGGGAGATGTCCAGGGAGATCTAACACAGAGATTCGGGCAGGTTTCCATGAAGAATGTGACAAAACTGTTACCAACTCAAAAAGTCTAAAAACACTGCATAATCAAAGCCCAGGAGCACAACACAGCTTCAGAATCAATACTTCGTTGGAGTTTTGGTTCATTCTGTGCTGCTTATATATATATATATATATATTTTCTTCATTTTGGTTCTGTTTTAAAGAAAAAGCTTGCACTCAGAAGCAATCAATCATGGATGCTTTTATAAGTAGGGGAAAACGTAATTCAGGTGTCCATCTGCATTCCTAAACCAGATCATGAAGTGTGTCATTTTAAACCAACAAACTTCATTAGAAATAGCAAACTTTTTTAGGGTGAAGCTGGTAAGGAAAGCCAAGCCAAGAAGGCAAGGAAGTGCCAAGTGCTCCAGGACAATACTGTGCCTGCACACCACATTAACTGGGAGAAAAGGGAAGGAATTGGTATGTCTAACATGGCTTTTTCCCCACAAGAACTCCACTTGTGGTGCTGGGAGCTGTCACAGCAGTTTTTCCAGAAGTGTAATTATCCCCCTATGAAACTTGCTTCCCTCTCCAGAGTCCAGAGGGGGGAAGGAGGGGGTGTTTGTCTTTTCTTTCCAATAATGAACCCCTGGCTGGCAGCCTCAGCAGCTCTGCTCTGTTTCCCAAACTCACACTGGCTCCAAGGCTGCAGATGGAAGCTCAGCTCCTCCACCATCCCAGCAACCACATCCCAACATGTCCCATAAAGAACAACTCTGGGCTTTGCCAGAGCAGCCCCCACACACAAGCAGCAGAGCTCTGACACTTTCACAGCTTCCCAGGGGGATCTGAGGATCAGATATGGAAGCAATCAGAGGCTTGTTAATCTCATTATATTGCTCCTGCAAAAACCTATGAGCAACCGTGGCAGTATTAAACAAATTAGTTTGTACGTGAAAAAAGTCAACACAGCTCTGGTTAACCTTCTGGGCATGAATTTAATGGCTCTTCACAACGACATGCGTACCAGGATTTAAGAACGATCATCCTCTGAAATTGATATCTGGTGTGTGTTGGCCTTGTTTTCTCCACCATTAACAGGGAAAGGAGATTCCCAGCCCATGAAAATCTAAGTGTTTTCATGTGTGCCCAGAAGCAGATTCTCCCCCCCCCAGTACCACACTGAGCTGGCAAAGTCCCTTTAAAGGAAGCTGTCAACACTGAACATCAGATGAGACCCTGCAAGATGAAGACACCAGTATAGTTTCCCCTTCTTGTTCTATTTTTCACAAGCCATGCCTTGTTTCTGGCTAGGCAAGTCCTCAGCCAGTCTGCTCCCCTCTCAGTGCTCCAAAAGAGACCAATTTAACCACAGAAAAGGTTCAGATCTGCTCCTACACTCTGGCTGTTCCCTATGCTGACATCACTAAGAGTAGATTTTGCTTATGCAAAAGCATGTAAAGAGGAGTCACTACCTTTATCCCTACAGGAGAGTGCCCAAGTATCCAGCACCTGGAACCAAACTTGTTAGGACACATGCCCAAGATCAAAACCCACTCTTATTTCACCTGGAGCAAGGGGTCTGCTGGGTGCTTGATGCCATTCAAAGTTCTACTAAAAGAAAAACATGAAAATCTGGTCCTGGTTTCTCTTCCTATCACTACAAATTATGAGATTTGCTCAGAAACCATGAAAAAAAAAAAAAGTACCAGTAGTTAAGTGCTCTTTTTAGTGACCTTTTGACTCTCAATTGCACAGACTTTGGGTTGTCAAAAGCTTTCTCTTAGCACATCTCTATTAGAACACAAACAGATTTTCACAAAGCTACTGTAGGCATATGCACTTAAAATATAAAGTTGGATATTTTATGTAAATAATATTTTAAAAAGCACGGCATGCACTGGCTCAGCACATTTACACTCCCAAAACAGAAGCCAGCACACTGACAGTGCAAAGAGATACAATGCACATTTACAAATGACATTTATCTCATACATAAGAGCAAAGGCACAGAGAACAGCAGACTGAAAAGGCTTGAAAATATTGTATTTATTATTTCTGAAAAAGGCTTGTGTGATATCTTGTTATGTTTCACTTTTAAAAGGACAAAGCCTTCTGAAACACACAAATGAAAACAAGTAGCCAGAGAATCAAGCCTGTTTCCATGGTTAAAATACTTAAGGGCTGAAATCTCATCTGCCACATTCCAGTCCTGAACAAGGTTTGGAGCACTAACTTATAAAACCCTGGGGGAAAAAATGTTGAGAAATCCTTGACTATTCAATAGCCCTATGAGCAGGAGAATCTCTGCATAACACACAATGAAAGGGAGAAACCCCAGCCCACTGGTGTTCATTCGTGTGACACTCAGAACAGAGACATGGTGATCCGCACACAGTGGAGAGTCACAGCCACAGAACTAACTGCCCTTCCAAGGGTGGTTAAATCCCACCCACCAGGGCTGCACACTGCACTACATCCATCTGCCTGGAGAAAGCAACCACCCCCACTGCCCGTGTATCAGCTCTGTGTCCAGGAAAACATCACCTCTTATTCCAGAAAAACCACAGGATCGCCTAGCTAAAACTGCCCCCAGCTTGAACTGTCTGAAGCAAGAAACAAAGAGCTGAGTTAAACTCTCGTCAATGCTAGTGAACAAAGGCTTTCTAGTCTTTAACATTATGGGAGGTATCAGGTTAGAAGTCCTTTCTCAAGATGGATTAACGGGAGAATTTAGACCTTCAAGGAGCCTTGGAGTGAACCTGGAATAAGTCTGTAAACCAAGGAGCAGCAATGCTGTGTCACCCCTGGATGTTTCAGGAATTTAGTCAGGCGTGGGACTGCTGACGGGAGAGGCAAGGCCCAACCCTTTATAAATGCAATAATCTGACACAGACGATCCAACACATCAAGCCTGTTCTGGGCACGCCTGGCTCTGCCCAATGCAGCCACTGCAAGCAAGGGTGGCCTGTGCCACCACAAAGCTCCTCAGACCAGACTGAAGGAAAACTGGAACAGATCTTTTAGCAAGTACTGCACTTTTACTGCTGTTTTTCCCTGAGGACTAAAGCAAACTAGATTAGATGTGGATTGCATAAGGAAAGGCAACTGACGGAAAAGCAGGTGTTACATCACCTCCAAGGTGTCTCCAGAGGTGCTGGGATAACTAATTCCACAGTCACACTTTCAGAAGGAGTGAACATGGGATGTAAGAGAAACTAGAATACAAATGATGCTTTAAAACAAGGTACCAAATTCAAATTCCTACCCTCCTTTTCCTGTCATCCCCACTCTAAATCACACTGGATCTTCCCAACAGCCAAAGGAGCAGTCGGGAGTGTAAAATGCACCCAGTTGCTGAAGTTTATACTTCAGTTTCTTTCTGATTGGCTTGTTTGGATCCCCAATTTAAGCATGTTTGCAAGCTCCAGAAACAGGACACACAATCTCCTTCAAGAATACACAAGAGTGAACAGCTGAGTAGCTCCACCACTCCATCCTAAGGAGCTGGATGGAATTCTAGAAATGCCCACTCCTCAGCCCCTGTCACTGCATTCTGTCACTATTCCCAATATTGAAAAAAATACATGAAAGATGTACATCTGCCTGTTCTTTCTTTTTACATGAAAAGACACTGGAGCCTACCCTGCTCTGACTCAACAGCTAACGAGCTGCTTGCTTTGGTCTTTATCCTCAGGACTGGGAAGCTCAGATGCCATCCCAGTTCTCCTGCTTTCTGTCCATCACATCCACCATATCAAACTCACCTTATTTCTCTTTTTCACCAGGGATTCTGTGAGGTTCTTTTCCTCTTTTTTTTCAGGTTGATAACTGAACGGAAGCTGGGAATAACATTCCTTTTTTCAACATAGGTGAAAACTATGTGATTTAATTCCATTTAATGACAACTATCAGGAGCAGAATATCAAAAGATTAAACTGTGGTCCCTGACACCAGAGCACAAAGTTTTCATAAAGTATCAAATAATAATGAGAAACACAAAAGAAAGATTAAACCAAAAAGCTCGACAAAGTCGGATTAAATGATTATTTCTGTATTTTTGATATAAATACTGAGGATATGTCATACAGGACATTGTTACACTGGTTGTTGCAAACAAACCAGGGGGAGCCAAGGACTTACTCACTAAAGGTCTGATAAAATTGTCCCCTCCTTGCATAAGACGAATTGCGGGGTTTTTTCCACAGAAAGCATCGCGGGGGGCCAGAGCCTGGGAAAGCTGTGTGCTGGAGCTGGAGGGCACACAAAGGTCAGGAGGAGAGGCAGCTCAGCGTCAGCAGGGTACACACCATGACACCCAAGTCACCCCGAGCCACCTGTGCCGAGCATCAGTTCCGAACATAACCCCCAGCATGGCTCGGAAGATGTTCCCCATCCCGGGAACAGAACATGGCTCTGCTCCTGTCCTCCCAACCACTGCCCTGGCACGAGCTCAGCACTGCCCCTCTTCTGCTTTTGCTGCTTTCTGCCCCTCTTCCCTCCAGCCCCAAAGCCACTGTTTTGGGCAGGGCAAGGACTCTGCAGCCCTCTAATATGTCACTCAGAAAAGGATGTTTTTCCTCAAGAAAATCCACATCAGCACAGCACATTCATTTTGACATCAATAACCAGCAAACTCCCCACACTCCAAGCATCCACCAGTAGCACTGTAGTGAGAGCACGAAGTTAAAAATATTCCTATAATCCTGTTAAATGCAAGCTTTGCTTCTAAAAAACAATACCAATTTTATCTCTATGCTGAAAGGCAGGACATGAGCAAGAGATCTGTCTTCAAAGAGCCAACCATAATAAGCTCATCCTGAGTTCTGTCATACTCTGGCCTCTCCGCACAAGTGGCAATGTCACTGCCAGAACTAAAACCTATTTTATCTGCAGACTTCATGGATTACAAGATCCATTAGGAGAAAAACTGCATACATTTTGTCAAACCACTGCTAAAGTTTGTCTGTCTTCAGCCAGAAACCTCATACTGCACATACTGACATTGCCAGCTTCTCACAAATACCAGAGTTCTCATACCCAAGGGAATTCACACCAAAACAAATCCTATAGCTCCTATTTACAAAATCCCCTCTAGCAAGCACGTGGCTCTATCCTTGGGTAACAACATATTGCCAATATATTGCATTTTGTGCTTTTTCCATGACCAAGGAAGCTGTGGAGTGTAAAGCCTTCAGCATTAGCATACAGTTAATTTTTAAATACAGTTTTGTTCCCAAGTAAGTGGATCCAAAATTTTCCAACTACCTTTCTCAGAGTGCCCAAATCAAACAATGAGCAGATGCCCAGCACAGCTTTCCTAAGGATAAATACTTCAAAGAAGAAAGAAAACACAGACAATTCCAAGAAATTTTGCAGTACTGATGTGAGTTACTCTCCTCCAGTTTCTGGCAATGTAAGTGAAGTAGGAGGAGTCAGCATGAATTACCAAGACACTGTTGATCATGTGTTAAACAGTGAAATAAGAACCTGAGTCTCCAGAGTCTGGCACCTTGGTTCATAAATAACTTCCAGTGTGGTAAAACCACCTTCATATGTAACCCAGGTAAGTGGTAACAGCAAATTTTAAATGATACTGGGTCCACAGCTCCATCCTTTTTTCCTCACCAGTAAATATTTATTCACTCTCAGCCCTGAAGCAGAAAATCCCAATTGAACTGCAGCAGCACCAGGCATACTTCCTATCAGGCACAGCACAAGCCGGAGCCCAGGGTGAAGGAGATGATTTGCCCTGAAGCTAATCAGCACTGCCTCATTCCACAAAAATTTTAACAATACACACATGATAACCTGGTCCTCCAGAACTATAGCTCCTAAACCCATATCCCATCTACAGCTCTTAGTTATCCATTAGAAAGGAAAAAAAATGCGCTCAGCACAGAACCCTTGTGACTATTGCTGCCTTCATACAAAGTACACACTGTGTGCTCCTCCCTGCTATGCACAGGATACAGTACATTTTTAAATAGAAAAAATGCATTTTCTGTCATGCTGATAACTGCACTCTACACACTTTACCCAAAAATGCCTCGAGGACTGCTGTCACAAAAAGGACTGGATGCAAAATTAGACTTTGTCTGTTTTCTCCATGCGGGTGAGAGCTACACAGCGTAATGTGGCTGAAGCAGGCAATTAACCTTTCCCCATTCAAACGCTCAACCACTTAAGACACAGTCATTTACATGGGTTTAAAAATACAGCAAATATTAAAATGAACTTGCATTTGCTGGGTGGAAACGCCACGCTTGCCTTCCTTAATCCCGCTCTACATTTTTATTAGGCACCGCCGGCTCTGATCAAGTGTGAAACAATTACACCGCTTGGAGATACGGTCTCAGCACGCCATTGATGAGGGTTCAAATAAAGGAGGGGAAGAGAGGCTGGTGCCGGAGGAGCGTCCCGAGGGTATGGCTGGCACTGACCTGTGCGATCCATCGAGGCCGCTCCCGGCTCCGGCTCCGGCGCTGCCCGCGGCAGAGCGGCCGGCGGGGCAGGCGGCGCCGGGCCCTCCCTCCATGCTGCGTGTACGGCACAGAGCGAGCACAGGGCACACGGCACAGAGCGGAGCGAACACAGCGAGCACAGAGAGCACAGAGAGCACAGGCACACGGCACAGCGCACACAGCGAGCACAGAGAGCACAGGCACACGGCACAGCGCACACAGCGAGCACAGAGAGCACAGGCACACAGCACAGCGCACACAGAGAGCACGGGCACACGGCACAGCGCACACAGCACAGAGCGGAGCGCACACAGCACACACAGCACAGAGCGGAGCACACACAGCGCACACAGCACGCACGGAGCTGCCGGGGGAAGGAAGGGGCAGCGGCTGGGGCTGTTCCCCCGCCAGCCCCGCCGCGATGCTCCGGAGCCCCGGGTTTAACCCCCCCAGACAGGGGTGTTTATATAAAGGCAAAGGACAAGGCAGCTCGCGGGTTCGGGCTCCCATCCTGCCCTCCCTCAGTAACACCGATTCATGTTTTCCTGAGGCTGCTACAGGCATTTCAGCTGTAACCCTTTCCCTGCCGCAGGAGGAAAAAGCATCTCTTGTCCTGAGCACCTCCATCCCCGTCCCTCGGATCTATGCAGGGATGTTTTCACCTGCCCTACATGGTCTGACCCCTAAATAACACTTAAATAAGTGACCAGGAGTTATTCCCAGTTCTGCCAACTGGTTAACCTTGGATATATCACATTAATGTGTTTGTTGTTCTGCTTCACCCTTTTGGAAAACAGGGTAATATTAACTGTGTTCCCAGAGGAGACTTGTAAGCCTTAACTTATTTCTCTGTTTACGCAGCCAATTTGAAAAGGAGCTGTGTAAAAACTGCTATTACAATTTCTAGTTCATACACCAAACCAGAAGTGAGAAATAATTATTACAACACAATTTTCAGATCCCATTAAAAGACTGAAATCCTTCACCAGACCAGCAGTGCAGCAGTGAGGATGATGAACTCTCCATCCGACGCACTGAGGTCTAGCTAATAAGAGGAAAGCCTGGATGATGGATGACCCTCAGTCCTAACTTGGCCATCAGCTTGCTGTGTGACCTTCAAGTGATTTTAATCTTTCTGTATCGGTACAGAATGCAGAGCTGTTCTCACTTCTGTGAAACGGCCCAAGATTTTCTGTATTTTTATCACTGCTACTCTTGCCTGAAGCTCAAAGGTACAAGCCAAAATTTGTAGCAATACTGGATATTGTCCAGCCACAGCCCATGGAAACATCATGTGGAATCTAAAGGTTTTGCACATAGCTCCTTTCAACTCAGTAGGATGCTGAGGGTTATCAGCATAAGTGAAGATTTTGGGGAGGTGAAATTCTGTATGCTTTTTGGACTTAGCAAGACACCAATTTCAGAAAGACAAAAAGATTTCCAAAATACCACCTTTTTGTTTAAAATTGAACAGAAGAGGCTGCACAACCCCAAATTATACAGATCAGTCCATATAACTGTTCTTTTTTAGTCTGTAATGGTTGGATCAGTGCTGCTTGCTAAATGCTGTATAACTGAGTGACAATAACCCTGTTCATCAGCTCTGATGCCTAAGGACATAGCCAGGCCAAGCATGAGCTCAGCACTTACAGGAGACAGGGAAGATTCAAGCTTGGCAAAGCTGAGCGAAGTCAAACAGGTTACACCCGTTCCGTGCCTAGAAAGCTTAATGATCCTTTCCAAATCTCTTTCCCAATGCTAATTTTTCTTTGTTTCACCAAAATAGACATGGAGGAACGGAGAACCTAAAGACAGAACTTAATAGGAAACAACATGTTAATTTAGGAAAAAAAGCTTCTCATTTTGCATCAGTGGCTGCTGGGCTGCAGGAGCTGTTTAAACACCCTTCCTGCCCCAGGACCCCTCACCTGCAGCTCCCAGTGACAGAGACTAAGGGATACTGGGTAGAGTCATCCCAGGGATTATAAACCTCAGCTGGAGGGCTTGACCAGCACACTGAGAAGTGAAGGATTTGCATAAAATGATGGGGACAGAGCCAGAGCAGAGGTCCCCAATGGTCCAAGACCCCAAAGCACCAACAGAATGAGAACACAAGATGAGAAACCCTGTGGAAATTCTCCACCTAGGTGTACTCCAATAAAATACTGCACCCTAAGGTGTCCAGAGATAGAAGATAAACCTCTGCTTAAAGGAGGGAGGCTAAAACCCAGTTTCACAGTTCTGGTGAACAGTGTTCGAACCAAGCTGAATGATATAGAACCAAAGCAAAACCAAAGCTGTCACTTCAGAAAGTGATAAAGCATGAAAGCACAACAGACACTGTCCACACAGCATCTGCTACAGTTTAAGGTCTACTGCCCTGCTGAAAGGAGTAGAAATAGCTGTGGGGAAAAATTAGGGAAATTTATTCACTACAGCTCCAGGAGACTCTTCCAACTACCTGGAGCCTATGACAAGCAGAGAGAAGGTGCATTTCAATGCAGAGAGACTGAGCACATGCACTGCTTACACAGGCAGGTGTTTAGGGCATGGCAGAGCATTGTGCCCTGCTGCTGCTGCTGCTTCCCGTATTTCCATGCTGAGATCCCATCTCCAGCTCCTTCTGACAGCTCCTCACCGAGGGCTACCTGCTCTTCTGCACTTTAACTGCAAACCCACCAAAGCCACAGACTCTCTTGCTCTTTATCAGTACGTTTTTCAGTGCAGCACAGCCTTTTCCAAGGCCAGGGCTCGGGACTGTATAGCTAAACAGTAATAAGGATTTTGTTTCACAGTTAACTAGAATTCCCCAGTTACTAGGAACACCACTGTGCATGTCCAAGTGTCACATTTAAAAAGGTCTTTATGACATCTCTTAGACAACCAGGCTCAAAGCTGCTATGGTTTGATGTAACCTCACAAGTTTCCTGCACATGGGCTGGGTTTTTTCTGCTGGAGGTAAATTTTGACAGTAATGGATCATTTTTCTAGTGCAGACAAGATCGCTCTCCAGTCAGCTTTGCTTTCCCTCTATTTAGGGCTTGAATTATCACAATAATAAAACAAAATTAAAACTGTGACTCAAATTGGGGGTTTGTTGCTGCTATTTCAATTAAGAGAGCAGAGCAGAGAGGTATCACTAATTGCACGCTCTAATTTGCTGTTAAAATAGCAACTGGCTTGGAAACATTTTCTCTCTTAATCCTTGGAGTAACAGGGGGTGGCTCAGAATCGAATTCAAAACAAATCTCGAACCTGGAAAGCTGCTCTATGACACGGTTGCACCCATGACCAATTTACTTAACTTCAGGTTGACAGAGCTAACATGGAAAATTTGATTACATAATGATTCAGGCTTTCTACCACTTAAATAAATTTTCGGAAGCTGCAACATCAACTCCTGTTTCAGACAATTCTCTCCTAACAGAAATTTCTCTCAGCCACTTAAGGAACAGGATTCTGCAATTCTTTACCACTTCTCACCTCGGCCAGTACTTTCTTTCCACCTTTGATAATTTATCTCAGTTTAAAGACTATTCTATTTAAGAAGATAGACGTGCCAAGCAAGAAAGGATTTTAACTAGAACCTCTTTGATTGCTTAAGGTTATCTAGGCAGAGAAAGACCAAGGATGCTGCAAGCCTTCCTCCCTTGCTCTTGGCATAATTTTTCATTAAATTAAAAATGGATTGCCATTAATAATGCATGCACGATAAGACACTGTAGGATCACTTTTGTTTCCAAAAGCAAATTAATTTAATGCAAAAAGAGCTCATACTTAAGATATACAAATTTTTGAGTAAATTATTTGAAGCACCCCCATTCTTGTAGGGTATTTTACAACCACAATTTCAGCTGAAATTCTGCTCAATATGCATTGAAGCAAGTTCAGGAAGCAAAGACCAACTGGACAGCTGGAACCAAGAAACTAAAATATTTAAAAGAAAAACTTGCTGCTAGTCCAAGTTGAGAACTATTTCATTGCTAATTAATGATACAGGTCACAAACTGCTCTCTCCTGAGGATTATGACAGGACATTTGCCTCCCCCAGCCACAGAGAGCAGTTGTTCAGGGCCTGTTTAATGTAATTTTATATGAAAAATAGTGGGTTTATACCAGAAGGACTCAGTGAATCACAGCACAAGAAAGAAAAAACCAGACTGCACTTTGTGACTGACCAAACATATGTAAAAGTCTTTCAAGCTGTGCCCACATCAGAGGCTCCTCAGACACGGCTAGGGCTGGATGAGCCTCTGAAGGGCTGTTTGCAGCCATGCTCCCACATGAAGGCAAAAGTGCTGATCAGGCACCTCCCAGTGTCCAGAGGGACATTCCTGCACATTCTCCCATGCAAGAGCTATGCCCAAAGCTCCACTTTAAATATAAGTGTACTGCCACTGCTGCACACCTCCCAGTTCGTCATCTTAAGGGCCATTGGATGTATGCTTTGTGCACCTCCAGGACAGTTACTGCATCTCCAGACCTCTGTCCTGCTGAATTCCTTGGTACAGACCTTGGGTTTGTGATGCCCAACCAATCTGCTGCAGGTGTGTTACTGATTTTATAAACTGCACAGTGTATCTGCTTATCAGGGGAAGGAGAGGAGAAACAATTCAGGATCTCAGTGAAAACCCAGCCCAGCAAACACCTCACAGCAAGAGGGTGACTGGGATGTGGAGACCAAGCTCCACTCACATCGGGTACACCCTCAGCTCCCAACTAAGCCTTGAGTTTAAAGATGTCAAATGCAGGTTTTGCTACAACACACGCTGTAAAACAAATGCTCAGCAGCATAGTCATTGCTAGAGATGCTAAGAAAAGACATGGAACTGAGTATCCCAGCTCCCCCTCCTGCACCTGAGCCAGGCTGAGCCATCAGGTGTTGTACCTGTGCAAAGACATTGACACACTCTGTGGCCCTCCTGCACTCCTGCACAACCCTCATTCTGCAAAGCCTAACACTCCACAGTCAAGCCCACACTGAAAACTCAGATCCTTTCTTGCGAATTTGCATTATAGAATGCTCAAGTATCAAGCTCCAGTAGGATACTCAGACTTCAGACCAGACACAGCACACAAAGAGGAAGCTAAGAAGCCCCTACCTGGCTCCAAGTTCTGCATGGCACACTCATCATGTGTTTTCAAGTCATGAACCACAATCTTCATGGGTGGAATACCTGACAGAAGAAGAAACATGTACTCCCTGCAACTTACTTATTAACTCCCTTACTGTTAGCACAACCCTATTCCAGAGTAAAGGGAAACCAGATTTGTGGAACATACAATCGACTAGATGAGTAATTCCAGCATTCCCACACAGCCTTTCTTCCTCCCCCAAACAGTTTGAGCAAGCTGCTGATCAGGACAAGTTTGTGCTTGTCCTGTGGTGCTGTGTCCAAGGTGTGTCTCTGTGTGTGATCCACCTGCTCTGTTCAGCACTGTCCATAATCCCTCAGCACCTGTCCTCAGGGAACAAGCAGGCACTCAGAGGTATTCCCCTCAAAAGTGCCTTTGACACAGCAAAAAGAGAACTCTGCAGTGCAAAGGAGACAGCAATCTTTGTTAAAAATATACATTTTTATAAGTTCACTATAAAGAAATAGATCATCAGTGTCACAGCTGCTCAGGACCAGCTCATTCCCTGGACTGGTTTTCACCTGGCTTAAGACTTGAAAACCTGCCTCTGAGAAACCCTGAGAAAGCGCAAGATAATCTACAAGGACAAGAAAAACTCCTGAGGGATGGAGAGAGGGAAGCATGCATAGTAATTATCACACAAGGTCTGGGTTTCTCCAGCCTTGGAAAAAACAGGAGCAGATTCAGCAGCAGGGAGAGCAGAGGCAGCCCAGGGAAAAGAGGTGTTTGAGCTCCTGACACTACTATGAAGAGCTCTGCCACCATTAAACTCGTGGCCAAGAGAGAAACTCTGTTCATTAAAGTTGGATGACAGAAGCAGCCCATGAGGGAGAGCCACAGTTTGAGAGAGACACAGTTTGAGACTACGGTAAAAAAGCAACCAAGTCCAAGCAGTGGAGGAACAGATCAAATGGCAGCAGCACAGACACATTTCATTGCCCCCAGGTAACAGCATCTGGCCCCCAAAAGACAGCAACTCACAAATCAGCTTCTTCTCCAGAGCAAGAGCTCTGCACTAGCAAAGCCACAGAAAGAACATCTTGCAAGCGATTTGAGCATCCATGTATCTATAACCAGAGGAGAATGCACAGGAGTTGAAAAATTCCAAATGCTTCCTCCCATCTGTCCCTCTCCTTTCTAAGCATCTTTCCATATTTCCCCAAGACCCTTTTCAGCCCAGCCACTCTTTAAGTACAAGCTGATCCTCTCTTTTGTCATATGAACTGAAAAATGTGTGTTGGTTGTGAGTGCTTTGGACAGTCCAGACCACCAGAGCAGTGCACCTTTAGGCTGCAGAAAGGTATCCCATGGGATTGCACAGTCCATCCTCTGCAACAGGAGTAGTCTGACCCTACACCTGCCCAGCAGGAAGCTTCCCATGTGGAAAAGCTGGGAATTGCATTAAGCATCTCTGGTGTAGCTGTCAGGCATTCAGTGTCTAAATGCACAGTCCTACAAAGGACTCCAGTTTGCTTTTTTCCCCAGGTGTAAAGCATCAATGAGCTGCTCTGGTTTTATATTAGGCAACCATGATTTGACTCATAGGAATATACTGTAATAGCTCTAGCAATAATTCTACCTCTATCTCACCTCAGTCCCCTCCCAGATGAAAACTTTTATTTAAAATATCCCCCAAGACAGTTGCAAGGAGAGAAAGAGTGGAGAATTTCTGTCTTCTGTGTCACTGCCTGCTCTTATCACAGCCATCATTCTCTTTTCACTCTTACTGACCCCCTCTGAAACAGGGCTATAGTTTTGCCTATTCGGACATTAAAGTTACTTAAACTGTGGTTTAAGTACCTCCATCTGTACAGTTTCTCTGTTCTATTCCTTCTAATCATGTGCAGGCAGTTAAACCTTCCTCCTCCACACTCAGCATCCAAGTACTTCATCTAGTAAAGGACATTGCTGATGTCCTCCCTGGGAAAAGCAAGGAGTTGAAAGTCAGAAGAGCAGTGATTACTCAAACATTCCCAAAGCTGCCTGTGTGACCTCTCAGAGCTTTCAGTGTCATGGCAAGTTCTCCACATTAACCCATAAAAGAATGTGCGCTGTTTCTTCAGAAATCAGTGATTTGAGACTGATGAGGAAATCGGGGCACACATCTCAGAAGGTGAGCCTGTGAATCCTGCAGGAAGCTTCATTTGACTGAAGCCGGATTCTGCACAGACACTACTGCACAGGAAGGGATCTTTAAATGACCCCTCACGACCTCTGCCTTGCTCTCATGTTATTAGAAGACATTTTCAGAATCGTTCCTCCTCTACGTAAGTGTGTTTTAAGCTGTATCAAAACCTGACACCCAACTTTCACTTTGCCCAGCTCTTCACATCTCTCCTTTGCTTTACTTCATCAGGTTTCTACTCAACTGCTTTCTCTTTTGCAAGTTCTCATTCTTTTGTTTCCTGCTCTCCACCTTATCACCCCGCTTTTCCACTTGCATCCTTCATTGTCCTGCTGTTACTTTAGCCCTTCCACAACCTCTTTTCTATATTCTTCCTTCCTTTCTTTAACTCCTTCATTATCACAAAATGTCCCTTATCTCTTTTCCCAAACGTTGCTTTCTAAGAAACTACTTTATCCTGCTACAGTTAAAAAAATCAAGTCTTTTCAAGAAAGTCTTCCAATTTTTAAACCTATGGAGAGAGGTTGGAAAAAGCTGAGGAACACTGCTTGGTTTTAGTTTTTAACACTGTCATTCTGCTGACCCTAAATCCACATTTTATGTCCACAGCTTTGATGGGCAAATGAAATGCTAACAAAATCCAGCCAAAGTTAAATCAATTATCCAGAGGTCTTGACACAAGTATTGACACCTTGACACCAAGAACACCTGAAAAAGTACAGGACTTGCTCTCCCAGGTCATTTATCCAGACATGGGACACATTGTTATGCTAACAGAGATTTATTTTCTTGGCTCTGGAAAAACAGCTATGCAAAGCATTCCCTCTCAAGCACAACACAGGTGACAGTCTCTCTCCCCTGCTCTGCAGCAAGTTTGAAAGCTGAAGAAGGGAAAGAAATCCAGTTAAATCAGGGAGACAACACTCAGTACTGTCGAAGTGGGAGACACAGCAGAAGCAGCAGGAAGGATCAGCTCAGTGTCTCACACAATATCCCGACAGTTCTGCACTGCAGGGCAGGACTGGGAGAGGAAATTAGGAAATTCTTGGTATTAACCTGGACTTAAAGCTTGTGTGTCAAGCAGCATCACACAGGTCACCTCAAACTGGAAACCCATCTTTATACAAGACTTTTTCCAGTGTAAAGGTATTGGGGCTTTGGGGAGGTAAATAAATGAAAGCCATGAGGGATCTACTCAGGAGTGACTTGGAATACTCTGCTGATACCTGGATGTGACTCTCACTGCTCCCTTGGGAAGGGCTGGAACTACACAGAAAGTCTGGCAGTTCAGAAAAGCCCAGGAAAAACCCAGCAGCATGGATAGGAGTGTACAGAACCTTCTGGAAGAGACTGTGATCTAAGCCCAGCACTGGAACACCAATTACTTCCAAACACAAGTAGCTGGAACACCCCAAATAAATGAGGTGTGGATTTTGTCCTTCATAGAAGGTTGCTGCCTCAACACAGAGAAACAGCCAACAGGACAGAAACACAACATGCAGGAAGTTCCAAAATACAGCTGAAATTTCTCATTGATCAGGGATAGCCTTATCTTCACCTGTAGGGAATTTATTTGGTGAGTCACAGCTCTGTATCTGCAAATTCTCTTTCATTCCAGTGCCATAAACACAGGAATATTCTGTTTTATGAGGCTTGAGTAATATTCATGGAAACTGTCACTCAGTGTCTCTCATTCTTTCATTCACTCAGCATCGAGAAGGACAAGATCATTGAGATCCCCAGGAGAGGATCATTCTGCTGTTACTGGGGGGGGGGGGTTATTTTTGGGTTTAAACATTGGAGAAGGGGATGATGCATGGAAATGTAGATCTTATGTTACATAACACAAACATTGCAAAGGAAGAAATGATGCTTTGGCTCCTACCCCCAAAGAAAACCAGTGCAGCTCCAAGCTTTAGCAAGGTAAGGATCAATTCTGGCTACCACTCAGAAAAATACACAAACAAAGCACAGAACACATTTTTATCCTAATCTTTCCATGAAAAATCACTGATTTTGTTAAAAACTGGACATAAATACTTTTTATGGATAAGTTCTGTATTTTCTGTATTAAAAGATAAGTTCTGTATTTTCTCAAAGTACAGCTTCTGGGATTTTTTTCAACACCACTAAAAGCTTTTTACCACAGCACACAGTTAAATGACAATAAAATGGCTGTTTTGAACATGAAGAAGATTACACTTTTTCTGAAACAGAAAGAAAAGAAGATGAAAGACAAATCTAATTTTCTCTCATTATAATCCATTGATGCACAGATTTTTGTTAATTGCTTTTCTTATGGGTATAATCGAAACATTTTAAGCTATAATAAACCTATGAAGCACCAGAGGAAAGTAGTAGAGAAAGAGCCTGGGGAATCTTCTAGCAACTTTTTCATTCGTTTTGCATGGAGTGTGTGTTATAGCCAGAAAACATTGAAGTGTAACGGCCAAGGAAAAAGGACACAAAGAAAAGGATATTCCAGCCCTGCTGCCCAGGCCCAACACCCAGAATTCCTAACATTCCCCTTCCAGGAAGTCTCCAAGGCCAGGCTAGATGCAGCTTGGAGCAACCTGGTCTAGCAGAAGGTGTCTCTGCCCATAGCAGGACGAGGATCAGGATAGGCTTGAAGATCCCTCCCATCCTAAACCATCCTGGAATTTCATTATCAGTTTGGTGGGAAAGGGAATAACAGAAGCTGTTGAATACATGTACTAGAAAAACTGCTGTAAGATGTTTCAAAAATATGTTTGAAAAATAAAACCCAAAGTGTGTCCAGTGTAATTTACTCCAGAGTCAGGAGAGCTCAACCAGGCTGGTTTGCACTGCAAGGCTGGGGCACTCCTGGCCACCCCACCCCCAGACCAGCCTTGCTGAACACACAGCAGGAAAGCTGGGAATTGTCCATTCCAGGCTAAAGAGCTGGCAATTATCCCCACCAGGCTAAAATGATGCTTCCACATTATGTTTCCAGAATGTAATGAGGGCACAAGGTATAAAACCCAGTTTCTCCTGTCTCCATGATGTAACATTTCTCCACAAGTAACTAAAATTAAACTGGAAAATAGATTTAAAGCATTTTCTCAGTAGCTGGAATGAACTGAGGATTTCATGTGCTATTTGTCCTCATGCTCACAGTTGTGCAGTAAGGCTGGGGTTTACTTTAAGCACAGCCCTTTACACTCCATATTCACACAATGTAGCAGTTGATCATTTAGCTACACATAAACCCCAGTATTTTACACACATGCAATACTCTTTTTAGCATATACTGGACATATTTCACTCAACAAAAAAACTGTATGTTTACAATTATTACCACTCCTTTCCCTCCATCATGGTTTGACATTGGCCAAATGCCAGGGACCTACAAAAGTAATTTGCTTACTTTCTTCTGCTACAGCTGAGCAAAGGGGAGGGTAAAAAAAATCAACAAAGGGCTCACAAGTTAAGGACTGGGAGAAAACATTCTAAGGTCAAAACAGGTTCAAATTTAAAGGTATAAAATAAATTTATTATTAACAGAATCAGAGGAGGATAATGAGAAGTAAAATAAGCCTTCAAAACATCTTTTTTCCCCCCAGCCCCACCCTCTTTCCCACAGGCAGCAGGGAGACAGGGCGTGGGGGTTTTGGTCAGCTTCACTTGAGATCACCTTCTGTTCACTAAGGTAAGGGAGTCTTTCCTCTGCTATGCCGTGGGGTCCCTCCCATGGGCAAACCCAAATCTGATGTGGCATGGGTCACTTGTCCACGGGGTACAGTCTTTTAAGGTTAGGCTGCCCTAGTTTGGAAGTAAGAGCCTTTTCTGTCTATCTCTGGAAGCAGGGGCCTTCTCTCTTTATTTGGGTCACCCACTGGATTCACAGCTTTTTTGTCTGGCATCCACCCACTCCAGTGGGAGCACTTTTCCCATGGGCTGCAAGTGGATCTCTGCATCCCCCATGGACTTCATGCATTACAAGGGAACGCTTTGTTTTACTGTAGTCCTCTCCATGGCCTGCAGAGGAATCTCGTCTCCGGCACTTGGATCACCTCTTCCCCCTCCTTTTCCACTGACCTTGGTGTCGCCATGTAGTTCTCCCTCACATGTCCTCACTTCCTCCTCTTTTCGGACTAAAAGAAAAACTGCTGCTTGTAGGTACCATTGCTATCAAGTTCCACTACTTGAAAGATTCTTGCAGCTCCCGCAGCACCAAGAGGTTGATTTCATCCAGGTTCTGCAGAAGGGACTCACCCACCATGTTTTCAGCATCGGCCACACGACCCCACCACCATGGCCCAGGCATTACTGAACACCTCTCCTCACGGGGGGCACCGGGAAGGAGAAGCTGCTGCAGCCACTGCTGCCCTTCTGGGGCAGCCAGGCAGGCAAGGCTTGCTGCAGGCCACACTGGAGGCCTCGGCACCTGCTCACATGCTGTTTTCATTTTCTTCTGAAGTATGTCATCACTGAGGCATTACCAACCTCTCCAGCTGGATCAGAAGCATGTCCATCTTCAGAGCCATCGGAGGCTGGCTCTCTTGGACATGGTGGAAGCTTCTAGCAGCTTCTCACAGAAGCCACCTCTGTGCCACCCCTCCACCACCCCCTGTAGTTTCCTCCCCCACTGCTACAAAAAAAACAGGCCGTGCCAAATCAACACCTCCCCCATGGGGTTATCACAGATTTAATGGTGATTTAACAGCTTAACTCCCAGAACTCAGGTCAACAACCTGAAGCTCCCAAGTTACGATTCAAGAGCTTCCTACAGATACAAGATGAAGGATCCATAAGGATGCTCTCTACTGTTGCCTGCCTTGCTGCAGTTGGTCATGCATAGACTTTTAAACACACATCACAATGGCTTCTTGGAATTACAGGCTTGTGAACAGTGCTTGAGAGAATGCTGCTCTTGAGGGAAAAAAAGAGACTGAAGACAAATCCAGCCCAAGGAGCAAAAGAGAACATTTGTTTGTATCCTTTGTAATATGGGAAAGTAGCATTCCCCTAAAGCCACCTCACTGGTCAGGCTGCCCTCTCTTCTGGTTCACAAGCTCACTTTCATTATTTCATAAAGAACTGCTGCTGGCATAAATCAAATTCTTCACAGATTAAAGAGAAGGAATCAAACATAAGCTGCTAAATGCAAGCTTTTCCTGAAAAGCATTACCTGAACCATGGCTCAAGGCTTACCCCTTTCAGGGGGACAAGGACAGGATTTCTTAGACATCCATTGCCAATTACTTCAAACAGACCTCCAGCATCTATTCCATGGACATGAGAGATCAACAGCATCAAAACTTCAGGACAAATGATGTCAGTAAAGCAAAAGAGAATACAGGATAAGGTACCAGCACCTGAGTGATTACTATCATTAAAGAAAGCCAATAAACCCACTTTTCCATTCACTGAGTTAGTTCCAGTTCTGCCTGGGAGTCCCAGCACTGGCTGAACTCTGCAGACCCAGCACTGATTAAACTCCGCAGTTCTAGCAGAAACATTCACCAGATGGAGGAGTCTGCAGAGAAAAGCCAGAGAAGAAGCAAAGGAATGGGGCATTAAATGACCAAACACAGTTAGTTACTGTGGGATATCAGTCAGGTCTCAAAAGTCCCAGCTCTGTCTCCCCATCCCTCACAGGCCATGCTGGCTCACCAACAGATTCCTCTTCCTCAACAAAGCAGGAAGAAGAGAAATCATCACGTGGGGCCAGCAAGGAAAGAAGACAATCCCCTGCACATTTTGTTGAGCCAAAATAAGCCCTTTGAGCTCACCCCTTAGCACTCACAAAAACCACACAAGTAACAAATTTTTTCACAGACTGTGAAAGGAAATGAGCGTTTCATTCACCCCAACATAAAGTAACTGTAGCGTGCAGAGCAGCAAGTTATGTATCAGCAGAGAAGCCTTCAGTAAATGATGGGCAGCTGAAGATCAGACCTGCACCAGGGCAGAGCTCCTACACCAACCACCAGCTCCTACTACTGTAAGTAAGCCACGACTCCCCACAGTACCTGCACAGGGTGACATGACAAGGTAAGGCCATTGTTCCCAGGGGAATACACACAGATCATGTGCAATCACTTGTGCCTGTTTGTCCAGTCCCACCGGACACCCCTCAAACCCAACAACTCTCACTTCTCTCCAGGAAGAACAGACTGTCCCTTTTTAAAGTCTCAACAATCCACACATGGCTTTTAAGATGTCTTGAGACTCAATTTCTGTAAGAGGAACGGAGGGAAATGAGTAAGTCACTATGTTTAAGTCAAACCTATAAAAAGAAACACGAGTGTCAGGCTCCTGGGTGACAACTGTGGGGTGGCAGGTGACTCATGCCCTGGCATAGGCACACTGTAATTTCGTGCAAAGAAGTCATCATAATCAATGTTTACAGGTGGGTATTTTTATAAAAAAGTGCACACTTGCCACAATAGATTTAGAGGCTGCTCTTTGAATACAAATAAAAGCATCAGATGAGATATTCTGCACCCCTCTCAAAAATAAATATGTCTTCAAACACAAGAACCCCTTCAAAACTGACCATGCAGATAGACATTTACCCTGGGTCAAAAGCATCACTAGAACATCCCCACTGGCATGAACACACAAAAGCACAGTGTGGGAGATTTTTTTCACAGAAAGAGTTGTTAAACACTGGAAGGGGCTGCCCAGGGAGGTGGTGGAGCACCCTGGAGGTGTCCAAGGAAGGCCTGGACATGGCACTGTCAAACCAGAACAGGCACTCGTTGCTCTGGGCTGGTGACAAGGAAGGGATCAGGCACAGGTTGGACTTGATGGCCTGTGAGGACTTTTCCAACCTAGATCCAACCTGATCCTGCGATTCTGTGATCACTCCATGGGGGACTTACGAAACTTGTTTAAAAGGATCAGCGTTATTACACAACTGTTAAATATGTTCATATTTCCAGCGTGAAAACAAATACTGCCAACAACTCCTCAGGGATGAATCTTGGGAAGCACCATAGAATTCAAGCACACGATGTGATTACTTGGATGTTTCTGACAACTTCATGCCTAAGGGCTGCAATTGTGAACCAGAACTGGTGGCAGAGCTGCTGCCTCTGCTAAGGGCCTCTGAACTGCAGTGGCAGTAATAGCCTTTTTTATGTGTCCTATTATCTGGGAAACACAAAAAATGAAATTAGAAAAAAACCCTAAACACATGCAATAAGCTTAAGAAAATCAAGACCTTATAAAAGAAAGGAAATTAAACTCTACTCATTGCCCCACAGTTACATATAAAACATGTTTATTTCTCAGGCTTCTAATGCTCACAGCAGGTTCTCCAAATGATCAGCTTTTGCTTATGGATTTGCTTTCAATATATAACCTTATACATAGGTTATAAACAGGGCTTACCTGCAAGAAAGCCCAATATTTGAAAATTCAAAACAAGACCACCCCATCATTTTAAATCACTGCAGAAAAGCTCAGACACATCTTTTCCAGATCAAATAGGAGGATTCATAACTGATTTCATTCCAATTCTGTTAGTGCCAAACACCCAGCATTCCAGAACTAGTAAACTGTGTGTCCATTTATCATTCGTAAAGTTCAAGGGGCTGCATTTAAATGAAGATTATGAAAATGAAAGGGACTCAAAATGCCTTTCTGACTAGAGAAGTGAGCATTGAAAGTGATAGTTGCTCAGGGAAAGATTTTCTAAAAATGTTAAGTCTTATCAAGTGTGATTTTAATAAAGGTCTAAAGATTGCCACATTTTTTCTTGCTGTCCCTCGCTCCCACCCCATGACAAGTAACCTACAAGACACACAAAAGCCAGAGAAACAAAGATTTTCCGTAAGAGAGGCTTTGTGCATGAATGAGAAGGGGGGGAAGATATACTGAGAAGGAGAAAAGAAAAAAGGAGAAAATATTTGAAAAAAAGAAAGATTGAAAGAAACAAGCAACCCAAACAATAGTGGAAGTTAAAAGCATTAGAATAAGTTTGCCTCTAAATGGAGAACAGACACTGCAGAAGGAAAAGTTTGGGCATGCTGAAGCACTGTAAATTATGAAAAAATGCAACTAGGCAGGTTCCCTAAGTGCAACCACACACCCTTGTGAACCAGCACATCCAGATGCTTTTTCCTTCCTTGACACTTCTGGGGCAAGTTCCATCTCCTAGAGTACACAGCCACCAACACATCAACTTTGGGTTACAGCTACACAATTGCTGCCTTTTATGTTTGTATTCCACACAGAGAAGCTGTGGCCACCCCACCCTTGGAAGTGTCCAAGGCCAGGTTGGATGGGGCTTGGAGTAACCTGGGATAGTGGAAAGTGTCCCTGCCAAGGGCAGGGCCTGGGATGAGAGGAGCTTTAAGGGCCCTCCCAACCCAAACCATTCCTGATCAGCTCTCAGAACGGAGATCCACAGCTCCCTGTTACAATGTTAATTCTAAACAAACAATGTGCCACAACCTGAAGTTCCACGCAGGAACAGAACTTACATTTCATGCCTAGAATTGGATTTTGAAAGGGTCAGATGGGTTAAAAGTGACTTACCGGAAAAACCACTAACTAAAATGATATTTCCAAATACATCTTTAGGCAGAAGTTTGAAACCAGTAAGTTATGTTCCTCAGCAATCTCAATCCGTGTCTGATGCCCAAATGACTTCCCAATATTGCTTCCAAAGCAGAAAAAGCACAGAAATATTTATTACAAAGAAAATAAAACAAAAATCACCCAGCATAATTTTACTATCACAGGCAGGACAAAGACAGGTGAAGAAGGAAAGGCTACAAATATTCCTGATTTAAGTTCCTACACACCAGACAAACTGATGGATTTGATGCATTCAGCAGTATAACCCGTCTAACAAAATCTACTCCAAGAACATTCTGGGGCAGCAAAAATAATGTCTGAGGCCCTTTGGAGAGTGAAAAGAGGTTTTCTCAGTTCGAAGGCAGTAGCAGAGCTGAGGTCAGACTCTGGCACAGCTGAGGACTCTCTGCCTGCCAGGACAAAGCACAGGAGCTCAGCCCAGCACCACGGAAGGAGCCGCAGTCTCAGGGCTGGCACAGTCCTGGATCACCCGAGCTGTGCCAGGCAGTGTCTTCCCTCAGGAAGATGCACAAAGAAGCGCACAAAGTGCTGTGTACATGACCCAACGTGGTGCATCAGCCTTGTCTGCCTTCAGGCCTGTCACACAGCCCATCTACTGGCACAGGATTTCCCTTTTATCTGAACTAAAGCTTTTAAAGCAGACCAATGCAAATGCTATCCTTGTTGTGACTGGATTCTTGGGCATGGGACACAATGAGCACTGATTTAGCCACAGATCTCAAATTAAAACCTTTATGGATTTCCATAAGTGATGAAGTATTTAATTTAGCCCTTTTAGGTGGGCTATATATGAGAGTACTACAAGTAATCACATTCTGGAGAATTTCTTTGAATCACATTCCTGGTCACAATCAAATAGATGGAATTCCTGCTCTGCTCCTCCACAATTATTGCTACCATACAAATTCAGACTCTGTTTCCATGTGAAACTTACTGTTGTCAACAGTGAAAGCAAAACCCACATTTAGCGCTGGACAGAGGTTCTGCTCTTTCTTGTGACTTGATCTAGATGCAAGGGGTTTAGAAATAATAGTAATAATAGCAATAAAATTAATAATGATTAATAATCATAAAATAAATAATCCTGTTGAATATTTAAGCCAGTAACCACCTACTTAAAAATTTCTCCTAGGTGTCTCACAGTGCATATAATTGAGAATCTTTAAAAATTGATCCAAATTTTCAAATTATGTTTCTGTACAATTCAGTATGTTTTTATCACTGTTGAGTAAAATGACACTCCTACAGGAAAAAGAAAACAGAGGAAGAAGGAAGAGGGAGAAAAAAAAAAATAAACTAGAGCTTGCAAAAAAGGAAAAAACATTCCTCTTCTCCCAGTACTTCTTTACAGATAGGCTGATGAAATTAGGCTATATAGCCCATGCATTCCAACAGAGGTTTGAAATGCCACTTTAACATAAGCAAAAAAAAAGAAAAAAAATCCAATTAAAAAAAAAGCCCATATTACTGAAATTTCATATTTGGAGTTGTGAGCTCCTGCTTTATGTGGCATCTGAGGACCCAAATGGATTATTTCAGTGTTTTCCAGCATCCTCAGTAGTCTGTGTTTCTCCACCTTCTCCTCTGCACATCGTTCTTCAAACTTGCAGCTAATAAAAAGAAATTTCTGGGACCTTCACTTCCATTTTTAGTGCTGGCCTAGTTAAAAAAAACAAAGGGAGGCCAGCAATAAATAGTGAGACAGGCTCCTTTTTTTTTTTTTTTTTTTCAAAGAGTAAAGGGAAAGAATCTCTCTGTTCCTCCTTGATCAGATTATTGAGGCAAACAGGTTCTTCAAGAGCTGTTAGCAATGCACCTAGCCTGGTATAAAGTCTGTCAGAAAAGCAGATGGGGAAGAAAGCCATCCTGGAGCTGAAATGCATTCAGTGCAGCACAAAAGCAGACACCCAGCTATGGCATTCCTGGAAATGCTGGTGGGACACGTTGGCTGTGACTGAACTTCTGGACTCCTGCCAATTTACTTTGAGTGGATTCAGTTAAATTCCCTGTGTGTGACTTCCTGAACAAGCAGGTACCTGCCAGAACTGTCCCAGCCTATTTTTAAAGTCCATGAAGGAGGGAGATTTTCAGAACTCACAGTTACTCACAACACATTGATCAATTTTCCAAATGATTAAGGATGGATGGTTGATAACAAACCTTGACAGGTCACATGGAGGCAAGCTGGTCTGGAACAAGGGAAGCTTTGGAGAAAAGGAACTGCACAGGCATCACCAAGTCCTCCCCATGGATATAAGTGAAGACCCAACTCTGCCTGGATTTGTACTGTCCTGAATCTTTCTTTTCCTTAAGAACCAGCTTGATTTATGCCAGCGTATATCCAAGACCACTGAAATAAAGACTGAGTGACAAAAACCTGGGAATTATATCAAGAAGAGATTCCATCACCAAAGGGTTTTACCTGCTCAACACCACAGTGGGATCGGGTACAGAGATCTGACACTTTGCATGTAAAACAGTCTGTTATCAGACTTCCTATGCAAACTCAGTTTCTCAATGACAACCTGAGGCTTTCAGTGTTCTAGAAGAGACCAAACTGAGGCTTCTAAAGACAGATTTGCTGAGCTGTTCCCAGTACCCTGAACTGCAGAGAAGAGAAGAGGAGAGGCTGTGTGTGCTCAAATAACCCTGACTGAAGAAGCCCAAACACTGGCAGGTCCCTCCTCTGCAGGTAGCACTGCCAAGGAAGTCAAGGACTGTCCTACGCTATTCTGCAAATCATTGGAAACTAGAGAAATAACACCATGAACCTCCAAGCCCATCCTGAGTGAAGGCACAGGTGGAAATGAGATGACAATTCCTGCATCAGGGGTCTAAAAAGCATTAATTACAATGTTAAATGAATCTACACTTGAAGGGGGTTTGGGGGGAAGGAAAAACTGATGTGCAGGTCCCCACAGCAGCAGCCTGGAAGGACAGGCTTCACAATTCTGTGAAATTCTGAAAAATGGATCATTGCACCAAGGCAGCTCTCCTGTGTTTGAAGCATTTCTGCTGCAGCTTATCCAATGTGCTCAGCACTTCTATTTATACAGACGTGACTCACCTTACAACTGCTTCACACAAGGTTCCCCTTCCACCTACCCTTCAAAAAACAACAGGGAAACACTGTGAAAGTTAAGATCTCTTCCTAGAGTTCATCCCGAGTCAGTAACAGGGCTGAAAAGACAAGGTGATACATGATATTTGGAATGCTCAGAAATGCCATGGGGATCTGGGGTGAGCACAAAGGGGAACTGCTGGACCAGAAACTGTCACCCTGATCCCACCTGACACTGCCATATGCCCAGCCCCGCAAAAGCAGCAGGAATGGGAAGATCTAAACCTCATCTGCATTCAGAACATCATTTCAAAGGTGTCTTCAATGGGCAGATATGTCACACTGTCATTTTGTTACTGCGGTCCCTGAAGTGAATTGTTATGTTGCTTTTACTATTATATTGAAGACATCCATTTAAAATAAGAAAAATAAGGAATAAAGCAGTGAAGCTTGGCTGGAATGCTGGACAGACATGTCCCTGGAGATCTCCCATCTAAAGTCTGGGAAAAAACAGCTCTAATCTCCTCTGGTACTCCTTAGACTGGAAAAGAGAAACACTTGCAGATGGTGTTCCTGAGGGGGTGTGGGAGGCAGGGAAAAATAATCTCTCCAGACTCAGCCTTCCTATAATGCATAAAGGTAAAGGGAACTGGATTTCTCTCACTTCTTCAAATTCTGTGTTTTGGGGTTTTTTTATTCAGCCCTGGTTGCTTCCTTCTCCCAGTTCCCTGGATTCCCATCCACATGCTCCCTCTCCACTACACCTCATCCCCTTCATCAAGGCAATACCATCCCAGGGCTGCAGCACCTTGTCACCAAAATCTCACAGCACCCACTTCCTAACAGCTCCTTCCCCACAAGAGCTCCTTAGCAGCTGTACCAGGAGGGAATTTTGCCTCTTTTCCCATCTGTGTAACATGTCAGAAGAGCCAGACAGACTCACAGTCACCAAAATGGACATTCCAGTGAACTGTCGAGTCTTGGATATACATCCTTCTTCCCACACAGAACTGGGATCTGAGCTCAGGGGTTCAGCTTAACTGAAACTGGGAGTCACAAAAAATCACAATGGAGAAATCAGGCTGATTTGATCAATAACTTCACACCAGAAAAACAGTTTGGACAGAAATAAGCAGAATACTTTCCCATCCTGTCCTCTCTCGTGTCAGAGCTCTGCCAGTTAATTGCAGATAATCCTCATCTACAGCAATGCCTTTTGCTTAAAATTATTTAGTGTCAACTGCACTGCTGGTAAAACCCCCATGTTCTAATAAGAAAAGTGTTTTGCTTGTTTATTTTAAAAGCCCAATACAAAAAGATCAGTTTCTTCCTTTATGCTGACCTAATGCTCCAGTGGGCAAAGGTTAATTGTAACAACCTTCACTGGGAAGAGGCTGAGTTGTTCTTCCTCAGTTCCCCAGCTGTAAGTAACCCCATGTCAACCACTGAGAAAGGAGTGAAATCCAGCTTGTGCTCCAAGGGAGCTGAAGTGTCAGCATTCCTCAGTGAGGGCCAGAGTCACTGGGAGCCCTTCAGTGCAAGTAACTATGTGCTGGAGTGCTGCTGTGATGTGAATGGCCAAGACAACCCTCTCTAAATGAACTATTTCTCCTGCTCCCTGTGTGTTAAAGTGTAAAATACAGTTTTCTTGGATGCTGAGACTTCCCCATGAGCCTACCCTGGAAGAATTCAAGGTAAGCTCTCCTATTTCCTCCCTGCCAGGTACTGTTGCTAAGCACAATTTAAAGGAATTCAGCCACAGATACATCACAAGACAATCCAATATGGACACCAAAGCAGCACAGACATATAGGAGTAGGAAAGAAATGCTGTCCAGCAACTCTCACTTCTGTCTTTTCCAGCAGGAGGGAGCAGAATTAAAGCTCTGACATCATCAGAGCCATTAAGGAACCAGGAGGTGCTGCAGTTACCTGCAGACTCACTCAGACCACAGGATGACTGTTCTGGTATAGAAACTGCAGAGGATGACCTTGGATTTCCTCCTGAGGTGAAATCCTATTTGAGCATGCCTTACCTCACAGCCACTCTGACATTTCCAATGCCATCACTCAGATGTCCTTGGCTTCCATGGGCAAGTCCTATGAATGGAAACGGAACCAGGGCAGAGGCTGTTCAACACCATTTTTGCTTTGCTGCTGCCTAATTAGATGATGCTGACTAATCCTCTGCATTACTTCACAGTGAAAGGAACCCAGCAGGAGTGTTAGGATGGGTTTGAAAGAGCTAAAAGCCATTAATTATTTCCTTTTATAGAGAGCATTTCACTTGTACAAGTTGCTTCTATCAAGTGTTCCTTTCTGAGATTATATTCCCCACAAAAAGTCTCTGTGGCCTCCAGTGTTGCAAGTTTGAAGAACAGCAGACAGAAACAGGAAAATGAAGAGAAAAAAGCTGGATGCCTTCCCCTGAAATGTCTTCTATATTGAAGCAACTACAATGAGAAGTGATTTGCAGGACCGGCCTCTTGACCTACCATTAAGTAAACATGGTCTGCAAATTTTTGTTCTCCTCTTGCAAAACTGTAGATCTGTGGCTAATGTACCAATAATACAGCCCTTTGTGCAAATTCACAGAGAGAAGGTCGCGGGTTTAGAGTGGGACATCACGAGCACCCTTGCAAAGCTCAACCCCACACCTGAGAGTCCTGTTGAGCAGAAAGAACCTCAACAGACTTAGCACTGACAGAAATTTAAAATGTTCTGATTGCCTTTGTTTCCTCAGAGATCCTGCTAAACCACAGCTGAAGAAGACACAAGGTGAAAAGAAAGGTCACAGACTGAAATAGTCAAGGATAGGAAATCTTTTATAACCAAATTTTTTGAAGCTTTGACAGGATGAAATCATCAGCTACCTCATTACCTGAACTGGTTCCTATGGCAAGCCTTTTTTTTTCTCCAGGCTTGGCTTGGTAAGTGAAGATCCATAGGCAGTGCTTCTGGAAAGACTGGGAAAACAATGGCAGCTCAGTCAGCTGGGGAGTAGGGCAGCTCTGGTTAGGAACTAACAGTGCTCTATAGCCGTGATGAAAGTATTCCCCATTTTCACAGAATCACAGAATATCCTACTTGGAAAGGACCCACAAGGACCACTGAGTTCAACTCCTGGCCCTGCCCAGACATCCCAGTAATCCCATCCTGTCCCTGAGAACATTATCAAAATGCTCGTGGAGCTCTGGCTGTCCCAAGCAGAACGTGATGTAAGCAAAGGAAAACAAATGCACTTTGTTGGTGAGTTTTCAGCAAAACTTAAAGTATAATGAATGACCTCAACACTCCAATGTTTTACTTTCTGTGATGCAGAGTTCCCCAAATCATTCATGGATAGACAAAACTTTAACTTGAAGCCCAACTTTCTCTGTGACTTGAGATACATCAAAACCAGACTCCACTGCCCTCAATGGACAAGTCTGAAGAACAACATTCACAATACACTTCTTGTGCTGATGACTGAGATATTTTACCCTCTCCAGTCAGGTGCTCAAAGCCTCCCACACTGTATCAGCCCCCTATCAGCTGCAAGTGAAAGGCTGGGCTGTGGGGTATGTTCCTCAGGTTCCTCCATGTGAATCTCAACCTCTATTAGTACCTCTTAGGAAAGAACAGAGTTTGAACCAGTTTTAACCTTCAAAATAACTCCACACAAACAGCCTCTTGCCCAACAACACAGCTCCTGAAAGCTGCCCAAGGTCAAATGTGCTCCTTCCTTTAGTGACAAAACCAGGCCAGCACAACTGCAACTTCACCTCCTCACCCACAGAGGATCAGATCCCCCAGGATGCGCTAGGGCCGCATCACTCACTGGGGGCAGGTTTTCAGTCTCAGCCTTACCTTAGCACAGAAGTTGGCTGAATATTCTGTTACCAATTACACAGAAATTTGGGTCAGTGATGGAGAAGAGAACAGAAGGAAAAAACCAGCTGGGTTTACAGAGCACCCAGGTTTGTGCAAGGTAAAGAATAAAACCCTCTTCTACCTGCAATGCAGCCACACTTGGCCAGGAAGCAAAATGACTAAGGTCAGGTCCACGCTTATTTCCAAAGTAATCTGCTTTCCAAAAAGCTTCACAGGTGTACCTGCAGGTCAGTCCCTACTGCATGTGCCCTTTTAGATCTCGTGTTTTAATTGGCAGATAATTTTACAAGTACCCAGTGCAATAATGCTCAAAAAAATGTAATGCATAAATATTCCTGCATACAATTAAACTAATAATTAGTTCTCATCAAGGACATGCATGCAGGAATGTGGAACAATAGCTGAACAGTGGAAGTGTGCAGGCATTCATTAAGTCACTGCATAAATGCAGGAAGATGCGCTGCTGGAAATAACTTTTGCTCAAGGTCACTGGTAAAGTTGTTTTAATGTAATTAATTCAGTAGCATTCAGAATAATAAAAACTGGCGTAAAGCACTAATTCAGCTGAAGGACAACAAGCAGCCACGGACTGTGTATCATCCATAAACAGAACCATAACAGAGGTGGCAGTGCTGTGCTGGGACAGGGTTAAGCAGCCTCTGCTGACTCACTGGGCAGCTCTGCCACCATCCCTTCCAAACAGGTGGGACAGCAAACGTTCCCTGAAAGTCAGGACCCAAAATGCAGTTCCAAGGGGCAAAAAGAAAGGAATTCAGTAAGTTTAGTGCTAGCTGTTTTCTATTTTAGCAAATAGCATGTCTCTTTCCCCTTAGTATTTGGATAATGTGACAACATTGAGGAAGAATTTTGGTTGTTCTCAAATGAATAGGAGTAAGAAACCATTTCAGCCTCTCCTGCTAAAGACAGAAAGCTCAACAGTCTCATACCCTCCGTTTCTTCCAAGGAATCTTGTCATTTTATTGCCCAGCCAGAGACCTGCCATGGCAAACAGGAGGAAGATGGGAGAGCAGCAGCCAGGGGAGGATCAAACACATTGGAATGGACTTCAGGCCCAACCAAACAGATTTAATCATTTTCAGCACATTTTATTCCAAACAGCATGTGACCTACTTTAGGCCTCACTCTGAGCTGACTATAATTAACTGTAATTTGTACAGATTTCAATTTAATACATGAACTGGCTTGCTTAAAAAAAAAAAAAAAAAAAAAAAAAAAAAAGCAGAGCAATTTCCAAAGTTAAAGAAAGTCAGAAACTCATTTTTAAGCTCAAAAACACATTGTATATTGTCTCTATATAATAATCTTTCAAAAACAATTCCAAGGTAAATATTTTAGAAGCTTTTATGGCGTCTCAAACTTACCAGAAGGACAGAATGTGATTTTATACATTGAAAAACTCAACTTCCCTTTAATAAAAATGCAGTTAATATTTGCTTTCTTAGCAGCAGTAGAGGCTTATATTTCAGAATTTGGCTGATTTCTAACTGTGACATAAAGCATAATTGTGTTTAGGTTCAAATGAGATCTCCAACTCTGGTGAGACATGTCCTTATTTCCCATCTCCTATTCACTTCTCTTCTATTTCATTACTCCAGAAAACACCACCATTTCCAGCCTCCCCTTCCACTGCCACCCTGTGTCACACAAAATCCCAGCAGTGAAAATAAAGAGAAGAAAGCTCTGAAACTCATGTGGACATTTCCCAAGGGAAAAAACCCACAAAAATAAACTCTTTCCAGGCCTCTCTTTTTCCCTCCCTCCCAGGCACTCTTATCTATGCTAGAGAATTTTCTCTGCTGTAGGTGAGTTTTCACAAAATCCCTTTTATAAACAATATGACAAAGAAAACCAGAAGAACCCCACATGGTTCTGAATCAGAACCTGCCATATATATAGTTCCAAATGGGTAAATCTGTCTGCCTTGCACCTCCCTTTTGCTACTTTAATTGCATTTCTGTGCTTTGCATCCCTCTTTTGTTGGAAACTTTTATTTCTCTGGTAACTTCTGAGACAAGACAGCAATCTGTGGAGCAAAGAAGAATAAAACCTGTGAAATTTTTTGTA
Organism: Certhia americana; assembly: GCA_018697195.1. NCBI lineage: Eukaryota > Metazoa > Chordata > Aves > Passeriformes > Certhiidae > Certhia > Certhia americana. The sequence goes on from CM031877.1 coordinate 7,660,963, forward strand.
AGGGAGGAAAACAAGAAAAACTCCCAGTGTCCTTATCTGTATCAGCAACTGCATAAAAACACCCTTGGATTTCTCTCCAGCACATCCCTCCCATGGAGACAGCCACGTCTGCCTTGGAATTCAGTGTCAGGCTATTGCCCAAGTTTTCCTGACTAATGCTGCAAAGCCTGGCTGTGAGCTAAGCTGCAGTGACTTCAATTGGAAAGCAAGTCTAATAGTTTTGCAGTGCTCTCTGGCAAGCCAGGAAAGAGATGAGGGATGGAAAGAGTGACAGAAATGGAATTAAGAAGTAGTAGAAGAAGTGACATTCAAGAAGACAGATACTATAAAAGCAATGACATCATTCTGACTTGACACACTTCATATAATGTAACTTCAAGCTGACAGAGCATAAATAGTCACTGATGATGTAAAAACAGAGTTAGGAGTCCCTGGAAGTATAAACTTTCCCCGGGCAACTGTCATTCCTACAGCCCAGACAGAACTTTTTTGCCTCTCTGCAAATTAAATGGCACCATTTTGCTTTCAGCTTCCAAGAAAACTGTTCTAATTCAGAACAGCCCCTTGTAGAGGAGAGTGAGTTCCCAGCACCACAGTAAATAAATAAATAAATGCAGCAAAGGCAGATGCAACTTCCACCTTGCAAGGCCGTTCAGAAAGTTTTGAATTCATTCAAACAAGAGAAGGCAACATCAGCCAAAAATCATCATGAAGCCAAGGAGTGAGAAACACAAGCACAGCCCAGACTCACCAATGAAGTATAAAGTATGAGCAGAAAAGCATTGCAGCAGTGTAAGAGGGTTGGGCTCCAAAGCATCCACACCTCTGTGGCTCTGAGCTAAACTCCCTACCAAGCAACAGAGAAACACTTAGGTAGGAAAACACCATTGGGATGTGCCTGAAAGTGCCAGAGGATGTGCACAAAAAGGCACCAAGCTCTGGTACCCCATTGAATAAGTGACTTTCCAGCAAGTGCAGAGAAGATGAAAGGAACAATTCAATGAGGGACAGGGCAGGAACAGCTGGAGGACCCCAGATGTGCCCTAATTCCCAGTCCTTCCTTGTCCCTTGCAGCAACTTCAAACCAGGAGAGAGGATCTTCTCCAAAGCTCCAGAGCTGTCCCAGCAGTTCATCTTCTGCTTCCACATCTGCCCTCTTAGGGAGTAACCATGGGCTGGCTGATGTCCCCCAAACATCCACTCATAGCAAAAGTGTCACTCCAAACAAATCAAGGGAGCAGACAGCAATAACACAAAAACATCAGGAAAGAAATACAGCACTGGAACAAGAAAAGAAATCCCAAGGAAAGCAAAAAAGGATCCAGAGATAAGAACCAAGAACTGTGCATCATAACATAATTGGTGTGGTTGCTCGTCTGTCGAGGGGTAGAAGGCAGAAGGTGGGGCACAATTATCCTTTTCTTGAAAAAGCTCTGATTGGGCTTTATCCAAAATGAATAGTGTTAATTGTTTACACCAGCAGCAATCACTGTCATCACCATTTTCTATTACTCTTCTTTGGTTTCCATTTTTTCTTGCTGTGGTGGCAGCTATTCCTTACCCTAAACAACGAAGAATACTCCTATTGCTGTTTCTTGTTTGTGCACTCAACCCACCACTGTCAATCACAGGGCTTGTCATTACAGTGACACTCCTAAGGACCCCCACTGAGGACAATGTGGGAATTTCAGCCTTCTAGGAGCAGCCACTGAGGAAAAAAGTTATTTTAAAGATAGCAGCTATTAAAAAAGCATCCTTGGCCTTCAGAGATTGAATCATCAGTTTTGCCTTTCTGAGAGTTGACCAAACAAGTGCTGCCTGTTCTGAATTCCAGCTACCCCTTTATCTCAACCAAGATAAGACTTATCTTGCCAGCCTTTAGACTGATACCCGTGTAAATGCCTTTACATCCAAGTCTAATGAGTTTTCAGCTGGTTTTCTGGGCTCTAGAGATTTACATACCATTGTAACAGTAATGGCATTGAAGAACTGGGAAAACAGGCAGAAGAGCAGTGCCACTCTTTAACATACTATAGGTGTATTTAAGCAAGGCAGAGCGGCTTCCTTTCTGAACATCCCAGAAAAACAGCATGCTCTTCCAAGCTGATCATGTGGCTCTCAATAAGCTTTGTATTTTGCCCAACCAAAACACAAGCCATACTGACTACATCACTGAAATATGGCTGGAGAATGGAAGACGTTCTCCTTCACAAATGTACTCCCAGGAAATAATAATCACTCATTAAACACAGAAACACCAACAATGGCATTGCCCTGTTCTGAGCTGATTTGACTTGTCTCAATTTAGAGTTTCTTTCTAAATGAAATGTACCAGCTGAATTCTCAGTAACTACACATGGCTCCTTGCCTGTTTTTAGTACCTGGAGCTGCCTGGTAACTCAAGCGCCTGAAGCTCTCTGATGTGCTCACTCCTTTGAAGTAAAGAAGCTGTTTAGAGGGAGGCACAAAGGAAAATGTGCAGCTTCCCTATCCTAGAATAGATATGGTAAAATTAATGGAGTCAACCACAACAGCAGTAAAGTACTACTTCAGTCCGCCTGGAGAATTCCGCTATTTCAACTTAAAATCCGAACAAGATCCGTCCTTTCTCCAAAAAGTCCAATTTTATCTTGAATTTTGAAGGGGAAAACCCCAAACAACCAAACACTGAAACTACAAACGCATCCCAACCCAGCACGGGAAGTAAATACTAAGTAAAGTTCAACCCAGTGATTAATATTTGTTTCATTTGCCCAGTACAAGCAAGGGAGTTATAAAGCCATCTTCACTGAACTTTGGCCCCTTAGATACAGTAACACATATTAGAAAGGGCTGAACACTCATCATTCATCCCTTGCCTTTAATGCTCAGCTCTGCCTAAGCCTTGCATTAAGTTTCAAGGCAAAGCAAGTTCTCGCCCCAACAGGCCCAAGTTCATCCAGAGACAACTCCTCCGTGCCAGCTTCCTCCAGGAGTATTCGGGATTCAGAAAAGCAAAAAGCACCAAACACAGTCACTCTCAAAGCATTTAATGAGTTTCAAGGAGCGAGGTGGCCAATCCCACCAGTCTCCAGCACGGAACACCCTTCCTGCAGAACTGCTCCTCTGCAAAGCATCCAAACATCTCTTGCTCTACTTGCTGGGACACAGCGGGCAAAGGATGCTCAGGAATGAGGATTAGAGGATTTCAGGGTGGAAAAGGAGGAAAAAGAGAAGAGAAGAGGAAGGGAGAAAATGGGGGAAAGAAGATGGGGAAAAGAGGAAAAGACAGGGAAATGGGAAAAAAGGAAGGAAAAAGGAAAGGGGGGGGAGGGGAGGAAAGAAAAAGTGTGGAGAAGAGTGGAGAAAGGAGGGGAAGGGAGAAAAAAGGGAAGAAAAAGGGGAGAAATAGAAGGAAAAGAGGGAAGAGGGTCTTTTAGCTAATTTGCAGTTTGTTGCTGTGCTTTACCTGTTGCAAAGCTGGATGATAAGCACAATCTCAGTGCACAGAACAATTCCACCATCTATTTCAATCACATCCCGGTCTCTGCAGCCCCTCCAGTTCCTCTCAAGAAGGGTAAAAGGGATTTTCAGAGCTCAAGATGAGGTAAAAGATTTCCTCTCAGACACAGGAGAAAATAAAGCATTGATTAGCATTGAAATCTTGTAGGTCTTCCAGGAAAAAAAAAAAAAAAAAAAAAAAAAAAAAGCATTTTCTAAGCATAATGCTTAAAAAATTATATTTTACCTCCTGCAGATCTTGTTCAGAGATATAGGCATGCTAAACACTTATTACTATTTGTGCAAAAAATCCAGGGGGAAACTTCTCAATCCTAGATTACATTCAACAGTCCATGCATAAACCCTGACACACTGCTCAGGGGGAATCAGTCTTAGGCAAGAACTAAAGACAGGTCAGCTTCATCACCCTGGGGAGATGCTTCTTTGTCAGCATCAGCTACTGAAGAAGCCCAGAGACGACAGCCATCCAATATTTAAACTGGATGTTGGGGTAGATGCATCCTACCAGAGGAGTTTCCTAACCCCATTAACCTGGTCCATTAATCAGGAACGTTTTTGTGGAAAATTTCAGGATTCTATACAACATAAAAGGTCACTCAAGGTCCTGGTACGGACTTGGTTGAAGCGACAAAATCCCCTCACAAAACCAACTGAACAGTCCTAATTTTAAATATTCCATTACGTCACATCCATTCCTAGCCTACATTTCATGTGGGATTTCTTGATGATTTGGTTTTGTAGAAGTCTAGTATAAAAAACTTCATACATAGGGTTTGAACAGTTCAATCAGGTGGATTCAGTGGCCTTAGCCATAAAGAAAAGCAACGCTCTGCAGAAGAACTGGTCTGCATGAAGTTTCTTCCAGCACAGCTGCTATGCTGTCAAATGTGGTTATCAAGGGACACACAACTCCTTCTTTACCTCCAAATCCTGACCTTTGTCCTAACTGTGCTCTCTTTTCCAAAAGAATGATGTGCTCTGTTGTCTGTCTGCATTTAACAAGACATGCTAATCAAATTATCACTGAAGTTTTCTAGAAAGAACCAGAAACTGCCATAATTTGTGTGCCTTTTTTATTTTGTATCTCAAATTTACTTTCATACTAAAAATACTGATTGGTTTTGCTCCCATCTGATGACAGGCATAGCAATATAAATGCTGTTTGTGCTACTATTCTGTTTTCTCAGCAGTCAGAATAGACACATCTCCTTCAGCTGCTGTCAGATATTCTATGGAACCTATTTCAACATGGGCTTCTTTGGGCATCCTGTTGAGTCTGAGTAAAAAAAGAAAGACACAGAATATTCGGTGTTGAATCTAAAATATCTAAAATTTAACCCTTCCCATGGGTGCCAGGTGACATTCACCCTGGCAGGTATGAGCCAGCAGTTTCACCAGGTGAGGCAGAAGCACAGCACTGACTAATTCAGCAGCTAGAGATGCCTTTGAGGAAGGATTACTTCATTCCCCTCCTCCACATTCATTCCCACTTGGAATGATGATGTAGAAGCTACACTATTCATAAAAGACAATAGCCAAATGAAGTACCAATACACAGCACAGGAAAAACAGGGAGGCAGAGGGACATCTCCCTGTTTTTCCACAGCTTTGCCTCCTGATGAAGAACATCTACAACAGAGCAAAACATGGGAAAAAACACAGTCAAAATGAGCCAAACAAAAAAAAGCCCCACTAATTTAATAGAAAATTAAGAAAATCCCCACAGAGCAGCTCACATTAGAGAAGAGGCATTTTAGGGCACCTCAGAAATAGAGAGAAATGGTTCTTAAAGCCCACAAAGTTTCTTTTCCTCTCTCCCCCACACCTAATATCTTTCAGTAGCACATGCTGTAAACAGATGAGGCTCAGAATACAACAAAACAATTGTGTGAAAGAACAACTTTGTTCTTTTGCTTTATAAAAAATAAAAGGCAGAGGGGGAGGGTTAGAAGCAGATTCAGAGATGGGAAAGCAAAGAGAATTTGGTCCCAGCAAGCCCTCCTGGATCACATTTTTGCTGCAATGAAAACCATCTCCTTGTTCCTCCACAGCAGAGACACCCAGGCTGGACCTTCTGTTCCCCTGCACCTGGGATGGCAACAGGAATATTCCCATTAATGCACAGCTGGAGAAGGCACTTAAAACCTCAAGAGCGGTGATACACCATGGGTGTGGAACTCACAGAAGCACCCACAAACCTGCTAAACCTCCCCAGGATAAATGATCTCAGCAGCTAACCTAAAACACCAGACATTAAAGCCCGTGCACTGACAAGTAGTTGGTGAAAGAACTACTCCAAGAGCTCAGAGACATGAATTTGTAACAGTCCTGACAGAAGGTAAAACCACAGCTCCAGCAACAAAATGAATTCTTTGATCATAGGAAAAAGATACCCAGGGAACAGCACAGCCCACTGAAACACAAATGCTTAAAAGAAAAACTGATCACCTAAGCCACAGAGTTCATGGCAAAAGTATAAGTAGGAAGAAATGGAGGAAAAGGTCACCCTGTCTGTGACTTGAACATTTAAACAGAAAAGCAATCAGTAACAAATTATGGCACTCAAATTCATAAAACCTATTAAATCACTTCTCTGTAGTCTAAAGTACTGACAGGGGTGATTCCTTATTAATTGAAAGGCCATCCTCAACTCAAAGACAGCAATGAAAAATTTTGATACACAAGGCTTTTTCCAAATCTTATGTAAATTTATATTGTACCCATCCACTTCCACAAATCCACAAAGGTCAAAAAACCGAGCAACACAATCCTTTGGCCACTGAGGGAGCAACTTAAAAATAAACCAGTAAAAGCAGATAAGCAAGAGATCCTCTTCCTAATGAGTACAACATAAAATAGCTTCATTCATAAATTGCCTTCATTTTAAAGAGAATCCTGAAGATGCATCTTGGGTATGCAACATGAGACTAAAATTCCACTCAATTTCTGTACCATTAAATACAACTGAGGGATTTGATGAGGCTCAGGAAATATATCATATATAGCACTGAAGGGATCCAGCAGTAAAAGAGGAGGATTCAACCTCCTGGCACTTCTCAGAGGCGAGCCACTCAATCATTCTCAGCACCAGCAGTGCCCCAAACTATGTGTGCCCACAGCAGAATCCCGCTGTTGACATCTACACTTGTGTACGTGCCCTGCAATTACTTACTTTATATGAATATAAACAAAACGTGGGATTCAGTGTGGGCACAAACAGTATTTATAGAAATTAAGGTTACGTTTAGAAATCCTGGTCTACAATTACCTCATTCTCGTGTCCTACACTGAGACCACATTCACATGTGCAGTGCAGAAACCTGTTCCCAAACTCATCCAGAATTAAATCAAATTGCTACATTACCAAATGCCAGCTCAAAGGTTTCATATTTTTTGAATTTAAGGCTAAGCTAAAATGAAAACAAGAGGCAGGTGAGTATTCCCCACACAGAGCTGTATTTACTGCTCAGATGCTCAGTATATACTTGGGGAACACCCTTCCTACCTTTTAAAATGATAGAAATAAAACAGGATATGTGGCCAAGATGTTCAGAACACCTCCTAGGGGAAAATAAAAACACAAACACAAATACTATTTCATTGATTCACCTGAGAATTGGAACTTACTTCATTTCCAGACACCCACATTGAAACCATGAATCACCACATCTCCTGGCTGGAAGCCAGTGCTGCAGCTCCTGTTTCCATGACAATCCTGATGCCTCCCAGCTCCAGAGTCTTTGTATCAAGGTATTCATTCAAAAATAAACAAGGGGGGCCTCCCAGCCAAGTGATGACTCAAGAAAATGCTTTAAAATGCTCATACAAGATTCAAAACTTGCAGAAAACACAGTTAGGAGACAGCAAATCCATCACAGGAGCTATTTCTGCAACAGGACATGGCTGAACTTCCTGAATATCTCTGTCTGCATCAAAACTTTCCCTGTGTAGGCTTCCCCTCTTCTCAAGGCAGCTAATGCAGAGAAAAGGTCATTTTGCATCTCTTTTTATTATTGTTTTTGCTTGGACATCTGTTTGCTTCTCTCTGAAAGGATACATTGTTATCCACATGCATCCTGACCCAGCTACTAATCTTCAGTTCAGCTTAAACTGTTCCCAATTTGAAATCCTTGGCATTATAGGAAGAAATGGGACAAACTCCTACTCACTCTTATGAAAGGTTTAATAAAACAATATGCCTATTCTGGTCTTCTGACTGGTTCTTCCTGGATTTTACAAAAACAAAACAAGCTTAATGCACAGATGAAATATATAGTGATGGTATGGCTTTCTGCAGTAAAATCAGAGTGATGTTTCAAACCTCAGGCATGATATATGAAATCATTCCCATGAGGAAACACAAAATTCTGTCTTTTCAGAGAGAATTTACCTGCTGTCAAAGAGCTCATCAGTTGAATGAGAGGTTTCTGCAAAGTGCAGCAATTTTAAATCAAACACAGTGACTCCAGATGAATCTCCTTCAAAATATAACTTTCACTTCTTCCAACTGGTGAGGACATGAGGAATTCAGCAGCACTCTCAAAAGGAGATACGTTTTGGAAGGTTTACATTCTGTATTCAAGTTATGCTGATCATGCACTAATGCAGAGATGCTCCCTTTAATGACAAGTCTTCAGGCTCATCCAGGCAACCTGGGCAAGTTTTCCAGAACAACGGCAGAAACAGCATCTCAAAAAACACAGTGGCAGAAGGAAAACCAGATCTGCTGGGAGTACAGCGTGGTGACAGGCACACAGCCCACACACAAGCCTGTGGAAACAGTCAATGGGAACAACAAAAATGAACTAAAGCTGACAATTCCCACTGTAGTCCCTATCTCCACACTACATGGGAGCACCACAGCCTTTTAAATGCACCTACCCCAGGCCAGGAAACTCTGTATTATTATCCCTGCTGTACACAGTCAGAGAAGTGCAGTTTGTCTGGGTAACAGAGCAAACTTCGGTAAGTGAATAAAGCAACTTCAAAATTAAGGTCTCTCAACTGGAGTGCAGAGGCCACTCTCCCAGTCCGAGTGTCTCTGTGGCAGCACAGACTGTGGTAATTAAAAATATTTGAATGTCCTCCAGCGTGTCTTTAACACACCACTGAGCAAATGGATCCAAATTACCTGGTAGGGAGTCACTGGAAAGGCAAGCACTGCACTCAACCCCTCTCCACAGGAACTCAGGAGCCTGGGAATGGCAGGAGCAGGGACACCTCACTGTGGAATCCACCGCTCGGCTGGGCTACATTCACTTTGCCTCAAGCCCTTGAAATTAATTTCCATTATGGCAATAAACACCACTAAGCTGACATAAGTTGTTTATTTGCAATGTAATTGTCTTCAGAGAGTTGCAGTGTCATTCCTCCTCATTATAAAGGGCCCTGCAGTTGTCTCCCTGCAAATCAGCGTAGCCCATGGTTTCACACCAATCCCCATGGATTCCCCTCCCCTAATTATTAATAGAAGTTAATATCTTCACCTCAAACAATCTGCTCTTCTCCCTGGGAAAGGCACTTCTGTTGCAAGTCCGTTTTTGCATTATGGCCTCGGTGTTGCAGCAGAAACACATCTGGCCCTCATTAGAAGCATAATAAGGTACTGCTGAATGTGTTCTCACAAAAAGATGCATAAAATTCACACTAAATAATGAAATCACCCTTTCAAAAAGAGGCTAGGTTGTTCAGTCACTCCAAAAACCTGCCCTAAAAACATTAAAAAGCTTCCTGTAGCATTCTGGAGTGCAGAACTTCACCTGAACACCCCCATGCCACTGCCCCACAAGAAAGCCGTGCTTGTAAGAAACCAACAATTAGCACTGGTCTCATTCTTTTCTTCTTTTAAGCTTTGGGGTTTTTTGGGGGTTTTTTTTAAAGCTTCGGAGCCCGAAAATTGCTTTGGCTAGTAACTCCGTCCTATCAAAAATAAAGAGTTGATAACATCAGAGACAACCCTTAAGGTTTGGTAACTGAGGGTACCAGATCCACATGAGTACATGTGCTACTAGAAAAGCCTAATAATCCCAACAATTTCAGTAGATCTGCTAGATTTAAAGATTAATGCTTTATATAATTCAATATATGCGCTTTTAGAATTTCAGCAATGGCTTCTCACAGCTAAAATTACATGGGGGAAAGGGCAAAGCAGTTACCATCATAATCTTACAAACTTCATGTCTTATGACTAGCAAGAACTAGGAACATATTAGTTGGCTGGTCAAACCTTTTGGGATTTGCAGGGCTGAGGTGGAATTTTGCATTTTTCATCTTTGTATCTTTCTTCTTTTAATGATATGTTCTAAGCATTCAAGAAGTAAGAGAAGTTTTGTGTCTTGTATCTTTGTCTTTGATGGCACTTGGAGATGTTTAATAACTGTAGAATCCTATCTTTAATTGCCAAAAGGGATGTCAAACCTTGAGGGAACCTCTAAGCCCCCTTTCACCACACAAATATGTTATACAGAAACCACATCCACTTGAGTGTCACAATCTGCAGACCTGGAAAACATATGGAATAAAGATAAAAAACATTCTGACTGGTAACGAAATACTCCTGAGAGTTTACAAAGCCCAATGGAGCACTGAAAAGTGCAGGGAGAATGAGTTTCTGGAGACAAACACTTTCTCTTTAGTAGGGAATTTGAAACATGTTCAGACAGACGGGTTTTGCTGTGTCTCATCCTGCCTAGCTTTTTAAGGCCTTCCTGGTGTGCTGCTAAACTTGCATACTAAGGAATTGCCAGGTAAAAAGGAATTTTTTTTGTGTCTGTGAGCAATGCTGACAGTACACTGCTCAAAAAGGGGATTCTGTAATTTGCCCCACATAGCATTAAAGGTCAAGGATGGCAAGGAGCCAAAAATAGCTGTTTCCTTTCCACAGAAAACAAATTTACTGAGCTGTCCACCCACATTTCAGGCAGCTGGGGAAGATTCAGAATATGGAAATACAGGCTAAAGAGGGTATTCCTGCAACAGCTGAACATGAGTACTACAGCAGATCCAGGCAGAAGAAGAGCAAAGGCTGAAGGTTTCTCTCAGTCAGAAGACCTTTTAATTTACTATGAAAATTAACAACATTCAGAACAACTTCTTCAGTGCAGTCCCTTCACTCTAATCAGGAAAACACACAATCCAAAACCAACAAACTCAAGCAAACACCCAAATCCTGAAGGGTCAGAATCTGAACTTCTAAATAGCCAGATGAAAAAGAAAAAACCAAAACCCCCAACCAATTAAAAGCAAACAAACAAACAAAAAAACCCAGCCTTTTGTTTTGTGGGATTTTTTTTTGAGTAGTTAGTCAGAACTGAGAAAATTCTGTGCAAATAGCTGTAAAGGAGGAAATTAACGTTTTCTGGTTTAATTTATTACCAACATTATAATGACACCAGCAGGATTCTTGCTAGAAAATGAGAGTAACATCACAGAGAGCATTCTGCAAGTCAGGCATCCCTGCTCAGTATTTCAAACTCTTGACTCATTTTTTGTTTGACACAGGAAAGGCTTCCCTGAGCAGCCTTTATTTCCCAATGACTTCAAATGATTACAGTTTCTCTCCTCTATGCTTTTGCTTTTCCATGTCCAGACTGGAGACAGCTCCCTTATTATCTCACAGCAGCTCAATAATTACAGAATCCTGACTTCACCAAATAAAACATGTTGTAAGTAACTGTGTGAATTTCCTGTAGCACTTAAACTCTCTCAATACATGGTTTTGCCACTCTTCTCTCTTTTGTCCAAGAGAGCAGCACAAATTCAGCACTTCCCACATCCACACACACCAGGGCTGAGGAGTCAAAGGCTGTAATAATTCATTTCTAAATCCCTATCTGCGGTTTGGTTTGGTGTAAATTATTTCCAAAGCCATAATCCCAACTCTTCAGAAATAATTTTGCTTTTCAGTTATCTGGGAAGAAAGCCAACCTTAGCAGCTAATGATGCCAAGAGAAGGGACAACTTTGTCAGAGGCAAGAAAATTTACCTTCAGTTTACCATCACCTCTAACAAGGTGTTTCTTGCTCAAATCAGAGATTCAGCACTGTGCTGGTCTATGAAGCACAAAATAATTTTTAAAAAGTGTCTAGGGATGAAACAGACTTCTTACGAGTGGTGTTGAGAAAGGAAATAGTGAGCCAGGAATAATCTGAGGTGTTACTATTAATCCATTTGCACAGCAGCACTGTTTGAAATACATTATTTAATGGGACTTCCCTTCAAACAATGACAAAAATTATTTCCAAGACTAACAAAGTTGATGCAGGTAAGATGATTGGTCTCCCTCCTCAGCTGAGGCAGGACTTACAGGGGAGCCTTTCAGCTTTATCCTTCAGGGTACATCTCAAACCTCGGAATCTCGCAAAATAAGGCTATTCCACGAGCAGAATTAGGCTGCAAAGGACCCAGGAGTATTTCCCTCCCACATTCTATTGCAAGGCCTGTCCTGAAACAGAGAACAACAGTCCTTTATAGACTTGCTTCATCTCTCCCCAGAGGGGTTGATAATCAAGCAGGGCAGGTAAGGCCCCACAAAGCCTCTCACTCCATCAAAGCAAACTTGTTTCCCAAAAGATGGCAGGGAGACACTCCCTGCCCAGGAGGGACAGAGGACTCATTTTAACAAGCTCACAGAACACAGCAAAGGCACAAATTTCATCTCCCAGTATTTACAATTCTACTTGGCATTGGAAAACATATAAAAACTGGGTTTTCACTGTTTTTAATTCTTTTCCCACTCTGTTTCAATCACCATCTATTTCAACTCTCGCAAAGCAACCTCAGGTATTTTTCTGCCTGCAATTGGGAACATCAGAAATACCAAAACACAAAGCAACCCAGAAAAGCCCTTAACCAGATCTGACAAGAGTCAAGACACATTGTTCAATCCCCCTTAAGTAATGAAGTCAAAATCTGAAAAGAGACAATACAGATTGAAGTTTTTAAAGTGCCAACAGCATCTCCAAAAGGAGTACACAAAGGGTTCACAAAGATGCTTTCTTCCCTACAATCTGTGTCTGCAGTGAACATGGCATTTTTGTACCTCCTGTAGCTTGTCACCTTCTCCTCTAGCACTTCAGTTTTCAAGAGGGAAGCATCACCCATAGTATCAGTGATTTCCCCTACAGGTTTATTTTTAATGCCTTGGTCTGGCCAAAACACTCTTCACATAAGATCCTTCATCCATCTCTAACTTTTCTTGCTAAAAATCTTCCAGAAGTGTTCCTGTCTCTCCACTAAAATAAAAAATAAGCCTCTTGTCACTCCTCTACCCCTTTCCAACAGCCTTCTAAACGTCCTCCACTGATTTTCCCTGCAAGCTTTCCCTTGCTCTGGGCAAAGCCCTCCCTCTTCCTCTCCTCTCATGGCCAATATTCCTTCCCTCCAGGCTTTTGAAAATCCCATATTGCTAAAAACTTCACAGCTGTGCAATTTGCACTGTCTGGCACTATTTACTGACAGTAAATAACCCGATTACTAACTCCTGGAACCATTTCTATTACATGTCATTCACAATGCTAAAGCTCGGGGTGAAGTTTCTGCAGAGAAGATTCCATGCTCCGGACCTTTTTCTTTAGCACAATCACTCCCACGGGAGCAGCAATTATAATGCCCACTTGATGTTTCACCAGGAACTTGAGGTGACAAGTACTCTCCCCAAGAGTTCAAAGTCAACCCTGTCTCAGGATAACAGAAGTCATGCCAGAATAGATGTGGGGGAAAATATCCCACCACCCAACCAAAGTTTGTGAGTTTAAAAAGTAAGGGTCAGAACCAGCCAGAAGCAGAATTGGGCTCATGACATTTATCAAGTTCAAAGTATCACCTAAAGCCAGGCATGGAACAAGACGACTTTCTGCAGTCATTCCAATAAAACCTTCCCTTCCCAACGAAATCCTGATTAATGACTGAGACTGCTACTCCAGCCAAGCTTTGAAGTGTGTGTGAGAGGTGCTTTCTACTATTGAAGATTAAAAGAAAAAAGCAGAGCTAAAACTATTTATCCTCTAAAGGAGGGCTAACCCCCTTATATTTGCAGCCTAGCAAGAGAAAACATGAAAAGGCACCTCTTACAGCCCAAATCTGAGAAGGGCAGCGGACAGAAATGGCTCACTGCCTTTTCTCAGCCATGTCCAGAGGCAAGAACGTGTGGTGGTGCAGTCATTGAGGACTTAAGCAACACCCAGGAAAGCAAATTTCACCTTTAAGAGCTACACAAATGAGCTGATTCAAGGTGGGGGGAAAAGAAGTCTGAATCATCTGCAAACGACACAGTCTAATTTACTGCTCCCTAAAGTTCCAGTCTGTTACTCTTCCTGCTCTAAATATAATCGCCAAAATCTCATTTCAATAATTTGTAAATACATGTGGGAGCCCCTCCCCATCTGCGGGTTAATTGGTGACTCATTTCACAGCATTGCTGAAGGATTTGTGCTCTTCCCTTCTTTCTCCTGCTAAATTCATCACTCCATTCTGCTGTGCCACTAAGCTTTTCCACACCAGCACCGGCTCATCTGTTGCCATAGCAGCCACGAGAAACAGAATGCAACGTTAACAAAATATTATTCACCCTCTCCCCCCCCGTAATTTATTTATATGCAAGTAACCCACTGAGAGTTGACAATAGCAATGACTTGTCATTCACTCTACAGCAAAAGGGGTTTTTTTACTTTTGTTTTACCACACATGTGCTACCAAAAATAATTAAAATTCCTCTGAAGGAGAAAAAAAAAACAACCAGAACTGCTTAGGATTAAGGAAATGCAGTAGCAGATCTGTATAGGATGCTGATTTGGAATTAGAGCTTGGAAGCAAGAAGCTTAACACACACACTGCTTGAATATCCCTCTCCAGAAAGCTTTTCACTATTTCAACAGCACCATTAGAACCAGTGAGAGGCTAAACTGTGGAAAAAACCTAATTCCAAGTATTTATATCTAACTAAAAGCCTATGGGAAAAGGAAAGCAAGCTAACTAGAGAAAGCCATAAAGCCTTTTGAAAGGTACCTGTTCCTGATGTGCTGGTTAACTGCACAAATTGAATTCAGCTGTTCAGTTATTAATTCCTGTAAGAACTGCTTGGGTAAAAGGAGCTGTTTACAGACCATGAGAGACAAACAGTTAAAGTGAATTATATCCTGGTTCAGGTGCCTCTGGGGTCTCAGAAAACAGCTAGACTGGATGGCAGGATCCACCATTCCAGACCAAAGCCCTCTGGCCACATCCAGGGAAAAATCCTGAGCTAAATACAGAACCCGGAACAGAGTTCTGGTCAAAACATTCCAGGCAACTTCCGATTCATTGCCTCAGCTCCTAGAAGATATGGTATCTCACACACATCTCTAAAACATCTGCAGTCTATGCTAAAGCTTGGAATTTAATGCCAAAATGAGAAATCCCAGTATTTTCAAGGCATAATGGCCACCTCAGCTGAAAGATCTTATGCTGCCTTTAAGTGGTTTTAAAACTTGATAAATTAAACAAATTGTAAATTAACCAACACTATAGAAGTAAGAGTGGGACATTAAGAGAAATCAAAGCAGAACACTAAACAATGCTTTAGGTAAATGTATGCACAGCGTGTGGTTTGTGGTTCTTCATGGATTACTATAAACATATACACACAGTCCCACATTATTGTGATGCAGTTTTTCCAAAGACAACAGGGACTAGAGGCACACCTGGTTTCAGCTCCACTAAAAATCCATGAAGATTCATCAGTTTAAGCCAACTGGCCTGTGAAACTCATTAGTTTGGTCTTCTTTTTAGAATGGGAGTAGGAACAGTCCTTCATTAAATATTAATCAAGTTTGCATTAAATAACAACTCAGAAATGCCTGGTGCCTCCTCAGGAGGACATGGTGCCTCCAGGGCAGTGCTGGGAGGCACCAACTCGAAATGGTATCACTGCAAAGCATCTCTTCCTTTGGGTGTCCTTCTGCTCTGCAGATATCCAATGTAAATCAAGGAAAATGAGACAGCACCATGCTCAGCTAAATTCCATCTCATCCTCCATCCCTACTCGCCATCAAAGACATTACAATTTAAATGTAAGGGGCAAGTCAGCAATATTGGCTCTACCAACCTCTGTACCCCAACCTCCACCCCAAATTTCTCATTATCTGTTAGTCTATTTACTTTTCCAGCTATCCAGTACAAGGTGGTCACTTACAGGAATCTGATTCCAGGGAGGGCAATGGATTGAAACCTCACTACAGAGAACCTCTACAGTAGAGACGGGAATATTCCACTTCCTGCTCCACACTAGTGCCATAACTGCAAAGTTTTATGTATTTTTTGTACGTACTCTGCGAAAAGAACAAAATAAGATATGGCCAAACAGTCAGAATTTAAAATATTAGGAAATAAACAATTTAAAAATAAATTTGACAAAAAGATTTTGGAAAAAAGACTAGTTATATGTGACTTCTGCAGCTTAACCAACACAGCTTGTCATTGTTGTTGTTAAAATCATCTCAAAACTGGAAGCTGCAGCAGCCTGTTAAGCAGCATTCAAACAATTTAAAGCAGTTTTACAACTAAGTAGTTCTTCCTTGAGTTTCTTTATAGAGAGAATATATGTACCTTACATATATATGAAAGAGCAGTATTTAAACTAAAGAACAAGGAGCTGAGAACTAGAACATCAACTGTCTTATGCTGGAGAGCAATTCTCTAGAAACCTGTCTTTGGCAAAATCTCACCAAGCCAGGTGTAAGTAATTGAGTGCTTGACTTCAGTTAGATATTTGTGTTTTAGATAAAAAATAATCCCAAAATGAATTACACCTGGACAGCTCTTGGCAGACAATGCCTCAAAACAAGGATGATGCTGCAAAGTTGAATACATTTTAAATATCAGTCTGGGAATAAAGAGAACACTCATTTGCCAGCCCAGAAATTCAATTTTTAGCTTGGAAAATTCCTATACTTTACTTATAGTTCCCTTTGGAACATTCTGTAGTTATTAGTCTCCCCATTATTTGATTCTAAGTATCAAATATACAACATATGAATTAAAAATACTCCCCAAAGAAAATGGGATTTTACATTGCATGTCATCTGACTAACCAATTTCCTAAACAGCTCAATTAGAGAAAAGCCTTTGAAATGCCAGATGAATTTGGGATGATTAGATTGCCAATAATCAATGCTTTCATATGTGCTGGAGCTTTTAAAACCCAAAGTGTGCTGTGCAGAATCATAAAAGATGAGCTGCTGGAGGTTCATGTTTAAAGTAATGCAGAGAAACATTTGATTCCGTGGCCTCCAGGCCCCATTTTCCAAGACACACTTGGTTTTATGAGCAGCTTGGATCCTATGCTGAGCATTTCTAACTCCATCAATTGCAGGAACAGATTCCACACACACAGAGGGAGGAAAAGGCATGTGGGAACCCTCATTTGTAGCTGGAGATCAGAAAGGGAGGACAAATTTCATACAATAAACAAAAATGTTTGCAAGCCCCAGAATAAACAATTATTCGCAGCTGGAATAAGCATCCGATCCAAGACGCAATCCCACCTTTGCCCAAAAGTCAGAGTTTATTTTGACGTCACCAACAGCAGCTGGAGGAAGGCCAGGAAAGAAAGGAAATGTACTGATTTGCTTTTCCCAAGTAATAATTCAAAATTCTTTTCTTTGAGTTCTGTGTGCCCAGTGCTTCTCTGTGGTCTTTGAATATAAGTGCTCCTAAAACTTTCAGTGGAAGCAGAAAGCAATGATAAATTTCATTTCTCATAACAATAATGAGAATTCTCCCCTCAGTCTATATCCTTGTTCTATGTTTTCTGTAATTGAGGACAACCCTTTGCATTATAAACTGCTATCACTGTTTTGCTCTAACATCCATGGAAAACAAATCATAACTACAACATGCTAAATGGAGACAGGTCTCCAAAGTTATTAATTAAAAAAGTTCATCTTTCTAAAGAATTTGCTGCAAGGCATAAATTATTCTACTTTCAAAGGAGACTTTTAATGGCATGATTTATTCAATGTGACTATAGGGTGAAAAATTCTGAGTCACCAAAAACACTGAAACAAAGTGGACTATTAAAAGCTCCTTCCAATACACACAAACACACATTTAACTAATTTAATAATCTAATAATCTCAGTAAAACCTAAAGACACACTCCAGGATGCAGCGCTAAGGAAGAGTGAGTACAATATTCTGGCTCTAATACCCATTTCCATTTGTGCTTGCCAAATTCACAGGGCCAATTCCAAACAGCAATACACATAAAGTAGGCTGTTCTCAAAGGAATTCAAAGAGACAAGCATGCTCTTTTGCAATTCAATAACCCACTTTTTCTCACACTCAAGTGGAGACCTCCTCTTAAATACACAAGTCCCTGACGAGAAGGTGCAGCCAAAATCCAGCATTTGTCAGACAAAATAATCTATATTTAAAGAGGCAAGACAAGATAAGCTTCAAAATTTTGTTCTAATAAAAGCAAAAGGAAGGTGCAAAAATGGAACTAGTGTTGTGGCCTGGACTCAAACAGATTCTCACCATCTCTTGATGAGTAGAGGAAGGTCAGCACGGTGGAGTCACACAAACTTGGCAGGTTTCTGACCTAAACTCTCCCTTATCACTTGAACTATGAACGTTCTGAAATGTCTTCCTGCTCAGATTGGACCCAAACCACTTTTTTCCTCCTATGTCATCTTGGTGAAGTCACTTCTACATAGTTCAACTACAGAAGTGGGGAAGAACTATGAAGTTTCATATCCAGAAAAAAAAAAAAAATAAAAATCTAAATTTTAAAAGGTAAAAAAGAGGAATAACCAAGCATGGGGAAAATATCCTTTTACTCCCAAAAATGCAGAACAATGGTAGAATTGACAAAATGCAAGAATATCCTGGTTTACATCCCATTTCAGCTCAGCATATGCTTCAAGTTAAATCCATGCACTCCCTTGAACCCATGGGGCTGTGCTGATAGTTCAGCAGTGTTGGAGCACCGGCCTAAATCAAGTGCATCTGCAACCTCAATGAGTAGTGAGAAGAAAGCAAATTGTTGCTGAAATGTTTGGCTTTCTGCACCTACAGAAGTGTGAAGGCTTGTAAAGGGAGCTGAGCAAAACACACTAACTTGAAAGCTTTCCTTTTTCCATGAAGTAGCTCATTGTAGCTCATCCCCAGAGCTGGAAAGGGCTGAGCCCGGAGCACAGGCTGGGCTGGCCAGATTCTCTTCTACTGCAGTTAACCATGCAAAAGTTTTTTAAAAATGCATTTTTAAAAACAAGATGGGCAAATTATTTAACTTGGACACCAACTGGTTTACTAGAAAAGAAAAGAAACTGGAACAAACTATAAAAAAAGTCTTTAAATAAAACCATGTGAGGAAGATACATCCCTAAAGTCCTGTTGGTTCTGAATGCAAAATGTCAATGATACTGATTTTTTTTTTCTGAAATGCTGTGAAAAACATTGTTTCCCATCCCCTCCACACATTTTAAAAGTTTCAAATGTATGAATTATGTGAAAGAGCTCAGTTAAAGGATTCAAAATGCTCATTAATGGAGGCTGCAACTAATCTGTCACAAAATGCAAGTGAATCACCAAGAGCTCTACAATAGGAAAAACAAGTTGTTTTCGGGTGTGGTTCACGTTGGCTCAAACATCCCCAAAGCCAAAAAATTACTCCTTCAGACATTGAATTAAAAATCAATCATCCTTCTTTGACTTGGGTTCACAACCCTAAATAATATTCTACAACACATCCTCCTGGTACTTGCACAGGAGCCATGAAAACAATGACTGAAACTGTCACTAGTGACACCTGCCTGATCCTTCTCTCTTTGTTTAAAGCTGACAAGATCTTAGTTTGGAAATTTCAGCTATACATGAAGGCATTGTGCTGTCTGAGGCCACAAGTTTCCTTACAGCTCCTTGAAGCTTCCAAGAGAGTAGCAAGAAGGGAAAAAACCACCAAAGCACCACAATAAAATCAGTCAGAGGCACAGAAGATTAATTAGTTTGTTTCTAAAACTACCTTGAGCCAGGGATTTTTTTCCACTATCATTTCAAGCTGTGTCATGTTCCACTAAGTTCTGCAAATGTCACATCACAAGCTATATAATGAATGGTTTCTTCTCAAAGGAAAATAAAGACATTTAAAAGCAGTGTGAAAATAATTAGTAAGGCCAAGATTGTGGCTTCAATCCCTGCATGGACCATTCACTTAAGAGTTTGACTTCATGAATCCACTGGTTCTGAATTCTTCCAATTCAGAATATTCTGTGATTCTTTGAAAAGTGGTGCTTTAAAAAGTCTAGAAAAAACCAACTAATTATCATCAATACCCATGAAAAGTAAAAATATCCTTTTAAAAATGATCTCCAAAAAGCGGATAACTATGAAACCCCCTGGGGGAGATTAAATAGATAAATAAATTGATAAACAACACTATTTGCAGCATCTTGCTTACCATACCAAAGATATTTTTTTTGTCCTAACAAATCTCCATTTACACTTGGAAGTGTTTTTGTCCAAAACTTCAGGGACTGGAATTCCCTCTAAAAGTTTTCCCACGCTGACCTCAACTCTAGTACTTGGGAGACCTTGGAACCACTACACTGTTGAGTGTTGTTTTTACCAGATGCTGCTGCTCCTTCCTAAATGCTGAACAATTTCAAAGCCATTTGAAGTCAGCAGGAGCACAACTGCAGGAAAGACACACAGAAATTAAAGTTAATACTGAGTTCAATGCTGCTGCTGCTGCTGGCCCGACATGTCAGGAGTAGCTGGGAATTAATTCCTGGACTTCTCAACATGGTCTGGGGTATTGCTAACCCAGAGAGCTCTGGCAGATTGGGTTAAGGAGTGACAACGTGCCAGCCTGGGGGACAGCAAGAGCCGGTGAGAACATTGATAATCTCTCACTGCAGCTGAAATAACTTGATGGCTCATGGCTTAATACTAGAACCGAACACTGGGGGAGTACCAAATCACTGGGGAAAGAGTTAAAATTATGTTAAGTAACAAACTGAAATTTTCTTTTCTTTGTAAAAACAAAAAAAAACTGCAACAAACCACAAATACTAGTCACGTAATACGGATTCTAAAAATAAGTCTACCCAGAGTTAAAGAAAAAACAAAAAAAAACCCCACAGATGCAGAAGAAATGAGACAGATGGTGACTCTTACAGAGGAAAACATTCATGCTGAACAAACATAAATATGTTTTTTGGTCAATAACATTTAAACTGTCAGAAACAGCACAGTTAAGAATTAGTTACTTAAAGATTCAAACCCCTCCACTGTCCCTACAATTCTGTAATTCAGAAATATTGTTGAAAACACTCAGATGATAGATACCCTCAACAGGTAAATCATATTTAAAGGCCACTCACCTTGAGAAGTGTCTGCTCAGCAATTCTTTAACATATTTCGTATTAAAAACAGTGATTTTACACCACAGAGGTGCTGTGTTTCAGACCAGGCTTAAACTGTGCAGGACATGTGCAGGATTGCTGCACCCAAAATACACATTCCCATTTCATCACCTATCAAAACACACTGCTCAGTTCTTTAAAGGACAGCAGCACAAATCCTCTCAAAGTTAACCAGAAGAGATTCAGAGATTTGCACAAGAAATTCTAAAAAAAGCAAAACCCAAACAGTTGCTTCAATTCTACACTGCAGATCTGCCCCTCAAAAGCTGGCAATATAAAAGCAGCAGCCCTGTATTTTTAATTAGCATAAAATAAAATTACTTCAATAAAAGCACTTCAAGAATCTGCAGTTGTAACTTGATTAAAAAACAAACCAGCCTCAGGCAAGTGATTTATTTGTTCAGAAGTTGATTTTGGAGCACGTTGTAGAAACACTTAACATGGGTCTCTATTGGTCAGTCTTGCTATAAATGAAGAAAGTTAGATGAAATCCAGTTTATCTTTTGGCTAAATGGGAAGTTATTAAGAAAATTTGTCCCATCAGTCATTTGTCTTTCCTGCTTCTCTTGCTTCAATGTAATATTTGGGGCTATTTAAAGAAACATTGAGTTTGAGGAGATGTCAAACCCTCATACATCAAAGGACGCACAAACATTACTGCTCTGTCAACATTTCCTCCAAAGGACGGATGTCAAGGCCGAGGAAAGGTTTATTAATGCCACTTCAGAGAGATCTACCCCCACTTCCAAAACATGGCCATTTAATCTCCTCTTTCTACACTAGGAAGAGGAAAAAAAAAAGCAACCTAAAAAGCCTATAATAACATGGCTAAATAAATAAATTATTTGAAATTAAAACTAACACAAAATTCATTTGACAACCCTTTTTTTTAAACCTTCAAAAAGGTTTCTTTTCAGAACCTTAGGAAAATGCTCAAATTCAGCCTTCAGGTTCTGCTGAAGCAAAGCAGCACATTCTGCAGTTTGACAAAGAAATATCTCGAGAGAAGTGAATGAGACATCTCTGCCACGCTTTAGTAACACACACAGAATCTGATAAATCCTGAAAAATGTAACAGCAATGAAGAAAAGACAGTGAAAGAGGTTCAGGGCTGCAGGATCCAACTGGGTTACAGCTGTGCCCCTGGCAGGCAGCAGTTGGTGCTCCAGTGGCAAACTCTAAGGAAGCACAACTGAAACTCAAGGAAATTTGGCTTTGTAAGAAAGTACCAACTGAAATCTAGTCTGGTGAACCTCAAACGTATTTCCTTCCTGCTGACACCTTAAACTGGCTTGTCCATTGGTTTGGAGGCAGGTGGAGCCTTGCTGGAATCCCCTCCTCATAGACATCCATTCCCTATAGAAAGCCTGAGGGTTTATGCCCTGGCACACCTCGACCACTTGTTTTAATGATCTCCCTGCTGCAGGGCAGAACTCCCAGCTGAGGGTCAGCAGGGTCCCAGTGACACCACAAAGAAGTCTGTTCAACACCAGCAACACTGAGATGGTGGCCCTTCTGGCCACTGGCAGGTGGCTGTTCCTGTGCTATCCCTCTTTTAAGAATGGCTGAGCTGTGAGCACAAGGTCTCTCCCTCTTGGAGTGTCAATTTCCACCTCCACTGAATTCCAAGATCCTGTAAAGTACATCTCCAGACAGGAAAAGGAGGAGACTACCAGACTGATGACACTGCAATATTCCTTCAGGCAGGGAACCGTTTGTTACCACAGTCAGCTGACTTTACTATGGCACCAGGTTTTTAATCACATAACTTTCAGTATGCAGGGTAATACACAGTCAAATTACCTCAAAATGCTGACAATTTTCCTGATTACCAACAAGAAGGTGTCATTTGGCAAACTTAGGATAGCACATAGCCCCACTGGGAGAGAAGGGGAACGTGTAAGGCATGTTGGTTTATGTCTCCATGAAGGCATGCATTTTTGTTTACATTTTAAGCTTATTTAAATGTATGGCCTCTGTAAGAAAAACCAGCCCTCGTTTAAACACTTTCACAAGGATGTTTTATCTAGTTAAGAAAGCCTCCAAAAGTTGTCTTCTGTATTTTAAGCATCAGACTAGGCACCTATGTTGCCTCCTCCTTATTGTGCAGTTTTGACATCCTTAATCTCTTGGGCATGTTATAAACACATTTTTGTTTGAAGATACAAATTTATAAATAACAAATCCACACAGATTTTTCTGTTTAGAATCTCTTAATCTTCATAAAGCTTCCAGTAAGTAGAGAATACTTTGCTCTGCTGTGTGAAAGAGCCTCACATCACGAAGAACTTAATAACCTAAGTAAAAACTCCTTTCCTTTACACGCTGCTTACCATTTTAATTGTAAATATTACAAATACCAACATTTAGCATCCTGGAATGAGATTCTCTATCCATATAGCTGGGATAGAGTGGAAATACAGTAAGTTGGTGGAGGCTGGAACTCCACTTCAAAATTTTCTACCACCTTAACATTTTTAAGCAGCAGCTGTAGTAGTCTATACAGGTTTATTGCTTAGAGCTTTGACCACCATTTCCTTATGACTCAGGGAAAAAAAGCAAAGAAAAAGGCAGAGTAGCATAGGCAAGGAATGGGGGAGGAGAAACATTTATTGCTTTCTCTCTACAGGAATGTTCACAAGCTGACTGATTGCTCAGAGGGAAGTGGGACAGATCCTGACACTGTTTTATGAGGATGTAGACCCACACTTCAATCAGAATGTTCCCAGTGAGACTGGAGGAGGTGAAAGTAGAATTGGAAAAGAGGAAACATTCTCAAAGTGTTTGTATACATTCCTAATTTCTCTTTCTGTGAAACTGCAGCCTCTGCTAGAGAAATGACACTAATATAAGACAGAGATAGAAACAAGCCCAGAAAACATAAGCCATTCTACATGTCCCTGTATATTTCAGGTCCTTTTTTCATGTCTCTTTTATGTAAATCTACGCTTGAGCATTTGTTTCACTTCTGTTCATGTTCTTAAGATTTGGAGTTCTGCATATAAAAGAGAAAAGCTTAAAGTATTTGTCAAAAAAAGCAATAATATAAAAGCAAATAAATAGCATATTCATTGCAATACCTACACAGGCCCAGCTGGAAGATCACAAACCCACCAGCAACATCCATGGTATCAAGAGTTGTGCCTGAAAAGGCCCAGAGCATTTTCCTCCCTTTGAAGCCTTTTTATTTCAACATCTCCCACCAGTGCAAAAAGGATTGATGTAGTCTTCCAGAAACGCCATCATCTCAAAGCTCCATTTGCCCAAGTTTTAAGGTAACAATTTTCTCCCCTGATATTTTTTCTTCTTCCCCTACAAACCATATTTTTAGCAAAAAAATGGTAACTCTTGACATCATTTCTTCAGCTTCACTAACAGTGTTTCAAAAGTTTGGTATTCCAGGGGAGAACTAGGATGACTTGGAATGAAGATGCTACATCAGGCTTTGTTAGCATTTTTTCTAGTCCAGTAGTTGGCCTGGCTTCCATTTCCCCGTCACAGGAAGGTCTGAGACAAGACACCTTGGAGGTTGCAAGTAAAAAGCTAAGAGAGATTTGCAAGTGCTTGATGCTACTGAAATCCTCAGCCCTTGAAACCCTAAAATCTATTTATAGAATAAAAAAAGGAAGAAAACAAACAGTCACAAACAGATGGGACAAGCAGAATAAAAGAAAAGTGTAAACTGACTTGGCCAGTGCAATACTGGAAGATGTCTACAAGTACTTAATAGAGTTAAATGTTTAAAAAAGAAAATCATTTCCCTGTAAGTTCAGACTCTGAGGTGGTAAATAGCACCGTATGCCACACCATATGTCAGTCAGCAAACAACCTTCACAAATCATCTCTCAAAAACCATTCTCTGAATCGTCCGGATTTCCCACACAAGCAGTGACACAAGAAAATCTGCACGCTGTCCATACATTAATCCTTTCAAACACCAGGCAAATAAAGGATTTCAGTGCTCAGAAGGTGTCAATCTCCTCCATAATAAAACAGTGCCACTGATATGAGCAGAGTTAAGACCACACTCACTGAACCACACACTACTCCCACTTGAAACAAAGACAACTTTTTTGCCACTGTCTTAAGCGACAAGAACAACCCAAGTTCTTTGGAGTGATTGATTTGCTGGACTTGCTGAGCTCAAGAACTGCTGAACCAACTGGAGAAAATCCAGGCACCGCTTCCCTGAGTTTTACAAGGCTTGTTGTATGGATTTGACCACATAAATTAGTCTAATTTAGAATATGCAGCTCTTGGGGAGAGAACAAGTCACCTGTGAATTTATTTCAGAAAATTAAATGTAACAGTGAGATCCTTCAAATTTTATCCATACACTGTCTAGCCCCTCATACAGCACTTTGTCTAGCAACGTGCTAATAAAACTTCAGGCAAAAATTAGAAGGCTTATAATTGAATACTTTAACTCATCTATACATGCCCATGAATTAACATGCCAAATACTTCCTTCATTTCTAGAAGTCCTTATTGCACAGGTAAACGATCAGAAACACTAATGAAGAATGAGATTTTTCTTTTCATTTTAAGAAGATACAAGTGTCACCATACTCCCAGAAGCTGAATCATGCCTTGCAGTGAGGGAAGAAAAGACCTTTTTCAGGAGATGCAGGAGCACTACACATGTATGCACGCAATTAGGGCCAGAAGTTAGTTCAAGGAGACATGAAAACCCCACAACAAACAACTCCTGGGTCTTACTGTCATCTCACTGAAACTGCTATTTGCATAAATAGCTTTAAAAACTTGCGAAAGGTAGGCAAGTTCAATAATTGCAGTCATTTTAGTCACCTAAAAAGCATTTCTGCAATGTGCGCTCCAGAAAGACAGCAGATCTCTGCCTGTCCCAAAGCATATGCCATGGGATTTCACTTACCAGTTACCAGACACAGCTGGCCCAGAACCACATGTTTGTTCAGCAATCAAAAACTTTCCTCATTGTCACAGTACCTGGGAAACTAAAATACAAATTCTTTTCCAACTTGTTTGTTGATGTTTAATGTATCCCTCTGAACACCTCTGAGAAGCCCCCAGAGATGAAGTAACAAAGTCAGAGAAGGAAGACCTAGAGAAGATTTTACACCTCATGCATTGTATGAGTCATGGGGCTGCAGTTCCCTAATGAGGATATATTCTGCCCCTGTTAAATCAAGATTTGCTGCGACTCTATGCATCAAAAATGTGGGAGAACAGAACACATAAACCCAACAGAATTAAACATGTGATTTGCAAAGTTTTGTTAAAAAAAATCTCAACAGTATTTAGAATATAAGATTAGATTTGGTAGTTCAGAACTCCTGATATTCCTCACAGCTTTTCCATTTGGACATTTTATCTGCACCTTGCATTCAAAACAAAGTGCAGTATCCCTATGGGCCCTTGAGTCAGCCTAAGTCACTGCATTTCTAATGAATTAAAAAAAGACCTTTAAACACTTCACAGATATCTCAAGGGAACCCATGGACCAAATAATTGGTTCATCAGGGAATGCTGAAAAGGGGGTGCTGGAAGCATCATCCTGCCAGGTTCCTCCAAGGTCACCAGGTTAAGTGCACCAGGCTTTTCTGGCCTTTGGCTCCAGGATTCTGCTGACTTTGCTCTTCATGCTGAGGAATCCTTCAGACCTGTTTAATGGGTTGTCAGCTTTCTGCTTTACCAGCCAGCACCACATTCATTCCACATGCAAATTGGTGCAACCTCCAGCAGAAATTACAACAACGTCAAAGTATTCACAGAGCTCAGTACAAAAGCACTAGTCAGGGCCTACTCATGATTTTGAAGCTCCCAGTTTCTGAAAAGCTAGTTTGAGTTTACACAGTATTGAACAAAACATTAAACATTCTGCCCTTGGGTCTGTTATGTCAGAAGCAAACACAGATATGAATACTGTGATACATCTCTGCATTTCTCCTGACAGCTCATGTTTTGGGTTCCTTATCTGCAGCAGTAAGCAGTTCTTAATGAACTCCCTCGCACTGTTTGTGAGAAAAATGCGTGTGTAACAAGCTTAGATCCCACTGGTTACATGGGATTAATTCAAGAGTTTACATTATAATTCTTTCTGAACTGTTTCTCCAGGTGAGTTGAACAGTCTCAGTTCATTTTGCCATTCTTATTTTATTCTCCAAATATAGGGAATGTACTGTCTAAACCTGTCCTGAAACTTGAATCAGCAATTACCTTGGAAAAACCTTGAAAATCAACATCTACATTAATTCCTCTTCTTCTCCTTATTTTAAACACAAATAATTAGGAAAGATTAGGGAAGGCAGACTGAGACACTTTCTACATATTTAGGATGTGTCCTACAGACTCTACAGCCTTACATATTTCTATTCTCCACCTTGTCACACAGAAGTTGTGACCCAGACTTTCTGAAGTGCAGTTTTCCATACCTGCTCCCACACAGCAACACACACACACAAACTTTCTGCACTTTCTGCCTACAGGAATATTCAACAGGGAAATTCCAACATGCATATGCATAAGTTAACACTCAGTTGGAAATTCAAAATAATTTAGAACTGCAGTTCTTTGTGTATTCAAATTTTTCTGAAATCTTAACACATAAATGAGAAAAGCAACACAGCCTCCAGAAGCAGCCAAAGCTCTCAGTGCCAGGAATCTCTAAGCTACTGTCCCAGCTGGCCCTGACAACGTGGCCCAAAGCAAACCATCCAACATCTCCATGCTAAGGAGCTCCCTGTCCAAAAGGGTAGGGAGTATTTTTAAGTCTCTCTCACAGGACTATTATGAAGATTAATTAAGGTCTGAGCAGTGCTTTGAAGATCAAAACTGCTATGCTGTTATTTATTATTAAAGCACAACAAAGCACATTCTTGTTGTCTATAATTCAACTTCAGAGAAAACAGTGGACGAGCACATGTTCAAGTGCATAAATTAATTCTCCCTGTCCCAACAAGCTGTGATTTGCATACCTGCATTTTTAGCCACCAAAACCCCATCAGAAAGTCTATACTCATCCCTTTGAAATATTTTAAAAGCCTGAAGGAATATAACCAATACAGTTTCTCTTCTGATTCTTTTCCAGGATAAGCTTTTCCTATCAGATATTTCTGCCTCAGTTCAGCAATGCCTTTTATCCTATCAGGAGCCCTTGGATTATTCACAGGATAACATTAGATAGATATACTAAAGCACTTTGCTAAATCAGTTAAACACCTATTCTGGATGTTTGCATTCAAAAAGAGCAGCGAGAATGACTGTATGGCATGGTGGGTAATGTTTTTTTTTTCTTTTTTTTGGAGGGGGAGGAAATCACAAGTATTTTGGAGCTCTATTTTCTTTACAGGTTTTCCTATCAGAAAATGACTCATCTCCTTTATAGATTAGTATTTCACAATCAAATTTTTTCACAAAAATATCCACTACTGAAAAACACATAGAAATACTCCATTGCAGGTTGTATGACTGATTTACACTTCCTTTAAATGCATGCACACATTTACTAGAAATGCTCCCTATAAACTATAGGTGCAATTCTTAAAACATGGGATCACATGTATTTTAGCAGCATGTCCACACAAAAAACCACAAAAGGTTAGTATTAAGAAAAATTTAAAAACCAGAATTTAAAGTTGTGAATAACTACTCTCAAGCCTTGCCACCACAGCCCTGTCTTCCTGATCTTATTCACACAGCTACAGCAGACCGAGTTCTCCACCATCCCAGCACTGGGCTGCAGCAGTGTAAATATTTAAAGCAAACAAGGACAGGAGTTGTTGGACCTCGAGGGTGGTGAGCAGAAACTGGTGTAACTGGGCAGCTCTTGCCACCGTTCCACTGCACAGACCCTGGTGAGAAAGGCTCCAGTGCCTGCAGGATGCTGAGCACTTCCCCAGTGTGGCAGCCCCCATCACCTATCACAGGAAATACTTACGTTTTACTGGATTACTTTTTGGCTCTCTTCCCATTACCTTAGTCTGCACTCTGAGTCTGCAGCACATTCTTATTAACAATGTGGATACCAGATTGTGAACTTCTGTACTTTTTCAACTGCTTTCAGGAACAAGTTGAGTTATATTTACCAACCATATGGCATCCCTCCTCCACACGTTTGCTAGAGATAAGAACTGACAAATTAAGTTTTCTAAAACACCAATCTATGTGTTTTCATTTCCAGTGTTAATCGTAGATGTTAACTGTGGCTTAATTTTTAACCCTGGCATTTGCCAAACAGGGAACACAAAGAATACCTCTAGCAAAGGATGCAATCACAGAACTAAGTTTTCTTGCAATCTAGGTGAAAACTGTTAAGAAAGCTCCTAAGCTGTACTCCAGACAGGAGTACATTTTTCTCAAATTAATACAATATGGCTACATAACTAAATAGCCACGGATGTATTGGCTTCCCTATGCAATTGGCAATTGTTCTGTGTACGGATGTCTGAACATAGGTTACTTGAGCAGTTCAAGCTGCTGCATAGCAGAGAAAGTCAAGAGCACAGTGACAACCAATTCATATCCCATAAAGAGCTTCAAAGACAAGGGCAACCACCACACAGCTTTCCCATGCTCCTGGTAACCGGGTTTACAAAGCTGAATTTCCCTACAGCCCAGCCTAATTTCACAGAAACTGCAGCCAGAGGTTAGAAAGAGATCAACACTTTTAAGAACCAAGACAAGACATTTGAGAGCTGCTGTCATTCAGCTGTTCAGCTGAAAAGGCAGGCTGAACACATGACAAGGATCTACAACAGCCTCACCCTGAGTGCCACCCCATGTGTGCATCCCTCAGGGAAAAGGAAAGGAGGCCCCTGATAATTTGAAAGAAATGGATTTTTTTTTTTCCCCTCTCTAGCAGTTAGAGGAATTGCTGCTTAAAATACTCATCTGTCAGCTAAATCATACCCGATGGTTAACTCTTCTTCCTGGTATCTGGAGCTTTCCCAATTCCTTCTGTACTTTTGTGGGAACCAAGTATGCAGGGAACACCCTAAAAAAAGCTCTCACTCAGGTGGCTGCAGCCACGAACATCACCTGGCTGCAAATTGGTGTGAAGCATCCTCTCCAAGGGTGACTGCACAAAGACAACCAGATTCCAGGCATTATTCCATGCTTCCACTTGTTTTGCACCTAATTCAATTCTTAAGGGGCAAACCCAGCTTTCCCCTTCTGTCCAAAGAGCTGCAGAGCAGCACAGAGTGTTTCTCCAGCAGGGGAAAAGAGGGGCAGACACGCACATTACACGCATGCCTGAGCACACTTACGAGCTGCACGTCCAGGATGAGAAATATAAATGAACAATTGTGTTTCTTCCAGCTGGTGTGCTATGTTCACTACTCAAGGAAAAATAATAAACCCTCAATATTGTGGTTTCTCCCCCTGCGCACAAAGCTATTTGGAGAATCTGTTCATCCAGTGCAGCCCATCCTCTGCTTAAGCCTTGTAAAATTCCTGAAGGTGAATGATAAGGCACAAATCGCTGCCTGCAGCAGAACTGTCACACTGGACAAGCCACTGGAAACCCAGTATGCCAGTCAACACATTTCACAAAGAGGTAACAATTTCTTTGGAATACTGGTAATTCCCTACCATCTTCCTTGAGGAGACAGCTACCAGGGAATGAAAAATAATTGTGCAGTCAAAACAACACCAGGAAGCAGAGGAAACAAATTGCTTCACTCTCCAGAATCTCTAGCACAGAACATTTGAGAGAGAACAAAATGTTTAAGGATGCAATCAATCATTAAGATTTCTCCAAAAAAAAAAGAGAGTGCACACACTCATTTGTTCAAATCTTGCCTTGGTGAAAAAAAGTTAAGAATAACCATCCCTGCATGCTTGATTATCAAATCAGAGCTCAGTGGGAAGAAAAAGTAAGGGGGTCTTCCAATTAACCAACTTTTTTTTTTTTTCTTTAAATGAGGTCATTGAACACTGCTGGAGAAAGATGTTGGGAAAAGCAAATCCCTGGTCTTCTGGCAGTTTTTCCCATTCCTGAACAATTCCTGCTTCAGATGCACAGCCACAAGGGTTCAAAGGTCCCTGTGGCCTTTGTTCTCAGTGCCAGAGTAGTTACAAACAAACTTTTGTTCCTGTTTCTTCAATGAAATAAGCTGCAGCAGTTACCAATGACTGAACTTTACATCTGAAACCTGCCTTGTGCATCATGCAACAGGAAGACTATGGAATCTCATTTACACTTCCAAAAATAAGTTATCAGAACTTTTGCTGAAATAAAAATCAAGTATTCCTTACTGATTCAACCTCCAGTGAGCATATTACACCTCTGCAGATTCCTAGAAGGGAGGAAGGAACAACACATTCTGGTTTGCAGATTGTACCAAAGGATTCTTTTTGGTTTATCTGAATATTTATAGCTATTGCTCATTCATTTGTGAGTTTTACAAAAAACCTACATTTTATATTTTAGTACAAAAGTGGTATCATAATCAATACATATAAATGCAGATATGTAAGTATTAGCAACAAATCATGGTACTCAAACAGCAATTTTCATTTCTATCCCAGACACAGTGTAAGAGGTAAGATGATAATCGTACGGGCAAGTTATGGAAAGCAGCTACTGAAATATATTCATAGTCCATGAAAAGTTGATATGGAAATTATTGATAAAATTCGCAATGATTCCATCACATTGTATCAGCTGCAATGTAAATTTGGGGGGCAGAACAAGCAAGGTGCATTATCGAGCAAAAACAGTCTTTTTGAAGTCAAAATAAATTTTAAAAACTACTGAAATCACCCTGTTAAAAGACTGGTTGTTCCCAGCAGGCAGGAGCTGACTCTCTAGAGATGCTTCTTGTAAAACACAAAAGGCCTGGCACAAGACTGCTTTTATGAAATCTAATGAACACATTCATGAATCATAACAAGGACGAAAAGAGTAAATATGAGCAAACACTCAAAGACTCTTGCAACAATTAAAACTGTGCACAAACAGGGTTGTCCATCTACATTCTTCATGATAGCCATGCTTATGCCATAGTGAAGTCTGTAAGAATATGGCCAAATTATAACATTTAGGTTTGGAAAACCTTTTGGTTTTACACCAGCACGAAAAAACCAAACTGTTTTCAAAACACCAAGCACTGTTTCTTCTCTTTTTTCTGAAAGAACTCACAGGCACCTTGATCATTCTGAGTACCAAGGCCAAAAAGTTCATCTCCCAAATACCAAGAAACATTGCTGAAATTAAAGGGAGGAAAAAAAAGTAACAACTTAACTTTAATATTTTAATAGAAATGTTTTTAGTCAGTAATAAATATCTCTCAGATAACAAAATACATAGAGAATTAAATATGTCTTTCTGTTAGAAGCAAGAATTTTCAAACCACACATAACAACTTAACACCTTGCCATCAAAGTTATTTTGGGGAAAACTGATTTTCTCAATCTGCCAGTAAGTGATGACAAAGCTTTTAGCAAACCACCTTTCCTCCAAGTATCTTAAAAGCAATTCATCCACTGGAAGAGCTGCCACCAGAAGACCTAAGGCCACAACTGTGGCTGACCAACCATCCCTCCATCCAACCAAAAAAAAAAACTCAAGGATATTTAAGCAGTTAATTTTGCCCTGAAATCCATAGGAAGCCAGGCTCCAAAGTGCTTGCAGTCCTGGTTTAATAAATTAATGGTGGAAACTGGAGAAACTCCAGTTCCCCTCTGATTCTTAATGAGTTATAATGGATACACTAAAAATCAGTGTTTTTTACCCACAAACATCAGTACTGAGATGAGGGCAGGCAAAAGCCCTGAGCACAGCATGGACAGGATGGATGGGCAGCAACTGAAGCTCCTTCATCAGCAAAAGTAACTGAGATGACCAAGAGGGTGAATAATTCATTGATCAGTAACTGATGCACAGCTATTGCTTCAACTGCTGACCTCATACCACGTCAGGACACACTCAAAATGTTGCAACACAGCCACAGAAACAAGACTGAAAGACAATAAAGGTGCCTACAATAATGATTTTAAAAAGTGGAGATGCATTTTATTTTCGAAACTATGGGCAAAAAGCTGCTGAGCCATATTCTCACAGAATATTAAGAGATGACACTATGAACTCCAGAACTAAACGTGTAACTTATGCACAGAGTAAGAACATCCAATGAACGGTAACTTCAGTGTCAATCATCACCAGACAATACTAAATACATTCAAATCGTGAGCGTGATGAGAGTTAACACTAGGTTTAATCATAAAACAAAACAGCAGCATGACGAAGCACATACGTGGAACATTTACCAACATGATCACAGTAAACCTGGTAGCATTGGTTTATCAGCTTAACCAATCAGCAGGTAATTAACTGTGCATTTAGCAACTAGGTAGTAAAGTTTCTTCCCAGGGAAAATCAGATTGGAAAAGTCAACATCAGCTTAAACATGATTAACTTCCTGTCCTGCTACTGGCAAAGCAAATCCAATTTACTAAATAGTTTAAAGGGTGATTTTTAATTATTTTGCGCACTTCCAAAGAATCCAACGCTACTCACAAATATGGATAAGCGGATCTACTGCAGTGAGTGCAGACCTCAGAACCACAAAATACTGCTGAAATAAACACCCAGAGACTTCTCAACGTGCTTAACAGCCCCAGCACTTTGCACTGCAGAAACCCCATATATTATTGGGGGTATTATACAGGAGAGACAAAAAAAACCCCAAAACTGCTACAAATAGCCGCAATTTCCTGTTCTGTGCAACAATATCCTAACTTGGAGCATCTCCTTCAGACTTCTCCAGCACCTCATACTTCCAAAACAATCTTAGAAAACCAATACAAAACAAATAAATCTTGTGAGTGAGATTCACGTCTTTTACCTGGTTTCTTTCTACCTGGCTCATATACTTCCCTAGGAACATGCACAGACTACTCAACAATCTATATATCTAAAATCTTTTGCACTGCAGGAATTGAGGGCTCACAGACAGTGTGGGAGAAACACAGCAAGGCACACACAGAGCAAGGATTCATGTGAGCAACTCAGTTTTGCTGCCTTCCTATACTTCTTACCCAACACAAGAATTAAAAATGGAAAACTGAAGTTTTCCAACTTTAATTGTTCAGCAGCAAAGATAACAATAATTTTTCGGCTACGACACAGATTTACAAAAATAAAACCTAAGAAAAACAAACAAAATCCCTCAAAATTAATATTGAAGAGGAAGGGTTTTGGCCAAACCGGGTGAGAATTGCTAAATGACTCATGACCCGAAGCATAACATCCTCGGGTTATGCGATTCTCCAAACTCTGGCTGGCTGGAAAACCTAATCTGCATAACAATAAGTACAAAAAATGGCTTCTCTTTAGTGTCCTCGATGCGCACACCCATCCTCTCCAACAGCGCTCAGCCAGCCTGCTCAAAGGATTAGCATAAGAATAGAAATCACTGGGAAAATCCACATGCTCCGACTGCCCAGACTTGTTGACCTGCTTCACCCCAGATACCAAAATGACTTATTTTTCCAAGGAAAGCAGCCACTGAGTTTAAAAGTTGATAAACACTGCAATCTTTTCTCTTTTATTCCAATATCAGATATCCCAAGAGCAGCTACCAGCGTCGAACAGACACAGAACAATCTCCACTGTGGGAAGCACAGACTCACAACGTGCTGGAGTTCAAATTCTTGCAGAAATCTGCTGGGGAGGAATGGCTCTGTTAGGATCCTTCTCAGCTCGGACCTACCTGGCTCATCATCAAACCACAAAAGCAGCAAGCTCATCAGCCTTGCTGGTACACAATGCTGCTGCTGCTGCTGCACGGGGAAGGCTGAAACCAGATCCAGGAGACGCAGGTGAGGAGCACACCTGGGAGAGAACCTGGCCCTTTGGACACCACACCTGGCATAGGCCACCCATGCTCACAGTCCCACAGCACCAATTAGGTTCTGCAGCTAAAACTTACAAATTTACCTACATCATCTTCTTTTTCCCTTTCTGTCATCACCCTGGCACCAGGAGACACAATAGCTCTTGCCTTGGTCACAGCCACTGGTATCAGAACTACTGCAAAGTTAAGAAAATTTTGAGGAAATGCAAATGAAAATATTTCCCCAGTTCATGAAAGAGCCAACATCTTCCTCTTCTTGGTGGAGAGCAGTTCACAAAGGCCAAGGGAACCCATCTCAATTCTTCTCTCCTACACAAACTACTCTAGCCATAACAAAGTATGAAAAACATCATTTATTTTTGGAAATATGGACATTGGGCTCCTACAAAACACTGAGTTTTTGTATAAACATATTGCAGTATTTGACGTGTTTGTTTTGAAATGGGGGAAGTTGACTGGAATCATCCCCATAATGTGGCCTGACACTTCATGCAAAACAATGCACTCAGACAGCAAAATGACATTTCCTTTTCAGAAGTTCACAAAAGAACCAGAAGCCCAGGGGGAAAATGGCCAAAGTAGCATTATTCCCCTTTTTTGTTAGATTTCCTCCACTCCCTCTGGGATCTTCTCCCCAGCCAGTAAGTCACCACTGCAACCATCCCCCTCAAACTCAACATGATGATCATTCCCCTCACTTTGCATTACAGAAAACAGATTGTTAATGGCTGTGATCCTGATATTTCACAACCCACCAGCAGCAAGTGACACAAAACCACTGCAACATCCAGCTACAAACTGGACACAAAACCCAAAAACTAAAGTAGTTGCCTGATGACATTTCTGCTGGCTTGCCCCAGATGTATTTGTCGAGTTTTTAAAGAAACAAAGAGCGCTTTAAAAAAACAAACCTCAGATTAAGGCCACAAGCTGAAAGATTGGCTAATTATTTGCTTCTGGACTATAATGGACTAATAATGGACTAATATTTCGTCTGTACATTATACACAGCATTAATACCACAGTAACACTTTCAGTTCTGTCCCTAAGTAACAGGTTTTGCATTTTGCCTGACTGACCCCATTTTCCCCCATTTTATTATCTCTATCACCATATGCTCTCAAATGACTAAAATTTTGATTCTTGCAGCTGGCTCCAATGTGTTCAAACACTACAAACCCATCAGCTCCCCATGCACAGACCCTGGTAAGGCTCCAGTAAGTTTCATGAAAACAAACTGGTCCAAGCACAAGAACTATTTACTGCTCTTTTATCATGAAGAACATGTAACATTTTACTTACCAGTCAAAATAAGTTGCTTACTCAAGGCTAACCTGATTTTATAACGACAAGACATCTGTGCAGTGGGAAAGAAACCGAACGGTTCTCAATAAGCACATGCAGGAAATTTGTCCCTATTCTGCAGAAGTTCCAACCTCAGACACTTCCAATAGATTTTAAGAGTCTTGGAAACCAACTCACTTGGTTCTTTTCAAGGAAGAGTGTCTGGTCACCTTTGGATTACACACTTAGAGCTGTTTCTTGAAATTAAATGGCCTATTTTAAGATTCTACCTTGTTGCCTTTCCACCTATTACTCTCGACTGCATTCTTCCCAGTGCCAGGACTAAGCAACACAACAAACTGGGCGCCCACAGAAGCTGTCCGAGCCTCTGTCCAAAGTGCTGCTTTCTGCACAATCTCATGTGGAAAGGACAGAGAAGGAAAAAAAAAAATTAACTCGTTCCCATCACCTTTGAAAAATCCAGCAGCCCTTGGTCAGGTGTGGAGCACCCGTTCACCATGGGAGACAGATTCCCAAGGGAGAACAAGCTAAGATGCACGGTTTGAGAACGAAAACATCACCGTAGGTGGGTACACACGTGCGAATTTCAAAGGTTCATTTACCTTTTTGCCAAGCTGCCACTGCTCACTCAGAGTCCAGAAGCGTTATGAATCCTTCCCTACAAACCTCACTCCGGCATCCACGCTCACCTCCTTCTGCAACTGGGCGGGAAGCTCACCGAGATAATTCGGATAACCCTCCTGGGCTGAGCACACGCAGCACCTGTTGGGCGCTGCTCCGTGTCACACCGTCCTTGGCCAGCGCTGCCCCCGGACACGAACCCTGCGTGCCCGCAGCAGCCCCACAAAGGGCAGCAGGACAATGGAGCCGGCACAAAGCCGCGTCCCCACGCCTGGGCTGAAATGCCCATTAGCCCTCCTTGCCAGTGATTGTTCCCCGGCCACGGGCAAATTCATCCACCTGGGAGAACCCCGGCGACACGGGCGGAGCTCCAGGGGAGGGAGCGGGGGGAGCTCCGGGACGAACAAAACCCCGCCACGACAAACCCACCAGTGCTTTTATTCGGTTTTTTTTTTTTTTTTTTTTTTTTGCTTTTTCTCTCCCGCCCATGGCGGCAGCGGCCGCGGCGCGCGCCCCATCACCCACCGCAGCCCCGCCCTCACGACCTGCAGAGCGCTGTCGCGACACCATCGCGACACCATCGCGACCATCGGGGCTATGCCGACCTGTCCCCTCAGCCCTCCCCTCTGCTGGCCCCGCTCACCTCGCTCCGCTGCCGCGGGGCCGCGCCCCGACCGCCGCTCAGCAGTGCCGTCCCGCCACCCGCAGCGCCATGGCCGCGGCCGCCGCAGGTAAGGAGGAGCCGGCGGGAAGGGGCCGGGAAGGGCTCGGCGAGGGGGGATCCGCGTCCGGCACACGCCCCCCGCTCGGGCTCAGCGACAGGCGGAGGCGCCCATGCGCGCTGCTACTGCCGCCGGCTCCGCCCCGACGCTGGAAAGGGCGGGCATGAGGCGGCGGCCGAGAGAGGGAAGGAAGGATGGAGAGATGCATAAAGGGAGGGAGGTCGGGCAGGAGAAAGAGATGGAGAGAGGGATGGATGGATGAACGGAGGGGTGGTGGAGCTGGAGGATGGCGCGGTGTCGGGGTGGCCGTGAGGGAGACACGGAGGAGGGAGCTCAGGGTGCCGGCTCGGGCTGGCAGAGCAGCCTGTCCCTTTCTACAAATCCATGGGGGAGGCTGTAGCCTGCTGAGGGTTGGGCTCTGCCCCCAAGGAGCAACGACAGGATAAAAGGACGTAGACTTAACTTGCACCAGAGAAGGTTTAGGTTTGGCATCAGGAGGAATTTCTTCACAGAAAGGGTGATTAGATGGTGGAAGGGGCTGCCCAGGGAGCTGGTGGAGTGCCTGTTCCTGGAGCTGTCCAAGGAATGACTGGAAGTGGCACTCAGCTGGGCTAGGTAACAAGGTGGGGGTCGGTCACAGGGTGGACTCGATGGTCTCAGGTCTTTTCCAACTGAAATTACTCTGGAATTCTGGGGCCAAAGCCACTACAGCTGGGCTGAGGGGATAGGGAAGGTGTGGGTCTGGGCACAGGGTAATGTTTCCCCTCAGTGTGGGAAAGCACTCCCAAGTGTGCCTGGTTTGGGAAGGGTATGAGGGATGAGCTGGACTGTGAAGGTGCCTGGGTTATTTCACAGAATCCCAGGATGGGTCAGGCTGGAAGGGACCACAGAGTGTCACCAGGTCCCAGCTCCTCTCTCCAGCAGGGCTATCCCAGAGTACAGGGCACAGGATTGTATCCAGTGGGTTCTGGAATATCTCCAGTGAGGGACATCCACACCCTCTCTGGACAATCTGTTCAGTGCTTGATCGCTGCACAGGGAAGTTCTTCCCCATATTCAGCTGGAACTGCCCATGTATCAGTGCTGTCCTCTTGTCCTGTTGTTGGGTGCCACAGAGCAGAGCCTGGTCCATCTTCTTAGCACCCCTTCTTTATATATTTATACACTTTGATGAGATACATTTGGGGTTCAGGGCTATGCAAGGTGCTGGGGCTGGTCCCGAGGCAGCAGAAGGGATGGAGCTGGCAGGGCCTGCAGTGGCTCTGTGTGTGCTGCAGTGAGGCCAGGGCTGCTCCTGTCATAGGAGGGTGGGGTTGGAAGCGACCTCTGGAGATCATCTGGACTAACCCCCTCACCAAGACAGGGTCACCTAGAGCAAAAGAGGCACCGGTACTTGTCCAGGATGGGTTTTGAATGTCTGAGTATGCAAAAACTCACCAAAGATGTCCTGTAGTTTGTTTGTGTGGTTTTTACTGTGTTTTTCTAAGACGCACACCCCTCTCAGAGGGGGCTGGGGGATGTCTCAGCCAGATGAGATGTACCAAGTACCTACCTGCACCAAAACCCTCCCACCTCACTGTGGTACTGCAAGACCAAGAAAGGTATTTTATCGCAGTCGCAGATGTTTATCTGTGGGCGGGCCACTTGCACACCCTGTTCACAATGCAAAACTTTCCCCTCTAGCTGAGCTTCAAATTTATTGAACTTGTATGGGACAGTGATGCTTTATCAGTAAAAGTTAATTCACACTTTTAAATGAGATTTAAGTGTTAACCACAAACTCCTTCCTCCAGGTAAGTGCCTCTGTGAATGCAAGGACCTACTGTGCTGTAGTAGAGGATCTTTTGGACAGAGCCATTACCCAAGTGTTGTGTTTTGATAGCTGACCCTAAACCACTATAATGTGCTTTACTGTTTCGTTAGCATGGCCAGGAACACACAACTTGATCTTGCTGTCAGTAGGATGTGTGGAAACCCCTCCCTGATAATTATGGCATTTGGTGACTGCAGAGCTTACGAGTCTGATTGGTGGTGTTGTTTACTCCTCCAGCAGTGGCCCTGCAAGGCATTATCCTGAGAGCACCCCTTGCCTTTGGCCAGGGCCCAGGGCCATGTGGTGAGGAACACAGAGTGGAGGTGTGGATCGTGCACCTGGCATTCACAGAGCTGTGTGTGGGGTGTGCCTGGGCTTAGCCACATTTGCATTGCAAAAGCAAATATGAAATGGCCCACTTGATACGTTTTCAGAAATGTTCTAAATGAAAGGCATGGTTGAAAGTGTTCTGCAAGCTGGATTTGCTGCGTTCTGATTTTCATTCCATCTGTGGAACGCTGTAAAGGAAGTATATAGTCTACAATAGGGCTGTGGTGATACCAGCTACCCAGAGTGTTTGGATAAATGAAACTGCTGTTTGCTAATGTATAGGGTGACTAGGAAAGGCAAGCCTAGGCATGCAGAAATTCCAAGCTGTGAGTTTTAGTTTAAAGGATTTGAGAAATTCCTAGTTGTTGTGATGAAAATTTTCACAGCCTATTGTGAATAGCTGATGGTAACCGTAAATGTGCAGAGTCTGGAACAACAGCACTGAGACATCAGCATATGCTGTGCCAGATGCCAACAAACAATACTGGAGTTAAGAACATTGGTGGGGCTGGGGCTCCATGGGTAAGGAGACAACAAATCATGAAGATGTTGCATAGTAGTCCCTAAAACGGCAAAGAGCATAATTATGTGGGCTAATAAACAAAAAAGGTGGCAGAGAATATACAAGTTACAGTGATGACAAGCAAAATGATGTGATGTATTGTGCTGTCTACAACTCTGTTCTGTCAAACCTGACAAATTAATTAGGATGAGGCAGGACAGTCCCTGCATGGCTCACTGCTGATAAACCTCAGGGTGCCAGAAGTGATTTCTTGGCATTGTATTTAGAAGAGAGAAGGTTCCATAATGTGCAAGGAGATGATCCCTATCTATCTATCCCTGATCTGGGCAACTTTGACATTCCTAGGAGAAAGATACCCGGAGCAAACTCCAGGCAGCTGAGCCTTTCTCTTGTAATAGGTGCCATCATCTCACTTGTGGTTTTGCCACTTCCTGATTGTTGCTCCGTGATTTTTGCAAGGCCCATTTGTTGCTCTTCCCTAGCAGATCATTTTTCATTATGCCTCTCTAACTAAAAACAAATGGTGGACTGCATGTGGGAATATGGCTTGGGAAAACTGGAGATCAAAGAAAGGTCTTGACTCAGTGCTGAGGATCTTGTGTGAATTTCCCTTTAACTGCCTCCCATCAAGCTGTGCCTTGTGATTTGAATCTCACTGCCTTCACTTTTGTGTCTGAACGTTTTGCTTTAAAAAGATAAATAAATAAGGGGAGAATGTTTACCCCTCCTCCTTCTCAAACTTTCTGCTTCTTGTCAGTTCTTGGTCTTTCTAATTTTCTGGAAAACTTTAAAAAATCCTGGGCATGGCAGGAAATGCTTCACCTGCACAGAGCCCTGATATCCAGCTTTGCCAAACAGGAAAGGACTGATCTGAACTACTTCAGCCCTTGCCAGTTATAGGTTGCTGCTGTGTGTCCACAGGGCCTGTCTGCCCTTTCCATGGATCTGAAGGTCACGTGGCCCTCATCACCTCATCAGCAAGTTATCCAGGGAAAAAACTTCCCCAGATGATGAGAGGAAGGGATTTGGTCAGATGGCAGTTCCTCCAGGTATTATTTCTTGGTTTCAGCTTTTAAAAACTGGTGCATATCTATTTGTTGGCAAGGGTACCAATTTTTTTTTACCATGAGTGAGGATTTTTGATCCATGTGGTTTTCTTTTTCTGCTATATTTTTTTTCTACTGAGGTAGAAGATGAGGGAAACTGAAAGGGATTTTGCCTAGCTTGAAATTGTTGGGGTTTGGGAGTGTTTTTTTTCCTGGAAATGTCAATGGCAAGATGCCTTTGCTTAGAGAAGCCCTAGAGAGCAGCTCTGTGCTAGCTGGTGCTGAATTTGGTTCTAGTTTGCATCAGCTGGCCTGGCTGTGCTTTGAGATGTTGATGTGACATAACTGTATCTTTCCTTCCTTTACTTCATGTTCTTCTTTTAAATATTTTTCTTGGAGTGAAATGATAAATATTTAAGAAATTGGTTGCATTTGGAGACTTCTGAGCTTTGTATGTTTGTTCAGAGAAGATGCTGATGCCAAACAATACTGGTGTCTGTTTACAAAATTAATTGGGACCACAATGAAGACATGTGAAAGGATAAAGGGTGGGGAAGGGAAGAGTGTAAGAGATTATGTATTTCTGTTCCTGAAAGCTGCTTTGCACTTCCATAGTACCTTTCCTCACAGTGTTTCAGGGCACAGCACAAGCATTAGTCATGGCTCATGCCAGATTTGGGACATGAGTGAGGCAATTCCTGTCACCCTTCACAGGATGAGTCTTGGGGATATGAATAACCCAGGGAGAAAGAAAGTCCTTTCTGGAGCGGGGTTGTGGCAGCTTGTGCTAGGGGTGGTGAATTTGGGCTGGGGATCTGAGATAATCTCAGCAGAGACATGAGCCAGTTTCCTTATAGAATCCTTACTGTGGTTTTGCCATCAAGAAAAAAGCATGAGCCTAAAAATATAACTACTTTCATTAACTTCAGTTTTGAGCTAATCTTCATTCCTGCTAGAAAAGCAAGTAAATCAGTTAGGACTGGGATATCAAGTGTGAAATCTTGCCTCTCTTGAAGCTGCCAGGCACATTGCTGTTAACAATTGAAGCCAGACTCCCAAAAGTAGATATCAATGATAAGAGCAAGAGCTTTTATCCAAGTAACTTCAGTAGCAAATTTAGCATGTTTGAGAGGACTCTGCAGGAGGAGAGATAAAGGCTCTAGTCATTACCAATATTCCAACTCGCATTTTCAGAGAATAAATATATCTTTTCCTGGCAGTGGATGTATTGACTCTGTCTGGCTCATTGCTCAGCTGGTCACTGTTGTGACAGGTTGTGCTCCATTCCCCAGGGGTTTGTTTTCAGACACCTCAGCTCATACTTGTCAGATACAGTAGCTTCTTTTTCACAGTATTTTTTTCCAGTACTTTTTGCAGTATTTTATGGCTAAGATATTTGTTTTTAAATATGAGAATCCCCCTGACTCATGCAGGACAAACCCAACAGCATATCTATATTATTAAAGCTGCTCATCCTTAGAAAAGGAAAGGGTGTGGTGTTCACAAAATGAGAGCTATCAGTCTGTGACGGGTTTTTGTACCTCCTGCACCCAGGGACTGAGCCATGAGTACTCGTCACTGGCAGTGCCACAGCTTATTGCTGTTGCATGATGTTTTCTAAAAGCAG
This sequence comes from Certhia americana, assembly GCA_018697195.1. Classification (NCBI taxonomy): domain Eukaryota; kingdom Metazoa; phylum Chordata; class Aves; order Passeriformes; family Certhiidae; genus Certhia; species Certhia americana. The sequence goes on from CM031877.1 coordinate 7,703,693, forward strand.
CGATAAACAGGAAGATGGCTAAACAATGGGCATGTCAGGTGTGATGCTGGTGTGTGCCTTGTGCATGGTTAGAAACAGAGTTCAGTAACTCAGAGATGGTGTTCAGGATTAAAAACTCCTGGTGGGGAAGACTCCCCAAGGTAAAACAGCCAGCAAATTCAAAAGCATCATTGTTACAGACCCTTTAGCTGGGCACACTTCTGTATACACACAGAGCTCTGTGCATTCAAGTGACTTTGGAACTCACAAAGATAAGCATTCAGAGTAACTGAGATCAGATTTTTAACAAACCATTCATTTAGAATATTTAACAAAAAAATTACCCTCCTCTGAATTGGTTTGGCTGAAATAGTTACTGAATACTCAAAATGCTTGCAAACAACAGTCTAAATTTGCAATATTCTGTAGCCTTTACCCCAAGAATTGGACATTTTTCTGCCCTTGTACAATTATTACTATTCTGACATCCCTGTGGAGAATGTTGTATTTGGTCCTATGAGGCAATAAGAAAGATTAGAAATGTAACTGAATAAATTGATTTTTAAAAGGTTGAACCTCAGTGTTTACAAAATACTTTTAGTGTACACTCAGTCTCTGAGACTGTGCATATGTAAAGTTCAGCTGTGTATAAACACAAGCAGAGCAGAATATTGCTTTCTTTTCCAGCCTGTCTCTTTGATGGTCATATCCACCCAGATGAGTGCCCAGGCTGCTGAATGGAATTCTTCCAGTTATTGGGCTTCTCCTTGCGTGCAAGTATGATGCTGTGCTTGGGACAGAGTAAAACTGCTCATTTGTCTGCTTGCTTTTTAATCCTTCCTTCATAGTTTCACAAATGTTCCTGGAGCTACTCTGCCATGCAGCATCTGTGAAATGAAGTGACTCAAAGGGTCAATCACAGGCAGTTTCTCCCAGAGCAAACTTCAGGCGAGCGCATTCCAGCTGGTGACCTTGGTGCACAGGGAAGTGAATGTGTTGCAACTTGTTCACACAATCTCTCTCTTTGAGCCACTTGTGCTGAATTTGCTTGGCGGTTGCAGACTTGCAGTTCTGTTGGTCTAACCTGGGACAGAACCCCCATGGTGTGGGAGGGGTTTGCACCTCCAGTTTTCCAGGCAGTTGCAGGCAGTGGCGTGGGTGGAGAATTGGCACAACTTGCTCTGGTAATGAAAGCCGAAATTGAGAGGAGTTAGGGAAGCAGGGCCCTGCAAGGCTTGGCACTTGTGCACCTCTGTGACTTGCTAAACAAGTGCTCAAAACCTCTGTTTAGTAACTTGACACTTGTGTATTTTTTCTGTGGAGAGCTGACATAGGGTTTGAAGTGTAGGTGTGAATTAGGATACATGGGTGCTACACCCTGTGAGGAAAGCACTGAGAAAGAACATGAATATAAAGCATCATGTGATGAGTAAAGATACTGGGCGGAGCAAAACCCTTGGAATGGCTTTGGAAAGCATTTCCTAGGCATGGAAAGGCCTTGGAATGGCATCTGGGAAAGGATATCCAAGGCACTGTGGGATGGAGATCAGATGTGCAGGGTAGACCAGCCCCTGCCTTGTTCTCACAGAGACTGCTGCTCCTCACCATATTTCATGCAAATTATGTTGTATAAGAATTTGTATATTTATGACCGTGTGTGGCCAGAGCTGCCTATTCCTATTCTTGTCTCTCCTGGAATTGCCTGGAGTGAGTGAATGTGGCAGATTGGAGCAGGCCTGAGGTTTAGCTACACAAGCTGGACAAGTATCCTGTGAGAAGTGCACTGCATCTTGCATTTTTAACCTTAGATTTTCTCCATCTATAATAGAAAGTGGTTTAACCCCTGATGTAGGAGCTGTAACACCCAGTTGTTGAAATAATGATAATTGTGGCATTTCCTTATAACCGAATGTTGGATATGGTTTGGCTTTGAGTTGGACTGCTGTAATCCTGAGCAAGTAGGATGAAGTCTAGAGGCTCTTGTTCAGAAAAATTGTAAGAAGTTATAGGATGACTTGGATGGGGGCCTGAAAACATCATGGGAAGGAATCTGAAAATGAACTGCTGAGATGGGGAGAGCTTAAAACAAAGTGACGGCTGTCAGGGTTGGAACTGGGATGAGATCTGAACTCTGCCTTCCCGGTCACACCCAGTGAGTTACATTCCTGCGAGAAGGGCAAGTGAAAGGAGGGGAAGTGAGGGGCTGCATAAAGCAGGTGCCAGAAATGACCTCTGGTTCCTGCTGGCAGAAGCAGAGCTGCTCTCTGGAGCTAGGCTAGACGTATGGCATTTGAGGAGCCTCCAGGAGAGCCTGACAGAGCTGTCAAGAGCATGTCAAGGGAACGTCACACACAATGCAGATGCTCGGTGGGCTCTGCCTTATGGAAAATTGTGGATGGTTTTTCCCCTCATGTGCACTTTAGACATACTCAGATCCAAGAGAGTTTTTTGGGGGGAAGAACTGGTAAAATGCATAACAAAGGAAAAAACTGTACTGTCAAGAGGGCTCAGGACTAAGCAGGACAGAGCCAGATGTCATTATTTTGCTGTGTCCCATATTTATCATCCATTTATTCCTTTCCTGAACTGGAATACTTCATCTGATCGTCATGTAAGCCTGATGTGATGAGCTCACCCCTGCACTGTGATGTTTGGGTTGGTTAATCATCATGGGGAAATCAGCAAAAGTTTTGGTGAACTCTTCAGTGAAATCTTCATCTACCTTAGAACTCAAGTGCTGAGGCAGCCCTTTTGCTGTTCGGTTGTTTCATGGAAGTGATCCCATATCTAAGGAAAGAGGGGTGATTATTTTTCAATCTTTTGTTGTTTGGGGGTTTTTTCTTGTTAACAAATCTACTGTGAAGTTCAGGGGTGAGGAAAACTTCCCAGTAGTCACAGTAAGAAAAGCCACGACTGAACCAAGTTCTTTTATTTGGCTGTGAACTTTCCAAAAACTCAGGGTTACTTACATCAAATGCACAAACTGAGAATTCCTGTCTTTATAGACTTACAACTAAGAGCAGGATATTTATTTTCCTACACTCAGCTCAGAGCTGGGGAAGCCCAAGTTGATCCTGACTTCTGACAGCTGTATAATTACAATCAGCAGCAGTTGCTGCCATAAGATACTGGTGCTAAACAGGAATTAGTGTTGCATATTTATCCAGAGGATGAAAATATCTACAAATATCTATAAATATACTCAGTTATTATTAGAAGAAGTATTTAAATCTTCTAGTGCTTGGGTGTCCCAGATACCAATTGATGGAAGGGAAACCTCCTCTTGCAAATGAGCTGCTGGGTAATTTTTCACCACAAGTTTTGCCGCTTCAGGGCAGTTTTGATGGGCAGGGCACGCATTTCAGCTCAACTATTCATCTCATCTTTCACAAAACTTATTTTACAAGCATAAATATTTGTGGCAGCTTGACTGTGTTGTGTGACCTTTACACAATGACAGAAAAGCTCTGGAGGGCTGCTGATGTTTAAGGATACATTCTTTAACAACACTAATTAATCTAGCACTCAACCAATGGTTGTTTACGTATTTTATGGGGTTTTTTTAGGAAAACTACATTTGTTAACCCAAAAATACTGGGTGGTGATCTGGTTAGGCAAATAAATGATACTGTAGGAATTTAATCATCTTACAACTAAATTTAAGAGTCTTTTAAAGTGAGAATTACCTACTCCCATCCCTCACACGGCTCCCTATACCTGGCTTTGGGTCTCACAAAAGTTAACACAGAGGTATAAAGCTAAAACCTTTAGAACAGCTCAAAACTCAGTGCTTACCTTCACAAAATTTATAGCAAAAATCTGCTGAATTATTTAGTAATGGTCTAAAACTTCACTTCTTCTGCCTTTTGCTGAGAATCAGTTTGTAATATTGCTGCAGTAAAAACCAGAAATCCCACGTATTTTTAAGGGCAGGCTGGACCTCAACATGTAATTCTATTAGACTTGTACAGGCATTATTTTACGTATAGTACTGCATGAAAACCTTAATCTGTAGATTAAAAAAAGGTTAAGGCTACAGATTTTAACCTGAATGAATGGACTAGAAGAGAGTAGATGGAAAGCTCAGGATATGAACACTGAATTTAATTATTCTGCAGTTTCAGGTTGATATTGAGCTGCAAATATCAGGACTACAATGCTGGGAAAAAATGGTGATTATTGCTAGTTAGTGTCAGACTTCTGGATATTGTTATTAGCTACCCTGAAGGTCTGGAATGGGAGAGGGAGAAGTCCTGAGCGCCAATCTGGACTAAATTGTGAGTTAATAGAAAAGGTGATAAGAACCGAGCACAAGAGATCTGGCAAATCCAACAGAAGAGGTGACATGTTCCAGATTTCTGTCCCTACAGGGCACTGCAATTCCAGGCTGAGTAAAGATCCCCTGGAGAAGAGTTTTGCAGGATTTGAGCTGGAAACCAGCAGATTGAGTGTTTCAGGCTTCTGTGCAGCCAACAGAGGCTCCTCTGTCCCTTGGGCACTGGTCAAGAATCCCAGATGAGGGGAGGAAACATCACAGAGAGCCAAAGAGTTTCTGGAGCCAGAAGGAACAACCGGGGGGGGGGGAAAAATCACTGGAAGGAAGGGAGAATTTGAGGGTGGCTTTGGGCAATGGGTAGGACAGAGGAAGTATGAAAAATAAGCAGGGAATTTTACTGAAAGGTTCCTTGGCTGATTGGTTGAACTTATGCTGGAAAGAAACTGGCCTTAGGTCAAGTCTGCAGTGCTTTTATGTGATTGCTCTCCCTCTGAGCATCCCAGAATGACAGCTGGGCCAGGCACTTCAGCCTGTGGGCAGCAAACAAGAAAGGCATAAGAAATGTCCCTTCCAAGGACAATATATCCTTTACATGCCCATTCAGGAGTTGATTTTTATTCCCCCTAGGCTCCTCTCTTAGGAGGTGAATAGGAAGTGCACCCACCTCCCTGTATCTGCAATTTTGTTTAAAAATGCTGCATCATCAGTTGTGGCACTTTTTTGTAGCTTATTTATGATATGGAAACTCTCTGGCTGTCCTTGGAGCAGAGCCATGTGCTACCAGCCCCTTGAAAACACATGTTGATTAAACATGTAGGTCAGAAAACAGAAAGCACTTCCCCATTTATTTAGTAAATGGGAGTTTTTTTGCCTAGTGGTCTATCTCTGGAGCTTTTTTGAAAGTGATATGGTAATAGCTTTGTTCTTAGCTCAGAGATTAAGGAAGGTCACCAGTTATTGTTTCCCAGAGGGCAGGTGCAGGTTATAGAGGGACAGAACTCAGGGGAATGGCCTTAAGATGGAGGAAGACAGGGCCAGATAAGGAATTAGGAAGAAATTCTTCCCTATGAGGGTGCTGAGGCCCTGGCACAAGATGCCCAGGGAAGCTGTGGCTTGCCCCATCCCTGAAAGAGTCCAAGGCCAAACTGGACAGGGCTTGGTGCACCCTAGGTTCCTGGGTGGTGTCCCTGTCAGTGGCAAGGGGTGGAATGAGATAGATTTTAAGGTCCTTTCCACCGAAACCATTCTGGGATTCTATGATTTAGTGGCATTAATAAATTAAAATACCTACCAGTGATAAGAATGAGGAATACCCTGAGAGAAGATTTGCTAACAAGCAGCAAAGTCTTCAGAATCTCTGTTCTATAAATTGGCCAAACATAAACCAAAGTGCTTCTGCACAGTTACATCAAACCAAAAAATAAGCCTGAAATCCTACTCGCAATTGTTGCCTGCAAGCCTTCATTATGGCCCTGTTTTCTTCCTCAACTTCCAGCCCTGAAGGAATAGGCCAGGGAGGTCCTCCTGGCTGGCTGGTTTGTGCTGACTGTCCTCCCCACTAGTGCTCTCTGTAGCAGCCTCATACAAGACTGAGTGAAATTATAAATATGTCTGGGGCTGACTGAATCATTCCTCATTAGCTCAGTGGGCAGCAGATTTAGGAGCTAGATTTGCAGTGAACACTTATTAGATTGTGTGTCTTCTGGGGATTTCAAAATTTTTTTTTATCATCAGATTCCATTATTTAGCAGCATAATTAGCTATTAGACATATATACTCCATTCAAGAGCTTTTTAATTTTTTTTAAGCCTACTTAATCGAGGAGACTTTTTTTTCTCCTTTTTAGGGGAGTTTCGCACAGTTCTTCTGGCAAGTGCACGATAGCCAGTGGGAATGAAACCTGTAATTATTGCATTGAATGCTCAGTGTGTGCAGAAGGCTCTTGGATGAAGAAGCTCTTCTGGCTCTGTCAGGTGTCTGACAAGAGGACAAACACCGTTAGTCAGAATGGTGGAGTCTGTGATATGGTGGGGTTTACACCCTGCAAATTCATTTAATGTAATGTATTGAGGACAGGAAGGAAAATTCTGTCTTTCCCTATTCCCCTGAATTTTGAGCAGTCACATGTGCTTGATTCTGCACTTTCTCAGTAAGAGTTAATTCACTGGCTTTGTAGTAACAAAAATAAATTGAGCCCAGTGTCCTGCCCCTTTTTGTAAGTGTGCGTGTGTTGAGGGGGTGATGTGTTAAAAGGGAGTCCAGCAGTGAGAGCCTGAACTGTGGGAGGTCCAGATTCAGCTGGGGGTTGCCAGAGACAAATTGTATGAATGTGGTCACATATCCTCACTTTGGCTTGGCATCCATGAAAATAACTTCACAGATTCTGTGGTAAAATGAGAGCCCCTTGGATGCTGCAGTATTAGGGTGTCTTGTTGGTTTGCTACAAAATGTTAAGGATGGTGCAAGCCTGGAGTGGGGATGGTTGTCCCTTTCAATTAAGTTCTTCTTTTATGTAATGCTACTTGGTTTATTGCTCAGGAAATATCCTTGTTTCTCAGCTATCTGGCTACAGTGGTACCTGCCATTTATTGCAATTTACTTTGGAGGTGGTTTTCCAACTGCCTTGTGTTCTTGGATCAGATACAACCTCCTTTGATTCCTGTTGTCCTTTTGTCTTAACTCACTTGGCTCTAAGCATTTTGTTCCCTGAACACGGGCCCAGGTTCCCCACTTTCCCATGGTGCAGCAAACCAAACACTGCTTCTGAAGCAATTAGGAAGCATTGACACACACAAGGGGAATTAGGACTCTTGACTATTATTTTTTTTTCCAAGTCTTGTTAAGGATTCTGTACTGCTTTTCCCAAATCTTCCAGTACTAGTTCCAGGACTGAGTGACTGCACTCAGTGGTGATAGCACGCATTTTATTTCCAGTTACCTGATCATCCTTCACTGCCTTGCACTCACAGCACAAACCACAACACCAGTGGAGCTGTCTGGCTCCTGCTGAGCTCAACTGGATGGATATCCCAAAAGACAGATATGTCCAGATAGCCATGTTCCCAGGGCAAATAGAAACCCCACTGACTTGGTCACAAGACTCTCAAAAGATGGAGTGAAGTCTGGGGCATCACTGGTACAGAAGGGTGCAGAGTCTGCAGCAGGGCTGGCTCTCAAACCTGAAGGTGAGACCTCTGAAAATGGTTTCCTAGTGGAGTTTGCCAGAAAGAAGGAAAGAAGATACTTTCTTGATGTAAAAGCTGCTTTTCCATTACCTCTCCTGATCTCCAGGGAAGAGTGGAAGTGGCAAGAAATGGAAAATAATTAAGGTCTGAACAAAAATAATAACGGTCCCAGAGTCTTTGGTGTTATTTTGTCACACCTTTATTCAGACTGAGTCCCTCTCCTATTTTATTGCTATATTCTGTGTTAAAAAGGGGCAACCTCACAAATATATTTGAGCTAAAATGCTGTTTACAGTTGCACTGTGGCACTTTGGTCCTCATCAGCACCTACCTGTCATGGAAGTGGTTTGCATTCACCCAGCTGCTCTTTTCTTGTCTTTATGGCAGATATTGCCATATGTTGCACCACAATCTCAGTCTCAGACAAAACAAACAAACAGAACCACAAACAAACAAAAAGCCCCTCAAACCACAAACAAACACACACATACACCCTCAAAGAGAAGTAAATCTCAAGGCCAGGTCATATGGGACTTGGAACAACCTGCTCTAGTGGAAGGTGTCCCTGCCCATGGCAGGGGGTGGAACTGAGTGTGCGTTAAGGTCCTTTCCAACCCAAACCATTCTGGGATCCAGTAGAAACTAATCTGACTGCTGAGACGGGGCTGTGAACAGGTTTTGCTCTTCTCCCCTGGATTATGCCAGAATTTACACATGAGTTGAAGTGTTTCCCTGCTCAGGTCAGGGCCTCTTTAGGTCTGTGCAAAACTACAGCAGATCCCATCCAAAAATTTTTACTTTAAGTTGCATTTAGCCTTAACAGCCTGAAAATATTTGGCATTTCTGGTCTCTTAATATTGCTGAGAGAGGAGGAAAATTGTTAACCCTGTTTTGCAAATAGCCAAAGCTGCAGAGGTTGGCTGGAGTGGAGCAGGGACTGTAATCCCTAATTCTAAATTCTCTATTAAAACCCTAATCCCTGGGCTATCCTTCTGCTTCAGACAGCGTTTGGGATGGATGGTATATAATTTATCTGAAGTGATGCACCTGCCACTTTTTAAAGCCAGTTATTTTCCTTCTGTCCCTGTGTCAAAGTTGCTTCTTTAATTGCTAAATTCATTTTTTGCTGGAGTGATTAAGAATTGCATCTGCTTGCATTTTGTAGGTCTCTGTCAGAGTCCTGTTCAAATAGTTCAACAAATTCCATGTAGACTCACAGTATCTTGGGACTGATAAAGGTTGATGCCTGGACTGATAAAGGGGAAAAATCTGAGCATGTGGTTTCCAGCATTCACTGGCTGGTGAGAACCAAATTTACCCAAATTAGGACCAAGGATCCTTTTTTTTTTTTTTTTTATCATTTCTTTTTGAGAAAGCAGAAATGCAGATACTTCACTGAGAATATAGATAGAAAAGAACAGCAGGATTGGGGGAAATATGGAAGTAGGTCAGATGCATTGCAGACAAAAAAAAAATTAATTATGATTAGGAGAGATTAGGGAAGGCAGGAGCAAACAGCATCAAAGGAATCCAATTTATCAAGCCATTTGAACAAGACCATTCCTTTCAAAGCAAGTTCTTCATACTGTGCACAGATTTGGAGAGAAATGTGAGAAGGGTGTCCCACACTGAGTGTTTAATTTAATATCTGGTCTTCTCTAATTGTCATGAGAATAAACACAGCAGAACAGTTACCCATTTTCCTTGATTGAGTTCTTTATATTTTTCTTTTTTTTAGCTGTAATTCCCATTTAGGTGTGTAGGTGAAGGATGCAGCCAACATAATGGCAGTGCTTGCTGGCAGCTCTCAATCACTGCTGCAGCATTTGGTGCTTTACATGAAATAAGAAGATGCTCGTCTTGAAGGTTTCATATTAAAGGCAGTTTGTAAGGGTGAAGTTATTTCATCTGAGGATATTAGAAACTTGGCAATAACAAGTGGATTCTGTTGCTTAACTTTTCAGCAACTAGGAGCCTGGGTGATGTGACCAACATACTTCGACTTGGTCTCCTTTTCTCCCTTTTTTTCCATAGTTTTGACGAGCTTATCTATCCCACGTACCATAACAGCAAGGAAATGGATTTTGATTTGGATGGGATTTGCTTGCCTCATTTGTATCAAGGCAGAAATGAATATTGAAAGCTTTAGCTCTGTAAAACACAACATTCTGCTCCTCCAGCACGATGGGTTTTTAGCATGTACCAAACAGGCTTTAACGTCAAACCTAGGCAGTGCCTCTTAATTTGCAAGAGGCCCACAGCCTTTTGTAAGACAGGCCCTTAGTGGTGGGAATTCTGTTGGAACCTGAGAATCCGGGGCCTGTTTCTGCACAGCACAACTTTTGTTGAGGTAGAATAGCTACATTTTCTTTGATTTCACCAAGCTGGAGTGTTCCTTGCATGTTTTTAACAATGGCTTGGGTCCTCTAGACAAAATCCACAATCTCTGAGCTGTTTGACAGAGCTCTGTCATGTCAAATGTTTCTTAGCAAGAGCAAGCAGTCTGAGAAATTTCAACAAGATGTGGACTTCTCTTAACAGCAGGTTAAATCCTGACTGAACGTCTTCCCAGATATCTGACTGCCACTGCCAGAGGTCTGAAGCTCTTAATTAACAGCACCTTTTATACTCCTTATTGGTTTCCTGTTCAGGAGGAATTGGAGTATGAAACAAACTGAATGTTTCAAAGTATGGTTGCCTCTACAGCTGAAGCTATAGCTAGAGCATCCTTAGCCTTCTGAGATGAGAAGTCAATTCTTTCCTGCTTTTGCAGCAATTTGGGGCAATACAAGCCCAGACTTTGGTTAATACTTTTATTGCTGTCTGGTTGCCACACTGTTACTGACAGTGTTGCTTTTAAGGTCCAAGCACTACCAGAACTCTGCTCTTTGAAGAGTAGAAGCAGAAGACCGTGCTTTGATGGAAATAACCTGATTCTCCTCTGTTTAGGCAATAAAGTGAGTGTGTGGGGAAAATCTCCTCCCAGTCTTGTTTTGAGTGTCTTCCAAAGATTGGCATAAATGTTGAAGATATTTCTCTTTTTATAATGATGAAACTCTTGATGTTTTTGAAGATCTTGATGGTTTTATGCATGCTGATGGCTTCCTTCAAGTCTTGCTAACACAGCTTGACTGGTTTAAGTTGGTCTGGAATTTCTGCCTTCAATAAAATGCTGGCAAATTACGGCTGGTAAGATTTTAGTCTCTTATTGCTGTGTGATTTTTTTGCCCGACAATAACAGGTTAGTCAATCTCAGCACCCTGGAAACCTCAGGTATGGCATTGCAAGGTTTAGCATTTTAAGCACTGCTTTGGAGTGCAGTGTTGGAGTGCAGTCTGGTGGTCTGTGGACTTGGAGGGAAAAGAAGAGGAGCAGGGCATGAAGTACAGCTGCTTCTTATAAATCAGCACACTAGAAACACATTTTAATTACATGGTCGAAAGGAATAAAGAGAAATTAGGCCTTGCCACAATTGTCTGGATATTTGCACTCAGTTCCTAAATGTGTTACTAACTCCTGTAACACCCATAAGTGCTTTAAACACTGTGTGCTTGAGATTTCCCATTTGCAGGAACACTGGCAATGGCGTAAGGTTTAATTAATGATGCATTGCTTTGAGAGCTGCTGGAAAAAAAGGGCAAGTTTTGCCATTATTATTAGTAATATTTTTCCATCTTTAAACTGTCAGATTACATAAATCTAGGCAGATGCCTTAAAGCATTGTGTGCAGAGGAAAGCTCTCTAAAGGAACAAATTACATTTTCCTTTGTCTTGGTCTAAAATACCATAATTGTATGTGAAGATGGGACAGCTATTACTGAAAAACAGGTACAAAAGGGTAGGAAAGAAGTTAATGCAGCACTAGAAAAAGAAGATATGGGAGACAGCTTCATCCAAAACTGTCCATCCAACTGATAACGAAACATAAATTATTCCCAAACTAGCCTTTTGAGAGCATGCCATAAACATTTATACATTAAGGGGCTGCGAAACAATGGCTGTTGTTCCCTTAATGCAAATGTATTACCCTGGAGTCTGGGATATTAGCACTTACTGCTCTTCCTTTTTTAGCCTGTAAGTCTCAAAAGTGTTTTAAGCATCAGCTGGACACACAAATTCATCTGCCTTTTTCAGGTAATCTTGTCCAACTGATCCATAAACTTTGTTTCAGGGGCTGGAAGCCTTGACTTGACTATTTCTGTGGGAATTTGAGATCAGGGCTCCTGTGGGGATTCTACAGAGTATTTTTAACCTAATGTGAACACAATGAACACAATTATACTAGTGATTAATGGTTCTATAAAAGAGAAGTATTAAACCATGTTGTCCTGTAATATTATGAGTTACCTATATACATTCTCCTTTCCTTAATCCCTCTCCAGGGCCTCATACAGAACTTTTTAGGCTCTTTCTCAGGCTGCCACCATTTGTTGCATTGCACTACAACAGCTGTGACATATCTGCTGCATTTTGATGAAATTACTGGAACCGGGATCACCAGTGGTGCAATTATTCCTTATACAGATGATTTAATTACAGCAGTGAGATGTTACAGGGTTAATTAATTGTTGCTTATTAAGCACTTTGAGACCTTTGAGTGAGAGATGCTATGTATGTGCAAGGGATGATTATTAGTTATTAACAGCAATGCTCCCAGCTATTTGAAGGGTAAAAATAACTTAGTTTCATTGTGAAATATTAAATTTGCAGTCTAGTCAGATCCATGGCACATTTCAGATTGCAAGTGAAAAGCCAAGTATATACTTAGGTAGTGATGCACTCTGCCAAATTTGGCTTGTGGGAGTGGTTCCCATCAGTTCCGTCAGAACAGAAAAGAGCTGGAAATGCAGCAGGTTGCAGAAACTGGAGGAGGGGATGGTGTGGGAGGAGGTTCCTAAGCTTTCAGTAAAATTAGTAGGTAATGGAAGAGTTTGCAGGAATATTGAGGTACAGGCTCTAATTTAATGATTTAGCCATGGTTATTGAACAGCATCCATTGCCTTCAGAGCCACCTTCTCCTTTTGAGGCTTTTTCACGAAACTTTTCTCCACCAGCAGCAACTGTAGGCTTGCCTGAGCCCATGGACAGTGTATCTGTGTGGAAAATCAGGCTGCCTAAGCTCTGGTATTTATCCTAGCACTCAGGCTGCAGTGCTATGTCTAGAGAGATATTTCATTGGTTCTCAAAATTTAATAACTCAGTGTGTCAAAATATGAGCGGTTCAATTACTGGAATTCCTTTACTCATTTCAGAGGGATCTCTCTTCCCTTTGCTCCTTCTTGCTACACTTATTCTTTCTTGTACTAAGGAATAAACTTATTTACTGATGAAAGAGTAGGAAGAGACAGACTTTTGTCCTCATGTTGCTTCCCATGAAGCAGCACAAAGTGACTTTTGAGGCTTATTTCCATACATGGATGTGCAGTACTTGTCTCCATCCCAGAGATGAGCCCACTGACTGGGGGAGTTTGTGTGAAGGTTCTGCAGTGCCTCAGAGAGGAAGGAGGCAAACACAAAAGGAGCTCTGTGAATCCTGTGCCAAGCAAAAGCAACTGACATCATTAAAATTAAAGTCTGTCTCTAGGGAAGGTATCTCAGACATGGATAAGTAGCAGCTCTTCAGGGTGCTGACCCACCACAGAGGGGAGGATTGGGCAAGTTGTGAATACAGGTGCCTTAAAGCATCCCCTGGGCCAGGGAATCTGGGCAGTGGGGCTGGTAAGGGTGTGATCTGTGGGGGGGTTAGTACCCACAGCTCCTGCTGAATTGCACTGGAGGGGCTGCTCAAACATGTATCTAGGTAGGAGAGAACCAAAGGAGTTGCCAGAGGGTTGAATGAACCCCTGCAGCATAATTCCAAATTCTTGAACTGTCTAAACCAACCTCTAGATAGAGCTGGATCCCTACAATAGAGTGTCTCCAACTCCTGCACACCTTAGGTGCTTGGTTTGTGATTTGCAATCTTTTCCCCAGTCCCTGTCACAAGGACAGTATTTGTCTTGCCAGAGAGATGCAAAAGTGCCACTTTTCTGCTCAGGTATTCCATGCAGCACATTCTGAGCACCATGAGTCACTCTGCATGGATGGGCTGTGAGCTGCATGCTTAATGCCTCCTAATTTCCTGCAAGCCTTAGTCTTGCTCTGCAGGTGCTGTAGGAATGAGCTTTACATACCCAATGGATCTGTTCAGGAGTCCTGGATGCAGAACTGCCTGATCAGAGCTGCTGCAGAATACCCAGAAAAGTCTGTGTGGTCTTCAGTTCTGCTTGGATAAACTCTCCTGGAAGGGAAAACAACAGCAAGAGCAAAAAAAAGAACAAAAAAAATCACGTGTCTGAGAGCCTGAGATGAAAACAGCTTTGGAAGATTTATTTGGGGTTTTTTTGTTGGTTTGTTTTTTTTTTTTTCCACCATTGTTGCTGTGCAGTGTCCAGTTTACGCCTGAATTGAGTCATCTGAGGAAATTTTTAAGAAATATGCAAGACTGTCTAAAAGGTTCTTCCCAATTAACTGGCATTATCCTCTAGGAAGTTTTTATCAGTTTTAATTGGCCTAGACCTCTTTCTGTTCTCAATGAGCAAATATCTGGGTCTGTTTTCAAGTTTGATGGTTTTGGGGAGCTTAATGTTGTATGAACTGGTTTATTTTTTTGGCTTTATTTGTTATTTTATTATTTATTTTTACACAATGGCTTTACTTCCAGAGAGTGGAGATGTCTGTGAGTGTAAATCCCTTTCCACTTGTAGGAACAAGCTGTGTATATGTATATGGACACAAGGAGTGCTCAGCAAATCTGATGAGAGAAACTTCCTGGGGTGAAGCCTGTTGCTGTTTTCCTGTACAACAGCTGGTTCTGCTGGGCTCTGACTGGCATCTGAGATACTCCTATCCCCTGATGATGATAATAAAAATAGCCCTCACATCATTAAGAGAGTCAAGGAAAACTGCACTGTCTATTCTGATGGTACAGGTAGGGATTTCTGGCTTCAAAAGCAGGAGTGGGGGGCGGGGAAGTTAGGACAAATCCAAATTCCATTGGATTACCTTTTCTGTAGTATGAAATATTGCAAATGCTGTGGCACATAGAGATGTGCATTTCTCTCACATACTGCAACAGCCCAGAAATGCAAATGTTTTCTATGCTGCAATTGTTTTGACTCTGGAGAATAGTTCTCCTTCCTGTGTTCTGGCTCTTCTGGGCTCTGATTGCCTGTCAGCCAAGGAATGCTGCTAGGCAGAGACAAAGCGGGATGGCTTGCTTCCCATCTTTGTGGCTGAAAGAATATTTTATTAAATCTTTCTGGACAGTGCGTTTCAATTTCTATTGCTCCAGGGCTCTGGAATCAAAGCCACTCAGAGAAAAAGGCCTTCTGCTCCTCAAAGTGCCAGGAGTGATCTGAGGGGAAATGAGAATGGTGGCCACAGCTTGTGTCCCAGGACTCAGGAAAATAAATACATTTATTTTCCCACTGTGGGGGTGTTCAGAGACACAGAAATCCCCATGGGGAGATGCTGGATGGGTCATGTGAGTCACCAAAGAAACACAGCCTCAAAAGACAAGGCAGAAAAGCAAAAAACTCATCTACGGATGAGTTACCACACAGCAAGTTATTAAAGATGATCTGTAAAATTTGCAGGGTCTGTTTTACTATTTCATTCATGACACCATTCTTTTAGTATTCAGCTCTTGCTCATAGGATGGAAGGGATGGGAAAAGCATCTGCAGCATTTTTAGCAGTCTTAGTGTAAAAGGGATCCTTTAGTAAGGTGTTATGGAAGTCTGTTGTCTCCCTCCTGCTTGAGCCAGCCCCTCCACTCCAATTTCTTTATTCCCCTGCTTAGTCAGCAGGTCCTAAAACAGATGAAAGGACATAGCCCTAAAAATGCTGACATCTCAAAGTGTTGCATCCTGTCAGTCAGGCACCCAGGAACAGAATTACTACCAACACCTTCCTCACAGCAGACTTTAATCTCCTTCTAAAGGCAAAATGTAAAAGGGGAAATAATTTACAAACAGTGATGCTAAAATTAAAAGCCTAGAAGAAATAATTCCTTTTTCACCTGAAGTAGTTGGCATACAGAAGAAAGAGGAAAAAAGCAAAACCCGTCTAGTTTTCCCTTTTCTGAATATATTACTTTTTTAAAAGCTTGGATAGATCAGCCTGGTGTATTAACCTTCCAGACTGGAGGACAGAGTGCAACCTGGGTTTTGTGTCTCACTCCATTCAAGATCCTCTGCTCACAGGCCACATCTCTCACAGTTTTGTATTCCTGGGCAGAACAAACTGTCAGCCCTTTACATCTGGAATGGGAATAGGTCTTAAGGAACAGCTTCTGGTACTGTTTTCTCCAGGAATCCCACTGGCATTCCCAGTGATAATACCATATTACTACTACTATTTTCCATTCCATGAGCTGCTCCAGTCCCCTTGGCCTGGGCTCAGGGCAGTCTGGCAGCTCAGTGGTGGAGCAGAGAGGAGATCTAAGGCTGCACATCCTGAACTGGCTTCCCTGAAGTGCTTGGAATCTCTACTTCTATATGGGACACTCAGCTTTCTGGATTTGTTCCACGAGACTCTTTCCAGCTGCAGAGAGAAGTAAAAGAACTTGGCTAATGTTGATTTAATGCCCAAACTTTTTCTGCCTTTTAGAAAGGCTCTTTCTGTGTAACTCAGCTCCCTCATTTCCCAGAGTAATTTAATTTTAATTGAAAACTCAATTGTACAGTTGCACATGTAAAATTGAGTACAGTTAATACAGTAATATTCAATGAAAAGGAGCTTTATCAAAATAGAGCAGAACAATATTGTGGGGGGGTTCTGTTTTATTTGATTTTGTTTTGCCAGTTGTCTGAGGCACCAGGTTCTGCCTTTCCTGCTGCTGCACTACACCCTGTGGGCCAGGGCTGTCTATGAACCACTAAAGGATGCATCAAGAACACTCTCTTATTTCTCTGCCTTCAGAGGGAGCTTGACTTTGATTCATCCTAGCTGAATAGGATAAAATAATCCATATTCACTGTGGAACACCACAGCCCAAGACAGTAGGGACAAGCCCAAAACAGTAAAAACCCAAACAACATCAAACCCCTTCTTGGAAATTCATTGATGTTTCTTACCTTCGCAACTGCTTGAAGGACCTGAAGCTTTTAAAATCTTGCTTAGACAAGGCACTAATAGCACCTGATTCATCCAGTAATGACTCTTTAAACTGTTTTCCTGTTTTCAATACAAAATCTTGGGGTCTTGTATAAATCAAGGTCAGCATTCTTCTCTGTTTTGGAACTGAGGAAACTGAGACACAGGCTGAGTGGATGACATTGCGTGATCACACAGACAGCTACAAGAAGATGTCCTGCTTTTGAGTTAATTGATGCAATCTGAAATTCACATTATTTTCCATAACTGTCCTGATGTGGCAACTTCAGCTTGCATTGCTGTGTTAATAGAAGAGCTGTTTTTTTCTGTTTTTATGGAGAAGATGAGTCTGGGAGATCCTGTGGATCTTTGTGGGGTTGCAGAGAGCACTTCTTGTAAGAATAAAGCCTTGTCTCCCTTCTTCCCCTGGGTGATATGAGAGAGACTCTGCTCAAGAGCTCCAAAAGAAGGCAGGACACGAGCCCCTGACACACAACTTGGTGTGCCAGACACCAGCCCTTGCTATGGGCCTCTGAAAAATTGCAGAGGGACTGCCAGGAATGGAGAAATGGCTGGTGTGCAGGGAAGAGGGAGCTGTAATGGTGGGGGAGAATAAGAAGGAAGAGGGCAAGAAAAATATGTGAGCACCAGAGGTTCAAAGACATTCTTTAGCTTCTTCTGCCTCCTGTGCTGTCTCAGCCGGTGCTGGGGCCATGAAGACATATCTTAATCTGCATTTCCTTTTCCTCTTTCACTGGGAATGGAAGAGTCATGTGTAGTTGACCCTGCTCACCCCCTCTTTCCCTCTCCATTTCCTTTCCCAGCAGTGTCTCTCTGGGATACACAGCCATCTGGCTGTTTATTCCAGCATGAGCTGAACTCCTAGATGTATCATTTGAAATTTGGTCCTGGTTTAGTGATTTCTCTTCATTCCTTTGCATTTTCCATATGTCTTGTTCATACCCCTGGAGCCACTGCTGTGTGAGTGCACTCTGTCCTTTTGTATCCCATGTACTTTCATGTTTCCTCTTTGCCCCAGAACTTCTCAACATTCTTGTTTGGTTTCTATTATTTTTATTCCAGTTTTTCTCATGTTTCTCTGCTTCCTGTTAGCACAGGGAGCACCATCCTACTCTGAAACAGTCAACTGAGGGTAGGCATCAGCCTCCCTCCTGCTCTAATCCCGTCCACCCTGGGTCAAGACACTGACCTCAGAGGCATGGCTGGAGGCAGAAAGGGAAGGTGCAAACGGTTACAGAGGAAGTTCAGCTTTAAAAGCTTTCAGAGTTCAGCACTGGGATAATCAACAAGACTCCTTAGCCCCCTCCCTTGTGCTATGAATAAAATGCACAGTACAATCTTCTTAACTCCTTCACTGCCAGCAGCAAAGGTGTTGGTAAAGAGACAGGGAAACAAAAAGGAGCATCTTCTATGAAAAATCCTTCTGTTCTGTATTGGTAAGAGAGTTTGAGATACTGAGAATATAATGATGAAATAGAAGTCTGTCCTTGGTACTTTCATACTCCTTTCCCCTTCCAGCATTTCTTAGAAGAGAATGTTAGCCATACAGCTGCTGGAAATTGATGTCTCATGAAATCAATTGGATGGATTTCTCATGAAAGAGTGGATTGATGCTGGGAATGAAATCTTCATTTGTGTCTGGTGGTGAGAAAAATTATGACTGAACCTTTCTCTCCTCTCACAAATTAGTTCTCTGATTCTTAGGGATGTCCTGTGCAGGGCTAAGAGTTGGATTTGATTATCCTTGTGCGTCCCTTCCAGCTGATATTCTATGAGTCTGTTAGGGTGTTGTTCTAGGCTCTTTCAGTATGTAAGAGTTTTTCCTTTTCATTTCACTCCTCTTGCTGTAACAGTGAACTTGCCATGATTGTTTCCTTATGCTGGGCACCCATCAGGGCAGGGCTGAAGGTGAAACTGATGCTCCTCTGCTATCACAAGTCCTCCATGTGATGAGGAGCACCCAGGGCTGGTGTGCTGGGATCTGTGCCAAGGAGGTTGAATGCCCACTGACAACTTCACAGTGGCAAAGGATATGGAATAATTAAACAACTCTGTCTCGTTGCAGCTCATGACAGCTGCCAGATGCTGCTGAAAGTGCTTCCAGATGTGTTCTTTGGAACCTCTGGTTGTTGAGAGCACCAGTGTCTTGGGAATATGAGAGCACATCCTCTTCCCGAGATGCACGTGGCATCCCTGCCTGTCTCCCTTAGACTTGAGAGGTCAGCAGCACTTAGAAGTACACCCACAGGCAAAACATTTCCCTGTCCCTCCAGTGCCTCTGTCATTCCAAGAGCTCACAGATGTGCAGAGCTATGCAGTTGAGAAGGGCATAAAGGGTTATAAAGGGTTATCTTTGCCTGTCACCTGTAAACCCTTTTCCATAGGCACAACTACCTTTAGGGCCCACTGGGTTCCCTAGCGGAGACATGCAAAGCGAAGCGACCTCAGTGATTCTCTTGTCTAGCAGCAAAAAAGCAAGAATTTCTCCTGGTTAACGGCATATCCTTGGTTTTCCTGGCCTGATACCTCCCCCTGCTGGTCCCTGTGTTTTTGGGACTCGGCATCCAGCCCCATCCCAGCTCTCGGTCACTCCTGCTGGTAACTCCGGTAACTCCGGAGCTGAGCTCGGGCGCTGGCGCGGCAGAACAGAGGCAGGAAGGTGGATGAGGTTCACGGAGCAGGAGAGTGTCTTTAAAGGGAGATCGTGGGCTTGGCATTCTGAACGAGCTTTGTGTGCGGAAGGACTCATAAGTCAGAGGGGCTCAGCCCTGGGAACCCCAAACTCAGGATCTGAAGGCCACTCAGGCTGCAGGCACTTCTCTGTTTCCCCTGCTTTAGGATAACACCATCTCCCCATCTGCCTCTTAGTGTTGGGTTTAAGTGATTTCTTAAGCTTTGCATGGTTGATTCTTTTTCTTTCCTTCTCTCTCTCTCTCTTTTTTTTTTTTTTTTTTTTTTTTTACTGATAGCTTATGCACTCAGTCCCATTGTCATTAAAATTCTTCTTTTGTCCTTCCCATCATGAACATTTCTAGGCTGAGACTGGTTTATATTTTAGTGGGCTTAAAGTAACAAACATAATGAGTGCCATAATTATGGGAGAATATAGGGAGGAAGAGGAGCGTTATTGGTGTTGATTCCAGCCGCTTCAGTGCACCCTGCAAACCACCCAGTATGAAGCAGGCAGGCAGCTTTCCCAAGGTGTGTGCAGGGTAACAGTACTCCTGTTAACAGTATTCTAGTCTGACTTCTGCCCAGGAGGTGGCAGGGGAGGAAAAGGGCTTCATCATCTGTGAGGATGCCCCAGAGAAAAGGAATAACATTAGAGTGCAAAATCTTGGTGAAAGGGACAATTTTTATTGCACAAGGATTCAACATCTTGCACAAAAGGTGTTCATCCCAGCTGGGTGCCAGCCTAGTAAAAGCACTTTTAAAAAGAACAAGTGAATGCGCTACAAAGCAAAATAATAAGTAGAAGTTGTCACATTACAAATAAAATGCCAAACAATCTTATTAAATCAGCACTTAGATGCTAGAGCTGAATGCATTCAAATTCGATATAAAACTTGGATGTTGCAGTGGCACATCTCAGCAGACGTGTGAATTTTCTGTTATGGATGCAATCACATGAAGGCTTTGTGGATGGTTTTCTAAAGATGCTGTTTCACCCCAGAATTACCACCATAGCAGTCCAAGGACACCTGCATTGAGCCAGTACTTTATGGTATGTGCTTTGACTCCATGAATGTGCTTGGTAGGAGGGTGACTGGAAAAAAAGGGCTGAGAAGGCCAGGCTGAGAAGGTTCAGAATACATGGGCTATGCTTCTGTCCATGGAAGGAAGTGGCTGGTGGTCGTTCCATGAGCCTGGGTAGCCCTGTTAGGAATACAGTTACACCAGTAACACCACAGTGCTAGGTAGTTACAATGGAATTGGCTTTAATGGTTTCCTTTTCAGCTCAAATGTACTTCTACAAACTGACCTGACCTCCCAAACCCTAAACCAGCCAGGTTGGTTTAAAAGCGCACCCAAAGTTTTCCAGCGCTTTTAGGAAAATCATACTTTGACTGATGGAAATCAAACAGAGATGAGTCCTATGTAAACTAAATTGGAGGGAAAACCATTAGTGCCTCCCCCTCTTTCTGGGGCACAAGAATGTGATTGATAAGGCTGTTCCTGTGTGATCAAGAACTATCCTGAAACATGTACAT
This sequence comes from Certhia americana, assembly GCA_018697195.1. Lineage (NCBI taxonomy): Eukaryota > Metazoa > Chordata > Aves > Passeriformes > Certhiidae > Certhia > Certhia americana. The sequence goes on from CM031877.1 coordinate 7,724,502, forward strand.
ACAGGATAGTCCTGATATTCCTGATGGGCAGGAACTGAGGATAAGGCTGGCAGTGACTTAGGAACAGAAATAAGGAATGGCCTAGATTTAGACAAGATGATTTCTCTAACAAGTATAAAATACTCATCCCAGGCTCATTCCCTGGCCTTCTATTCCCCAATTTTCTATGGCAGGTTTCTATCCAATACTGTTACTGTGAGCCTATTACACCTTAAGTGTTTTCATAACTCCATTGAGCAGAAGGATGCAGACTTTGGCTGTTATTTTATTTGGTTCAACTGGTGAACCTGTCCTTGGCTTGTCAGGAGACAAGGGAAAATGCTCGATTTAGATGAGTGGAGCTCCTGCAGGGAAGGAGTATGACACAAGACATCTGGTTACACTTGGAATGCTGCCGTGAAAATCACTTTATTTCCCTAGATGAATCTCATCCTTCATCTTTGCCTCCAATTCCCCACACATGAAAAAAATAAAAGGATAATGCTGCCTGATCTGTGGGTGCTGGGAGAATGAATCCACAACTACTTGCAGGGCACTCAAATGCTGTGGAAACAAGCTCAAAGAAAAGCCAGCCAATAAAGAGGGTGATGAAGAACACAGGCAAATGTAAACCATTCCTTGGCCATGGTACAGCTCAGTTTTAATGACTCATGGTCTCATGCAGTGTGAAACAACACCTTGGTTTCTGATAGAACAGTAGTTTTATGTTACATCCTGCATCCAGTGTTCCCAGACATGCATAAGGAAAGGCAGTTTTATGTTTTATACACGTTTGCTTTTCAACCTTCAGAAAGATTTTAAGGGGGTTTATTCCAAATCTGCAGCAAAGCCAGTGTTTCTTCCTGAAGATTAGTAATCAGATCCTGTGGCAGCACTTAAATATTTTGATGATGGGTCCTTTAAAAGCATCTTAGATTAGATAGTCAGATAGGAATGCACGATAATAAACTGAGCAGACAGGGCCATGTGCTCAGTTACTCATTATCACTTCAATCCAGGCTGAATTGTGTGAACATGCCAACACGAAAAAGGCAGAAAAGTAAAGTGGGCTTCTTAAAAATAATGCTATTTTTTCCTCTCCATAATTGGTTATATACACATTACTTTAGAACAATCCAGAAGACAGGACAAGGAATATGTCATTTTATCCTTGCCTGTCTTTTGCTGACTTCCTAAAAAATTGCAGCTTTGAATAGATATGATGATACTCTGAAAGTTTGAATTATGTTCTATTAAAAACTATAAATGGGCCCTCCATGAAATAACAGCTCTGATGGCAGCGAGGCAGGCTATGTTTCAATGGATGTTAGTGGGAGCTCTGCTGCCTCCAAACACAGGATTGGACACTTGTAGACGGGAACCTGATCCCAGAAAGGCCCTGTGGGATGCCATTCACAGTTATGATTAGAAATGTCCCAGGAATGTGTGGGGAAGGATGAGTGCAAAGGCCTGCCTGAGGTAGTGCCAGCATGGTATCCAGCTCTCTCCAGAGGAGCCAGATGGCATTGTCTCTTTTTCCCAGTGATTTTGATTCGATAAGGTTGCCTTTTCCATGTGTTCCACAGTAACAGCTCCCTCAGTCTGCAAAGTACCTGGGAGAAGGGGAACATCTGACTCAAATCTCTGCTGTAGGATTCTCTCAGGATTTGCTGCCAGCCCTACTCCCCAGTGCTGGCATGCTGCAGCACTCCAACAGCAAAGGGACCCCAGCCCGGACCTTCTCAGCCTGACAACTAAATTTCCACTCTCATCTTTTCCAGGCTCTCTGGCAGCTAATGAATCTTTACAAGAGGTTTTCCTTCCTTTTGCCAGTGTAATAAATTTAAAGCCTTGAGATCACTGTACAAAGACCTAGCAACACTACAGCACTAAAAATGTCATTCTGATGGCTAAATCAGCCAACAAGTTACTGGCTGAGTATAATTTCTTTGACTATTTGTCATTATCTCCCTATATGCTTTGATTATTTTTTTCTTTGACAGGCAGACTTTTTGATTTTTCTGACATACTTACCTTTGAGCTTTATTCAGAATGAGCCCTAACCCAGCCTTGGATTAATTGAAAAAATATATTTTTAATTTAAATCTTGTTTTTAAAAGAGACTTGCAACTGCAAATTTTGCCAGAAGGTGGAACTGAAGCTCCATCTCCCAGCAGCTGCTCCAGCACAACTGACAGGAATGCACTTAAAAGCCTTGGTTTCGCTTAGTCCTTTCCCTTTCTCTCAAGGCAGCTGCTGGAAAGAACTCTGTCTAACATTCCGAGTGGATTAATTATTCTGCTCGATCCCTTTTACTGAAATCCAATGATCTAAACATCATATTGCGTCTGAAGGGACTTTTAGTTCTCATTTAAAATCATGAAGATTTTATTATTACAGATACTGCTTGAAAGTAGCTTTCATTTGTTCAGTCTTTTGGTACTTTAGTTTCAGCAGTCAGAGTTTATCAGGCAGAGATGTGACTATTTCTAGTAACAGAACTCAGGGAGCTGGTACTTTTTAGCAGAGTGTCAGCACATTTTGCAATGAATTATCAGGTCATATTATTCAGTGAGAGCCCATTCCAGAGGCATTGATCAAGATGCAGGCCCCGCATGTGAGCTTGTTCCTTCTCAGCTGTATACAGAGTTCTCCAGAGAGCTGGCAAAGCAGAGAACAGCAATAAAAAAGGTGTGCTGCAACTTTCCTGAGGTCACAGTGCTGGCAAGTGTCACAGCAAGAATTGCATCCATCTCCTGAAACATCTCCTGCTGTTTGCAGACAGCACTGTGCCTTCCCAGGGCACAGCAATTAAATTTATTAATTGTTCAGTTTAGCAACAGATCTATTATCTGTCCCTCCTGTTTTTTATTTCTCTCTCCCCTCCCTTCGTACAGAATCTCAAACTACAGCCAATTCTGTACCTCTTTTTGGGGAAGAGAACTGCTCAGAGAGACTCACAGCCTTAAATGTAATGGAAACATTTGTTAATGAATGAGCCCTCGTTATGCATGTTACAAGGAAACGCTTAATTGACAGTGGCCACCAGATAACAGGGTTTAATTAATAAATCTATGTGGCGTCACATACACCACAGGAAGGGATTACAGGGGTTAAAGTGTCTGTCTGGTGGACTTTTATGGAAGAGTTGTGTTGCCTGTCTTTTAACATGAATAACCCACATGTCTGTGACCTAACACTTGCAAAGGGAGGGTCAGTTGGTTCTGAGAACACGGCAGCCCCATCTGGGTGTTTGAACATGATTTGGATGGCATCTGAAGCACACCAAAGGCACATTTGTTTACTTGCCGCTCCAGCCAGCATCTGGCTTCCTATGCTGCTGTCTGTTCTACTGCACACGGGGCCCTGAGTTGGACAGACAGGCTTCTCAAGCTCAGTGGTTAATGACGGGGTCCTTAGTGCCTCAGACAAGCTGTCAGCACCCGTTCCCCCTTGGGAGCACACTCCCCAAAGGGGGACATGATAACTGTATTGATAAACTAATGAAGCTCTGCTGACCTTTCTCTAATAATACACTGACTCCATACCCAGTGGGGAACAAGGCTCTGGAGATCCCACTGCAGTCAGTTAGGGAAGATGGGTTACTGTCACTCTGACCTGCAAGCTGTTCTCCATGTTTGCTGTGTGATGTGAAAAGGTCACAGAGAGTCCAGGACTCCACATCAGTCTCGTTTTTGGTAACACTGGAAGGTTCCATACCAATGGCAGGGGGTTGAACAAGGTGAGCTTTAAGGTCCCTTCCAGCACAAACCATTCTGTCAGTCTGTGATTGTCGTCCTGTTCTAGTTGCATACTCATTTTAGAGCTGAAAGCATTTGTTTGTGGCACACAAAGGGGTAACATTCACAGCCACCACTGGCCGAGGAACACTCACCTTTGCCCACTCTGCTCCTGCTCGGATGGGCATCACCCTCAGAAATCCCTGCAGAGGGGTCAGAAAGCAGCAATTGCCCTCATGAACCTTTGTCCAAGAGAGTTGTACCTTCCAATAGCAGCTGGCCAAGCCCCATGGAAGCAATCAGAACCAGGCCCATTTATCCCAGCCCATGGGTCAGGCAGCACATTTCTTGTTACCTGTGTGTGCAGTGACAACCGGGCAAGAGGGGAACAAAGATTCTCTGCCTGAAGTGGTGCCTCAGACCCAGAGAGCCCTTTAGGACATGACAGAGTTGTTTGTTCTCTTGCACACAGGAGCATCTTGGAGAAATGTGGCCATACCAGTTCTGCTGAGAACAATTAGGGACAGAAAACACTTTAACCTGCTCTTTGCCTTCCCAGCAGCCAGTTGTGGCTTACCAGTACAAGCCCAGTCACCATCTTTTGCCTGAATGAAGATGTCATTGTCCTGCCTTTAGTATAGCTATTAAAAAAATAAATTAAAAAATCACACTAAGTTGAAAGGACCAACTTTTCTCAAGGATGCAGGTCTTTATTGTTAACCAGTTACTTATTCAACCATGAAAACAGTTGGACCATGGAGACATAATTAGCTGGTAATTATTCTCAAGCTTTGCCTTACCTGGATCACAAGACAGATCTTTATCCTCTATCAGTAAAATTCCATGGCAGGCAATGGAACAGAAATCATCTGTTAAACTGGATCCTGTTCACAATCCAAATATTCTGGAAGAATGGGGGTTTTCACACTCAGGTCTGCAGAAACATCTCACTTCAATTACTTTATTACTATTATCAGGCTATGAAGGAGTAGTAATAAGCTGAAAAGAAACATTGTTTACTATGAAAGTTGTGTATTTTTATTTGTTCTCTAGCTGCAGCTGAATAATTTCTTTGGGCTCTCTTAACTGGAGACTTTCCATAAGCCTTGACCCTTCTTCCATGTGTTAATGTACATAGTGACTTTAATGCTTCTATATTAATATTCTTCTAGACATAGAGCTACAGCAGTGGTGAACCATGATTTTCTTTAATACACAAAGCACAGAATAGGACACAGAAAAGTATTAAGACTAAGGAGTCTTCAAGTGCTCCCCAACCCCTGTAGCTTATAAGGAGATTTCCTGCCTAAACCAGGGATCCATAGATGATGAAAATAAAATCTTGTGTGAGCTAGAAAGACTTAAGAGACTAAGTCTTAGAACATTCTTTCTTCAGTGCTAAAAACTACATTCATGGGAAATTTAGAATTGAGAAAAAAGAGCTCTGTATAACAAAGAATGATCTACAACAATATGCCCTTACTATAAGAGCTCTGACATTTTTTTCTTCATGGCATTCTTCTAGGCCAACATTGTGCAATTATAACTTATATAAGCTCATTTTAAATCAGTCTTGCTTATTTTAAAATACTTTATTTTCAATTGCTGAGATTAACATTGAGCTATTAAGACAATAGAACCAGCTATCATAAATATTACAGCACTCTTAGACTGTCCTGTCCCCTTCTTACAGTGCAGAAGGCACGTAGCACAATGACCCCCAGTTATTGCTTGCAGGTGGAAGTGCAAGGATTTGGACATCTTATGAAAGGGGGAAGATGAGCTTTCCTTCCATTTATTTCTATTTTTTTTTCTCTCCTCCTTATAGCAGGAAGACTTTCACAGGAAGACATGAAGTCCTGACTGGGAAAGGAAGGTGTTGCCCCAAAAGGAGAGCATAAAATGGAGCTAAGCCATGAAGAATTGAAAGTAAAATATTACTGCAGTTAAGTAAGAGCATCTCTGGAATATGAAGAAACATTAATGGCAGATTGGTGGCAGACAGGGAGCAGGGACAAGCTTTCAGGCTGAGTCTAGACCTTTCTTTTCTGTGTTTAGGATACTCTGCAATTGCTGCTGTTGCTTCCTCCAGCAGAAAAGTAGAACTTTATCTTCCCTGAGAAATCTTTGAAATGGGTGGAAGGCAAATGAGCACAATTCTGCTTTGCAAACAGACAGGATGAAGATCTGTGCAGTCTCGGTTAAGCCCTGAGTGAAAGACCCTGCTCAGTTACCAGCTGAGACAGCTCTGAGGCTCCCAGCAGCTGTAAAATCCATGACAGTAGGGATTAAAGTCTTTCAGAATGCCATTGGAAAAGGACTGGGGAGAGCAGGGAAGGAAGTAGGTGACGGTGAGAAGAAAAACAGTTCAGGATCAAGCATAAAGCTGAGACGCTGGGCAGAAAAATGGAACAACTGAGTTAAGGGGCTTGGGGTTGCTCCTTAAATAAAGGGATTGGACACACTGGACACATATACCAGTTGTTTGATGTGCTACTCCCCCTTTGCACTGATAACACAGTGAAAGCTCTGGGGCTTAAGTATTGGCACCAGGGTCTTAACAGCTATGTGCATTTGAACATCCTAATTATTGGGAATGGCAATGGAATTAGAGCTGATTCCTCCCTGTTCCTCGCTGGCTGGTTTGTCTGATCCCGAGGCTGAGGTCAGGGCCTGTCTCTGCATGGAGCTAGAATTACCCAAAAATCTCTGTCTGTGTTGCAGGGAAGAGAAGTGAGGCAGAGCCTGGAGCTGAGCAGTGGCAAAACCTGATGGATTGCAGATTCCTGTGGGTGCCTCAGTGCTGTTAAGCAATCTAGAGCGTGACAGATTTGCTTCCAGAGTGGCACTGGTGCAGCCAGGTCGTTCTTCACGGTCAAACCTTTTAGTCCAGAGTTGCTCCAAGGGTTTCAGTTTTCTGAGCAGTTCTGACTGGGCTGGGGCTGAAGAAGCTGAGTGCTCTGCAGGCAGCCCCACTGTCAATGCAGTGTCCTCTGCAGCATTCCCAAACCCCTGGAGCTGGGTGCTGGCTCCCAGCTGATGTTGAAATACCCAACTGCTGCAACCCAGGCAACAAATCCTTCTGGGAATGGCACAGTTCTCCAGCTCTGGTGTTGAAATTGATTCCTGAGCTGTTACTCAGGTAAGGATTCTATGACTTTGTGGAAGGTCGAAGAATGACACAAAGGCTCCTAGGGAGCCAAACTTGGCACTTTTAGCAGGAGAGAGACTCTCCTCTTTGTTTCAAGTCCCAAACCCTGCCTTGGCTGGCTTCCACACACACAGCCAGTCCTCTGCCTGCTCCTCAGGAGGGTAAATTTGGCTGGGATCGTCTCACTGTAACTGAGGTTTTGCGCTTTCCTTTTTAGAAGGAATTAATCTATTTATAGGCATGATCAGGCTCTTCATCTCTGACCTTCCTTCAGCATTAGGCAATGAAATTCCTGGCCTTACCTGTGGATACAGTAATGCAACAGTTAATTTTGGTATGTTCTGTTATTTATTGAGTCCCAGTACCCCTGTGTCTCCTTGTTTGACCTGTATTAATTAAGTACAGTTTATCTACAGCAGTGAATTGCAGCAGCACAGCACCTGGAAAGTGAAGAGCACTTCACTTCTGGGCTGCTCCAGCATACTGGGATAACTGGGGTTTTGGCTGTCATCTCTTGACTCTCTGCAGCCTGTCAGGAGGGGAAGCCTGAGCATTTCCTGTGGGATACACAGCCCCTGGGGTCTCTGGGAATGGGAGCCCTGGTTTCTCTTGGATGTCTGTACAAAGATCCATCTGCAGGTTTGGGGTACTGCAGAGCCTAGAATGATGAAGGCTGTCTAGAAACCATTAATAAAGATCAGAACTTGATGGCATCAATAACTCCCTTTGGACTTCTTGCAGGCTGAGATAGTGGCAGATTGTCAAAATTACTTAATGTCCTGGAACACCACCCATTCCAGTATGAATAGGTTTCTTGTGTACAACTCACATGATCCTGGTGTTTTCCTGGTGTCTCTATGGAGACTGGAGACATTCTTCTGGTCTATTGGTTGGGGATCTTTGCTGCTTTCAGGTAAATTGTCTTGTAGAAAATAAGAAAGCAGAGATAATCCTCTGAATAATGAGTAAAGCATCAGTCACAGAATACCAAAACATCCTGGCTGTTTTATAGAAGGAGTAGCAAATATTTTGATTTTTTTCTTTTTTAACACACTACCAGCTTGGCAGAGATTTAGCAAGACTTGTGCAAAAATAATTTGCCTTAGGCAAAGCTGGATGAAGCATTCACATGTGGATCCTCATCCAAATGAGGCTGGAGCATGGATTAAAGAGTGAAGCACTGTTAGATTTGGGAAGCCTCCTCTGCCAAAAATTGGGGGTGTTTTTGAAAGATGTTCCAATTCCAAACACTCTCATTCTCATGAGATTAGATACTTCCCCTCACAATTGGCTCCAGTCCCTCTAGGAAAGTGAGTTAAATGAGATTGTTGTTACCTTGGCCATATTAAAATACTTGTCTCTGTTTTCACTGGCATCCTGGAGAGGACAGCAATGTGGGTAGGAGGAGGATGATGGTTGGGTGCTTCCTTCCCTTTAAGGGTGAGTTGTCACAGCAGCGTGGAATTCACTGGAGAAAGGGGAAAAACATATTGTCCCATGAATATTTGGGATGACTAGTAGGTGACCAGGTGCCCAAACTAGACCCTCAGGTGACACAGAATGCTCCTTTGCATTGCTGGTTGTCACTCCCAAACTCCTTAGTCCTAGTCTATAAGTCCAGAATGTAGCCTCTTAGCTATAGCCTGGAAAAACAAATCCCACTTGCTGAAAGATGGGCTCTGTTCCTTGGCATAGCCTCTGGTATACATGGTGTCTGTGCAAGTCCCAGAAAATCGGAGCCACACCATAAATACCTCTCTAAATGCCTTCAGTTCTGCTAGCATGTCTGTCTTAGGATTCATGGTGACTTATTCTTTCTGGTTTGGTTCCTTGGTCCCTGTGTAGTGTCACAGCAATGCCCTGGGAGCTCAGGGAAATAATCCAACTCCAGTGCCAGAGTCTGGTTGGGTTTTGGTAGCAACAGAGCCTAGGGAAGGAGAAACTGCTCAGGTGTATCCTGCAAAGAGGTAACTGGAAAAAAATTAACACCCTGTCTCACCCTGGCCCCCAGTGTGCTGTGGGGGGAAAAAAGGTCACAAAGGAAAATTCTGGGATTTAGATTCTGCTCTGCCTGGAGAGGACACGATGGTGAGTGAGATCTGGTTTTTGTCCCAAGAGTTAACAGAGGGAAATTATGCCTCAGTTTCCCTGCATGTAGATCTGAGACCACATCTAGGCCTCCTTTTTAAGGGATTTTGCCACTGTGTCATGAACTTTATGGCTTGTGTGTTCTGAGCCTGCTATCAGCACTGATAAAAATGGTTATTAGCTGTACTATTACTTTAAATCAGAGCATCTTAACTAATTTGGGGACTGGCCAGTGGCTCCAGTCACATGATGAATACTCTTACACTCTATTTCTAGATGATTCAAAGTTGGCTCTAGGCAAGGGAGATTAGGTTTAGGGCTTGAGGCAGAGCAGGAAACAAAACAAAGGTGTCCCAATTGATAGTTCAGCTTTCAGTATAATTTTATTGAAGAAAGTAACTCAAGCTTTGGTTTATTCTGAGCATGTCAAGGACACCTTTGTAGTGTTGTTGCCCTAAGCCCAGGGCTGTCCGTTAAGGGACGAAAGCAGAGCCAGGAATGGTTTGGAACCACACAAATGCTGCAGCATCACGGTGGGGATATAGGGAGTAGGAGAGGAATCAGCTGGACTCAGAGTGAGGTTTGGTGACACTCAAAGAGGCTGCAGACAGATTTAAGGTTACAGTGGAAATAATGTAATTGAGGATTTGAGACAGGTTGTGTAGCTTTGGGGGCTGAAAAAAAATTCCAATGAAACTGCTGGACTTGGAGCAGTCATATTCCATAGTCTCTTAGGCAAGGAGTGAAATTTGGTTGTAAAGATAAGCTGGGAGCAAAGAGCCCCCCTGAAGGTGATGGGGTGTGTGAGCTTGTGCAGTTGCTGCTCTGCAATTTCTGTTTCCTTGGCTGCTCAGAGGTATCATCTTATCATCTGCAAAGGGGCCAAGGAAAAGTTCAGTGTCAACAAACACTTTAGTTTCTTTTCCATCCTCTGCCTTTACAAGGCTTTCCAGGAGATAGGGAGGAGACCCTGCTCAGAGGTATCTTTCTCTCAATAAGCATTTCTGTCAGGGGAATGCACAGGACTGACAGGTTCACTTAGCCACCCATCAGGTGGGTTTTCCTTCTATGTACACGTGTGGGATGTTTTACCCTCTCCTTGGCTTAAAAAACATCTTCCTGAGCAATGCCCTTTCCTCTGGCATGGGGCAGATACTAGAAACTCACTTTATTTATGTGAGGCAATGCTGAGAACTTTTACTCAAAGAGATTTTTTAGGCACTGAGACCTTTCACACTGAGAGGACAAAGCCTCTGGATTCCCCAGAGTGAAGCACTGGCCCAAATTGTGCCTTCCTCTTTCTAGCCACACATTTGATTTTTCTATACTGGATCAAGTATCAAGACCAGTATCATGCTGAAAAAGGCATACACTTGAGATAAGAGTGTTGGTGTTTAGCAGGATTGATTATGTCTGTACAGATCTGTTTTCAAAGGTGGTTGCATTTCACTGGAAAAGGGACTTCTCTAGTGATTAAAACCAGTAATGTCAGGGGATTGTGAAAGGTATCTTTGCCCTTTCGATATGGAAACAGGAATTCAGACTGAGAGCCAATGCACTTTCAGACTTTGGCACTTTAGTTCGTCCTGCCCATTTTGTGAAAATAGGTTTGCATTTTAAATTCTTGTGGAAACTGGTGAGCTGAAAACCCAACAGACAGAATTCTTCTCTTTAGGCAAACAATCCCAGTGTGCTCAGCAATGTACAAATACAGCAGCAAGTGATCACAACCAGGTGACTCTGCCCTAAGCAGAGCCACTTGGGTACTACCTAAATCACAAATTTAGTAATACAGCAGCAACTTAATTCCTCTTGCCTTAATCACTGTCTCTCATGGTAATGTTTGTGCTGGGACTAAACAAGTCAACTCAATGGTGCTTAATCATTTTCCCAAGGTGTGCGGCACCTATGTGGCTCTGGAACTGCACACAAAAGGCCTGATAGCACAAACTGACTCCAAATTAAAACTAGTTGTCTCCAGAAACTCCAGTTTAGAGAGTCTGCTGCCATATCGCTCTTGATTGACCACAACTGCCCTCCGGGACAATCTATTTCCAGCTCTCTGGTGCTGGGCTGACCTCCCTGCTTTTCCTTAGAAATGACTGACAGGCTCACAGCAGTGCCATTTTTCTCCTCAATTCTGATTGAAAAAATGCTTTAGTCAGTGAAGTGGAGGATCGTGTCCCTTGGATTAATTCCCTCTTGGAAAAGGGCAGAAATCCTGGTCCCTGGCTGCCCGGCTGCCATTTGTGGCGTGCAGGTGCCAGCCTGGTGTGCACAGACTGTGTCAAATCTCCTGCCCTCCAAACCTCCCTGAATGTGCCTTTCACTTCCCAGCCTCCCATCCAATCCCAACTCTCAACAATGAGAGAAACCTCAGGGAGAAGCACTTATCAGCAAGGCTGTCTTACGTGGGAAGAGTCCTGGGGCTCCAACAGCTGCTTGGGGTTTGAGTCCCCTTGGCAGATGTTCGCTATTCCAGCCACTTCATTAATTTTGGAAACAAAACCCCTGATTATTCCTGACCAAAGCACCCCCTTTTTGATTGACAGCCAGTGTGTGTTTCATACAACATAGCCCACTGTATTGCTTTGGCCACTTACTTTTAAAAAAACATTAATAAAAAGAAATAAAGTTTCTAGAGATGTGTCAGTGTGGGCTAATCTCACCTGCCAGTTCATCTGCTTGGGCTCAGGTGAGGGCATCACATTCCTAGAGTATGGACAGAGGTGCCAGCCACAGACCTCTGGATATTCAGCCCTTCAGATGTGAGAAAGAAACATTTAAAGACAAGCAGAGTCTCTTGTCCCGCCGTCACTTGTGTGCGAGCTCGGCGAGCCCACGGTTTGCTTCCACTTTTGATTTCTGGGCTGGATTTAGTCAAGCTCCTGGAATACTCTTCAGGAAACATTCCTCTGTTGTGTTGTGTTTTGCAAAGGCAGGAAAAGTAGGATAAATTTGAAGTGGGGGTAGGGAGGCTGCAGCTCCTGGCCGGACCCCAAGGAAGCACCGAGCAGTAAAATGCTATTTGCTGTTGCTTTGGAGCTTAAATCAGTGGCTTGCTCACTGTTGCTTCCAAAATATTCTATGCAATAATTATCAGCAAGTACTAATTACTGAAGTTAATGTTTCTGGTAATTGCTTTGTTTCCTAAAAAAAAAGGAAAAAAAAAGTGTCTGAAAAAGACGAAGAAAGTGTGCTCCTGAAATGGTTTGTGTCTGACTGAAGAGGTGAGTACTCATAAAACTACATTTATAACTAAGTCAGTTCATCTGCTTAAATATCCGTAATTTGTTTAGGAATTAAAGCCGCAGTTTAAGTAATTTAAAAATGCTATAGCATCATGGAAGAGAGAAGTTCTTGAACTCCTTAGTTGTTATCATTCTAGTTAAATTCCTCACTGTAAGATCGCTTTAGTTTCTCAAAATAAAAAGAAATAAAACCATTTCTAACCAATTTATTTTAAAGGAGAATGTCATTCCAATGGTTTAAAATGAGCAAAACACTTTGCTTTACATTTGTTTTAATATAATTTGCTGTTCTATGTTTTTAAAAAAATGCAATGAGGTTTTTAAAAAAAAATTCAATAGGTATATTGAAAGTCTGATATATTCTTGCATCTGCCTTCCAGTTTTGACAGTGTGTGGACAATTCAAGTGTCTCATTTTGATTTTGAGTCCCCATAAATAAACAACTGCATCACTGCAGTTAAATGAAACTTTGAATTGAAAAAAGTAGTGCTTTTACAAAAGAGGTTAAAGATAGTTTGTAGTGTTTTGAAGGCTTCTGAAAAATACAATTGAAAAAATAAAAGTTGCTCAAATCATTGATGAGAGTTTGAAATAGTTGCTGTCTTTCGCAAAAACAGATTGAGTTTTCTGTTACTAAAATAAGAGTCTGCTGCCATTTAGATTGCCAAAGCATGAGAACCGAAGGATAGCTGATAACTTTTTGCAGATTATATTTAAATTCTTGTGTGAAACCTGCAAATAATATTTTTTGGGGAATGGTAAATCTCTATGATGAGCCTCTCTTTACCCATTTGAGGTTAGTGAGCTGACTGTGGGTTCTGGAAAACCTGCAGCAACCAGTTAATCCAGAGGATTCCTCCAGAGGATTCCTCCTGATACACTTTTCCCTGAGTAGGGTGTCCTGGTGATTCCTGTCTGAGGCCATGGAGATGAAAAATAAAACTCAACCCACAACTTGGTCGGAAAACTTCCAGTGAAGAAGCCTCAGCACCCCTCAGCAGAAGGGGCTGAAAGCCCAGCTTTGCAAAAATTCAGCTGAACTAAGCGAGGATCCACCAGAAAATAATCTCAGACTTGTGGTCCAAGTAACGCCGCTCCAGAGAAAAATAACTTCTACACAGTGCTCCTGTAAGACATCTATGAACAGGATTTTTTTCCCCTCTGCCACTCTCCAGCACTTTGCGGCTCGGGAATAGGTTTGAAGCCGGTCGGGGAAAGCTGTCAGGGCCGGGGAGCGGCACTCTCCTCCGGCAGCCAGCATTTAACATTTTTAGATAATTACAATCTAGAGAAGAAGAGGAGGGGGAGAAGAAAGGAGGGGATAAAAAAAGAAAAAGGAAAAGGAAAAAAAAAAAAAAAAAAAAAAGAGCGCAAAAAGCGCCACACACCCCAGTATCTTAAAATAGCGAGCAGGGAGGGGAGAGGAGCGGCGGATCCTCCCAGCCCGGCACAGGGTAACAATGGTGCTGGCGGGGAGCAGCGGGCGCCCTGATTGACAGCCCGAGCCTCCTAAAAAGGCCGCGGAGCGATGGGAGAGATGCTTATCGGAGGCTTTATATAGCGGGGAGCCAGCGCCGCGCAGCGCGGCCGAAGCGAGGGGCCAGCGCAGCCTCAGCGGGGACACAGCGCGGACACAGCGGGGACACAGCGCGGACACAGCAGGGACACAGCGCGGAGACAGCGGGACAGGCTCGGGGAGCCGGGCGCCCATGCGAGCCGGGAGCGGCTCTGGCCGCCCCGCAGGGGTCCCGCCATGCACGGCCACCCTCAGCCCCAGCCCGGCCCGCAGCCCCCGGCCCGGCTGCCCGCGCCCGGCCGGCCCAAGGCAGGCAGGAGGCGCTACAAGACCTTCATGATCGACGAGATCCTCTCCAAGGAGACCTGCGACTACTTCGAGAAACTTTCCCTGTACTCCGTCTGCCCGTCGCTCCTGGTCCGCCCCAAGCCGCTGCACTCCTGCGCCGGTAAGCGTGACCCCCGCGGTGCCCGCAGCGAGGATGCGGCGGGCGCGGAGTCGGGGATCTCGGGCGAGCGGCTCCTGCATCTCCCACTGTATCCCCCCCAAACCCTGCCTGAACGAAACCCGGCTTTCACACTCCATTCCCTGGGTTTGCCAGCGCAGGGATCTGTGTTAGTTACTATCAGTAACTAACAGCTATCAATTAGTTACTATCCGTTTTTAGTTACTATTAGTGTGTAGTGGTGGGGTTCAGCCTAATCGTCGTCGAGGTGTGCATTGGAGCCAATATATGACCAGTGGTAATGAAAATGAATTAAGGAGACTGCAGGAGTCCAGTTCCAGTAGAAAGTGTCCTTCATCTTACGCTCATTGAAATTTCTGGGTTTTTTTCATTTTGTCTGTGTGAGTACCAAGAAATTAATAGAAATATTGGAAAAAGGAGAAAAAAATTTATAGAGGAACAGTTTTTCTACCCTAAACTCTCTTTTTCTTTGAAAGAATATCGGTTATTTCTAACAGCAAAGATGGGAAAATGCTTGTAAAGATTTTGCAGACACCACAAATGAATATGCACAAGCGGCTCTGCCCTTCACAGGCAATACGATGAGCAATTGGGTCTTGACCATGGGTATTATAAAATTTCACAAGCAGACTGGTCTAATGTGGGCGTTTTAAAATCCACATTAACAGTAAAAATAGTATTTTTTGAATTCATTCCAGATTTAAAAAAATATTTTTAAACCCCCTTTTTCTAGTGAAGCAAGCAGTTTACCACATTTCTGTTCTTTCCATAAGACCATACTTCCAATGGTGACACATAATGTGTCAAGAGAAATGTGATGATGAAACTGCAACTTAAAAATGCATTCTTCAAAAAATCTTATCTTCTGAAAAATACTTATAAAGGACTAATTACCAGTAAAAATAACACCTATTTCAAGGTCACAGAATTCTATTTTTCCTCTTTCTCTTTGCTGGAAAAAGTTCATTTTGCCCTTGTATTAGGTTGGGTTTAAAATCTCAAGGCCTGTACTTTGGCTTAGCTTTGCTGGTTTAGTTTGTGGGTTTTTATTGCTGAATATACATAAGAAGGATCTTTTCAGCTCTTAGCAGAGCTGTGCTGATAGAAAACTTGCTGTTAGCGTACCCTAAGAGTTTGACAAGTAGAGTAAACCCTTACTCCAAGCACATATCTTTCTTCAACCTCAATATTTATTTTGTAAATACTAGTTATTAAAGATCCAGGAGGGATTAGGAGGCTGGATCAGAATTAAGACCCATGATGACCAGCTTTTGGGAAGAAGTTGCATGAACAATTTGATCTTCCATCAACATTTATTTCTTCCAACTGATTTGTGCATGATGTCCCTTGCCTTCCCTAACTAATCGCTGGCATATTTTATATAAGAACTAGATGTTAAACAAGATATTGCTGACAAGGGAATTTTTGAGAGCTTATCCCTCGTACTGGGTAGTGAAATTCAGTGCTTGGCCAAAATGTCCTGAAGGGGTTTGGTGTGTGGCAGTGACGCACAGAGCACCCCGATTCTGCCTGCGGACTTCAATCCACCAGGACAAGGAAAGAGGCTTTTCTCTCTGTACAGAAAGAGGAAGAATTAGAAAAGAAAGTCCCTTTAGCACCCAAAAGGAGTATTTACCTGGGTATTATCAGTGGCCAGAAGCATGTACAACTACCTCGGCATAAAACAATACAGTCTGAATGTCACTTAATAGATCCTCGGGATTTTGGATGAGTGAGGTGCTTCCTAGCAGCTGGTTTGACTCTCACCACCCCCCATGGAAAGAAAAAGAGAGAATTTTTTTTAATACAGAATTCTGAGTCAAGTATAGTAAGCATTGTCTTTTCAAGAGTGATGTATATTCAGTAAATAATCATTAATAATCTTTGTATGATTCCGTAGTGGACTGAGAGTGATGCTAGTGAGTCTTTTGTGGTTACTCTTCAATTAAAGCCTTATTTCTCTTTGTGCCTGGGATCTTTAATGAATTTGCCCTCAAGGTTGTGTTTCTAGCCCAACCTCTGGCCTGTCCCTATGTCAGGCCATGTTGTGAACATCTGTTTCTAATGGACTAAACTGTATGGTATTGCAGCGCTTGTGAAGTTCAGAGAGATTTGCATGTGGAATTAAAATCATGGGAGAAACTGCTATCAAAGTCCACACTTCCAAACTGTCAGATTCTAAGTTGTATAGGCACAATTCAAGTCTTATGTGTATTAGGCAATGGGAATTATTTTTTTTTGTGGAAGGCAATTATTGGCTAAGAAATGGACAGTACCGCAAAAGGTACCTAAATGTGAGAGAATTTGAAAAATACCCAATATTAATCTGTAACTAAACTAAACTAAACTAAAATTATATTTAAAAAAACCCAAACTACAAAGACATACACACAGAGTGAAAATAAACTAAAATACCCCTCCCAAACTACTTGGGGGGATAAAAGGCTGCAGAAATACAGCACTATGGAAATATTGCATGGCATTTAACTTACTGCCTGAGTTTCCTTTGCTTCCAGAGTTAATCAGGAAGGGAGTGAACACTTAGTATCTTCATAATCTAAGAGAATGTGTCTTAACTTAAACCACAGAGATTTGTTACTATACCATCATAACTGGGACTTGAGAACATTTGAAACGGTGATGAGTAGTAATGAATTACTCCAGTTGAATATCTCTTCAGTGGCTTTTTTTCAAGGCAGGAGTCAGGGTTTGTAGACATTTTCATGGGCTAAAGCGTTAATATTTCTTTCATCTTGGGTGAAGTCAGAGAAGGCTGATATGCCTTTATAATTTATTTGGAGCTGAAAGACATAAGATGTACGTGCGCAGCGTGTGTGTTCAACATCATCCCTGGTTAAGTGAAAAGAGATCGGAAAACTTTGCTAACCCAATAGAAAAGAGTTTTTCTTTTGGCTGTGATGAATTGCTGATTACTTAACTGAGTGCATCTGAACTGGAACAAAACAGATTTGTCAAGTAGAGGCAGAAGGAGGTGGAAGAAGCATTTGAGACTTTTCCGGTGCATCTTGAGGTCTAAGATCGACATTTTAGTTGTGAGGTCTAATACAAAGCTCACCATAATGCAAATGTCACCAGGGAGATTCCCACTGAAGAGAGCTTGGAATAAGCCCCAATCCAATTTTTAATTTTTTTTTTTAAAGAAAACTGCAATTTTCAGTGAAAATGTTCCATCATTACTTTAAAGTTGGGTATATGAGCATGTACTGTGGTGTTTATTGAGCAAAAAAAACAAGGCTGAACCAATATGTAACAAAATGCTAGTCTGGGTTCAGAACCATTATGATTAAAATTTTAAAGTCTAGAAATATTTTCAGATGGTGATTAATTCCACTTTGATTTATGACTTTTTGGGCTGTGATGGCTGAGTGAAAATATTATTTTTCTTGTTTCATGATACTTATATTTTTATTGGCTTTTCACATTATGTCACAATTAATTAATTTGTATAAGTAACGATACACTGTTCATATGCTTGGTTTGTTACAGTGATTGTTGATGGTTGCTTTTTGACTGAGCAGAGTCCTATAGGACTCATTTTTCATATTGCCGTTATATAATTTTTCAATTAAAAATATTTGTAGGCAAGCCTACTCCAATTCTAGTTTGTTTCCTCTATTTTTTTTAATCTTGGTTTAGCAATAGACTTAAAATCCTGTTGCCTTGTTGGTAGTTTTGGGCATGATAAAGAATCAAAGGACGCTGTCAGTGTGCAGTGTTGCCAAATTGGAAAAGCTCCGTATTTATCAAAGGCACTAAAACAGTTGGAAAATGAAAACTAGTCTGAGGTATGGAGGGGAGCTGAGTGCAGTCCCTGGTCTTAGTGGAATTTGTGACATTGTGTGTTAGTAATCAGTAATATTGGTCTCGGATGACCTTTTTAAACTCTCCAAATAAATTGAGATAGCTGGATTAAAAAGAATCGCATTGCCTTCAATTGCAGAGTTCAGTTATTTCAGCAAAGTTGGTAATACAAATTGTTAATTGTCTGTGCCATGTGTTCATTTGTACCAGGCCCTATTCCAAAGCTCATAAAAAATCCCTCAAATTTGAATGTAGCTTAGTGGTTTATAATTTAAATCCTAATGAGCAGCAAAGTAATTTATGTCTATGCCAAGGGTTTTTACTAGTCTATATCTCAGGTAGGGCTGTGCTGATTTCTCCTTAATTGCTATACCAGAACAACACCTTTCAAGGCAAAAATATACCTTGGATCAGTATGGCCTTGCTTATTTGTTGAGGGAATTGTCTGCTAAAATGCAATATATTTACCCATGTTTTAGGGGAGTTGTGTTGAAGAGGATTCTACTGCTCTATGTACATTCAAAAGGGCAACAAGTTTGGGAAGTGAATGCAATCTTAAGTTTCTCCACTTGGTTTTGTTTTTTTTTTTTTTTTTTAAATGCACTACTCTGTTTGTTGGTTTGTGCAAAAAGTTTCCTTTAAAGAACATTAATAATAATTATTATTTGCTCTCTTGAAATTATTATTGGGATTTTTAGTTTGGTGATAGGATTTTTTCGTTTGTTTGGGTTTGTTGGTTTTGGGTTTTTTTGAATTCAAGACATTCAGGATTTGTGTGGTTGGGATTTTAATGTAGGCAGGTGTCTAGTATAGAATTGTTTAAATTTTGAATTCTTCTCTTCCATTTCCATGTCTGTCTTCTATTGTTTCATCTTAGGGTGAAATTGGGATATAGTTATTCCAAAGCGGTCTTTTGAACTGTCATTTTCCTCATATAAATAATATTTTCTGTATTAAATTCAGCGGTACCTGCAGCCCCTGGGGCCTTTGGGGAATCATTGCTTGGGAGATAAAGCATGAGGTTTGGTCCTTCTGGTCCTCACCCAGTCTCCTCAGTCTTTTTAGGAAACCATGGTGAGAAAGTAGATTTATTGTGACTTAAAATAGCTCAGTTTTTATGTGCAACTTCACAACAAAATTCTTTCTGGTTATCTTCCAAAGGGCCATGGTATGGGTAAGGCTTGATTTTGCTTTGGGACATTACTTAAAATTGTGGTGGAAGCCATTTCTTTTGCTCAAATACTTGCTGAATCTTTTCCTTTAAATTGAACAGATTTTGCTGTGGAATTCCTGGGGGGAAAGCAGAAGGCTTGGGAAAGGAAAAGGCAATCCATGTAGTTCATGTGTTCCAGCACGGGGAAAAATGAGATGCCGTCCATTCATCGTGTTTCCAGTCTGGAACATGACAGCTGGATAAATCCCATTGAATAAAGCTGATGTGGAGTAGTGGGGGCACCTTCTGCCAGGCTCACTTGGACTTGAGTGTGTCCCACGTTCCCCAAGCCTGGCATCTGCAGCTGGGGTTGGATTGTTATCCCCCAGGACACTGCCGGGAATGCAGAGACATCCCAGGCAACAGTACAAGGTCTTGGAAAGAGTTTTGCTCCTGCTCTGTGTGAAGTGAGGGCTCAGGCGAGCTACATGTCTTAAACAGCTCCTTAGTCCATGAAAAACCTGTGTCCCAAAATGTTGGGGGAAGCAGGCCAAAATGAATCAGTGTGTTTATACAATAGGTGCCAACCTAAATTGCCAAACTGAAAATGTCTCCGTGTGGAAATGTGCATTGCTGCAAGTCTGCTTTGGATTTTTGATGATTATTTGTGCAAACATATGAAGAGAAAAAAAATATATTTGAAAGCTGCCTGTATTTATTTTGTTTAGCTTACAATGATCAGTAGAATTCTATAGTTGAGTAGCAAAAAAGGCAACATTAGAAAATAATTTTATTAATCCTGAGAAATACAAAGTGCTTCCTCTGTAGATGTCTTTGATCCAGTATTAGTGAAGCTGTTAAGCATTTTTAATAGGTATAAGATAGTTCAGAGATGACATTTCTGCCTAGAAATGGCAGAAGCTGCAGTCACAGTTATGCTGCTGTCTCTGAGCATTCCTCTGAAAACCCAGAAAATATTTCTTTTTGGGACTGTGTCCCTGCACCTGTAGTACAATTTATTCAGCTGCTACACTGTGAAAATCTGAGTTTTTTCAAACTCTCCATAACTCCGTATCTATTTTAGCCTTACAAGGGAAAGCCCGTCTGTGGTGAGGAGCACTTTATCAGCTGAAGTAAATGAAACAAACCTATGGACTGAAAGTGGATTCCTCTGTAATTGCTTTAGATTGGGCACAACAGTCAATTTTAAAGAGCTTAGTATTTTTCAGGGTGCCCATCTTGGGTTTTAAGTGTTTTGATGTTTTTAGCAGAAAATTTCGTTCAGAAAAGCCCAAAGTGGCATATGGAGGATAATAATGGGCTGGGTGATGATAAATGGATACTTGGAGAAGTGCCTGTTAATTTACTCTGTTGGATCATATGCAGTACTAGATGTGGCATTTCAGAAGGAAACCGAGATTTGACTCTGGATTTGAAAGCAGATCTCAGGACTGAGCAGAGAAATCTGTCTCTAAAGAAATTTCAGTGCCAGATATTAAAATATCTTTAATAAAGTCTGACTTTTGTTGTCTTATCCTGGTACTGTTAATAGTGAATAAAAGGAATAAATGAATGGCAAAACTACAGTGAGCAAACCAGAAGATCGCACCCCAGTGATTGCAATAAAACCTACTGTGGTGAGTAATCAGCATTGTGGTTGTGGTTGGGCATGAATAAGCATTGTGGAGGAATGCTATAATAGGAGTCGTTAATGAATCTGGGTTTCCATTGGGAAAGTTGACACCTATGCCTCATTTTCTAAAGCCTCACAGCTGGCACTGAAGCACAGTTTAAATCCATCTGCACAGTGAGTTAGGTTTAAATGCAGCACTTTCATTAAAAGTGTCCTCAATTTGGCCACTGCTCATGGAGACTGCACAGTGCAGACGGAGTGCCATTATTACTCTGAGGACTTTTATTTAACTTGCTTCTGTAGAATGCAGGAAAAGACTCTCTCATCCTGTAGAATCAATGACCCCCAGCACTGCTGCCTACAGGAGAAGCTGGGCATGAACAGGGGCAAAATCCTCGCTCGGGAAGGTGAGGAAAAGGAACTGAGAATGTTTAGAGCTGATGTGTTGTATGGAGCTCCTATCACCCCATCAGGCTTGGGGAGCAGAGCAAGGCAGTATCTAAGGAGACTTTGCATTTTTTCTTCTGTTGTGTTAAGCAGCACATTTCTTTCCTATCTGAGCGTGGTGATGGAGAGCTCCCTGCATCGCAGCTCTGGCAATGTGTGTGATCAAGGCATTGATCCACCTTCAGGATAGATTTTCTGCTCATAGGAGTGTTGTCAGCAGGTTTGGATGATGGAACAAGATCTGTGCCTTTCCAGCTCAAAGTCACTTCCATGCCATCGGTGCAGGCCTGTGGGGAAGGCAGATTTGCATGGAATGCACACAGTGGATGGTGGAGCTGGAACTGGGAATTGGTCATCTCGTCAGGAACTGAGCTCTGGAGGCACTTGTTCAATACAGTGGCTTGCGTTTTTCCTAAATCCACTGCTTCGTTGGAGAAAGGCTCTGCTCTGGTTGCTCAGACAATTTAATTGCTTGATTCTGCTGATCTGTTTCTTCTGCTCAGCCCTTGATAACTTCTCAGTGTTAGGAATGACTGTGGCCCTGCTTGGAGCCATTGGAAACCTGGGTTTGCATTTGCAGGCCGTGTACAAAATCTCAGCATATCCAAGTGAAAGGAGAAGTCAGAAAAATTGATATTTTGGATTGTTGGTAGATTGAAGAAACAATCATTACGTGTCCTTTTCAGTTCAGAGCAAAGCAAAATGTTACAGATTTAGCTTAACAAGGGAGAGGTTTAAAAAGTATGTGTATATGTAAAATCAGACCAGAGAAAATAATCAGGAATAAATACTGAAAACTTATCTTCTAAAGGCTGAAGCAAAACTTCATAGCATTTTCCTTTTTTGAGACGTTTGGCAAAGCAATGAAGTTACTTTTAGTATTGCAAAATTTTATTTATTTTTCTTTTTCAAGGAGAGAAAGTTACAACCAAACATTTTCAGTCATTTCTTTGTAAGAATTGCTCCAGCTGAATTGCAGAATCCAGAACATGGGCTGAAGAGCTTCACTTGCTAGGAAATAAGAGTTTCTTGGAAAATTTGGGACCTATTTTGTGATCTCAGTTGTATTTATGTAAAGTCCGTAATAGAATACGATCACAAGGGCAAACTAATGGGAGCTGAGCAGTAGAAGTGTAATGTTATCCTTTATTTCTTGGGTTCCCAGAATTGTGGGAGAATTTACCTGAGAGCTGCCTAGCCCAGAACTGCCAAAGCTAAACTTTAATGATCTCTTAAAAAATATAGAGATTTGGTATTAAGACCTGGCTAAGACAGTAATACTTAACAGTTTCCATTTTCCAGTATTTTCTCTTTTCCTCTCATGCATCTTTACATTTTGACCCATTCTTGGCCGGAACACAGCTCAGAACAGCATCCACATATCAGCTGGAGGTATTTCAGGTGTTTGGAAACAGCTGAGATCCATTTAAGTAAGTAAAGGGTGAAGAACAGTCTTTCAAAAAAAA